>OX411554.1:47854552-48454552 GCA_948146395.1 Fragum whitleyi
GCTTTGATTAGGCTGCTCAGTGTCTGTGTCTCATGAATATCGATGGTTCAGCGTGAAACAGTTGTAACTGCCCAAATTTTTATAGGTAGTTAACGACCCATGGACAAGTAAATTGTCGTAAACGCCAAGAACATGCCGATATGACGTCACTGTCTCATACTCCCCCCCCCCCCCACCCCCCCACCCCCCCCACCCCCACAAAAAAAAAAAGAAAGAAAGGCAAGTCACCATAAAAAGGAATAATCCTCTTACGTGAAGTGGAATTTTAGAAAGTGTGGAATACCCAAGGATTGAAAGTTTTCAGACTTCTGATTTCCAAATTGGTAGAATGGCGATTAATCTGGTTATGTTCAAATACAATGATCTCTCATAACCCTTTCCTTTTTAATCCCTGCTTTTAACGTGCCTGTGATTTTATTATTGAGAAATCATTGTGAAAAAAGAAGAAATTGCTTCTTACAAGCAATTTCTTCTTTTCCCACACTATTTTCTACCCTACTGAATGGTTATTTTTCAAATTAAATCCAATTTAAATTTTCTTCTGCAAAACCTTTGAATTTGGACAGGTCCAAAATTTTGTAAAACAGGAAAGGGATAAAATACCTTTGCCGGACCTCTGTTTATCCATTTTGTTCCGTTAGTGTACTTCCTTTGATGTACGGTTTCGATTAACAATTATGTTCTCCTTTCAGTGTTGGATGCATTCGGAAAACCAAGTGCCGGAATCTTGCGAGGGTCTTTCTACTTCGCGGGTTCTTACGACGAATGCTACATTACGAAACCTAAGATAAACAAAGGGGACAGTATGGGATCAAGATCAGCTTTAAAGTCAAGAGAGTTTGGGACAAGATTCTGTAGAGCGGATTTTAACATTGATGAATTTACTAGATCGCTTCATGTGGTATGTTCGATGAATTTCATTTCTTGTAAATCTACGTCAAAGTGAACACACAATGCATACAGTTAAAAACATCGTGAAATTGACATTCATCTCCATCAAAACCATTCTTAATCGCTAACACAGCGCTCCATTCATTCATTTCGAACACTCACTCAAATTATTAAAAAAACGCTCAAACCTATTGAAGATATAGAATCAAAAACGTCCTTCAAAATAAGTTTTTATTGAGAAAAGTCGCGATTTCACTGACATAATTCAAATTGTTAGCATTTAAAGGTTCTTGAAGAAATAGGAAGCTTTGTATAGAACTTGAATGCATTTTTTTTATTAAAGGGAGGTAATCAATATCGCTAATTTTGTTCACCCTTAAAAAATTTGCGATATAGGATTAACTCTATTAAATTCCCTCAAAACTCGTCCCCAAACTCATTCAATTTCATTCCTAAATCATTCTAAAATCATTCACCTTGTCAATCTCACGACTTTGTTAACTGTATGTTTAAGTTTATTTTTATTTCAATGAAACATAAACACACTTCATTGTACCCAACACGATTGCTCATAATATCATCAACCCAATAACCATACTATGCTAACACTATGAGTCTATTATAACTTCACATAGGATAAACCGATCAAGCTGAGAACAAATAATACGCCACACATGTGGCGTATGTATGACATCATTGTTTTGTCATATAACTACCATGGGCCTGTGCGTGTCATTTTCAACAATTTCACATGTGCGCAAAGCAAACGCTCTGACCAGCCTGTGCATCCGCACAGTCTGACAAGAAAATTCATATTGCGCTCTATAAATACGAGACAGTTAATGAAGATAATGTCTTAAAGGTCCTATTCAGACGGCCAGTGAATGATCCTATTGCCTTGTATGATATTTGGGTTGCTTGATATTTTCCTTCGCATATATCGAGGGCTAGGTGCAATAATGTACTATGTGTATATACAATGGTTATCATTCACTTAGTACACTCTTGCACTAAACCAGATAAAAGCCATTGTATGAAATGCCACGCTCAGAGTCTTTTTTCTGACGTTGACGTTTGTTTCTGTTTGACGTCACGTACGCCAATATTGTAGTTATTTGACATCGTTTTGTGCATTTATAAATGGCTTCTTGTCGTTTCTCAGACCAGTACAGCTACATTTACCCCCAACTTCGTATAGTAGATATACGTCAATGGTGGTTGTTTGTGTGTGTGTGTGGGGGGGGGGGATTACTAATAAAACATTGAATTTTATCAAATATCCGATTTAAGGTAGTAGACCCGTAATAGTTCCGCAACGTTTAAGAAGTGATGAACCTTAACAGTGTTAACCGAGGTTTCCTAATGATGTTCATTAGGGAAACCTCTTTCAACATTGTTAGAGATCACGAGTTCCTAAATGTTGCGGAACAATAACGGTTTCACAACCTTAAGTTTACCAAATCGGTAGAGGAGCACACGTTATCGAGATTGAAAGCCAAACACGTTATTGGACGAGCTTCCTCGGCCCTGCGTTTTGTTTACGAAATGCAATTATATACGTTAATTTACACATCATCTGTATTTTAGGATACCCATGGGTACAATATCAAGTTAATTTGGGGAATGTGTGTGCCAGATTCCTGTCACAGCAAAGACATGAAGAATCTACTGAAACTTGGTATGTATTTCAGTTTTCATATTGGTACAAAAAACTGTTGCGTACAAAACGTGACGTCAAAATACGTTGGAAGGGATGAAAAGATAGATGAGAGATAGATAGATAGATAGATAGATAGAGAGAGAGAGAGAGAGAGAGAGAGAGAGAGAGAGAGAGAGAGAGAGAGAGAGAGAGAGAGAGAGAGAGAGAGAGAGAGAGAGAGAAAGAGAGAGAGAAAAAGAGAGAGAGAGAGAGAGAGAGAGAGAGAGAGAGAGAGAGAGGGAGAGGGAGAGATAGAGAGATAGAGAGAGAGAGAGAGGGAGGGAGCGAGGGAGGGAGGGAAGGAGGGAGGGAGGGAGGGAGGGAGAGAGAGAAAGAGAGAAGGGGGGGGGGGGGGGCGCTACATTTTAGCGGTTAGGTAACACACTCTTACACGCTTTCTCCTGCTATAAGTTGCATCTCCACTGATTTATTTGACACCTCTAAGAGTACACGTGGATTTCAGCAAGCAATGTACGTTGGTACGAATGTACGTATTCAGACGGCCGTGTTGAAAATAAGATTTGTGCATATATTTATATGTCTTAACATGTTTTCCTTCTAAAAAAAGCTATTATCATTTATTATTATTATTATTATTATTATTATTATTATTTTTGTACATGTGTTTGATTCCTTATGTCTCTGACAAAAAATAGTGGACGTTCTATTAAATCTAGACAGTAACATGCTTTACGTCTGTAAACTAACGTCATCTCCCAAGCATCTCGCTAGTTACTTCTTTTTCGTTATGTTCGTGCAATAAGATAAAGTTACGACCCATGAGTGGAGGATTTTCGTGCTATAAATATAGTTACCACCCATGATTAAAGGGTTTAACTGCATTAAGACATCAAATGACAAGGAAAAATTGCTATTGTCTATCAAGTATTTCACAAAGTGAATTATTATAGTTTTACAAGGCACTGACGTGTGTAAGAAACTTGAAAAATAATACATTTTCTGTAAATCTTGGACAATTTTCATGCAAACGGCATTACCCAGAGAGAAATAATAAGAATAGGATTTTAATGGCACTGTGCTATCTTACCCTTAAAGAACTTTGATTATTAAAGAATTTGTTCATTATATTCTGCACGACTTGGATCAGATCATTTGTGACTGTTGGTTGTCATGTCAAAACGAATATTTTTTAAAGAAAATTTATCGAACCTCTGTAAGTTCTAACTTCATAAATGTTTATCCTTAACTACGAACACATGTCGAGTATTACAGTATGCTTTTTTTTTCAAATTTCGGTTGAAAATTGATAGAATGGCAACCTCCTAATTTGGTTACAAGTTGAGTTTGCATTTTATTCATTACTTCATGTTTTGTTACGCCGGTAAAACAACGATATGTCATCAGAGCCACTTGGGCTACGTTTTATCCAACCTTTACTAATAAACTGAGTTCCATAAAAAAAGTGTGCATTTTCAGTTTTTTGCATATTTCTTGATTTTCACGAATAAGGAGGAAAATTATGGAGTAAATTTGATACCATACCTAAGTCAAGACCTTTTGAATTTAAAAGTCAAATCAGGTTTTGATAAAGTATCGCATGCTACATACGTGCAGACAGAACTTAAATTGTTGAGATTTGACCTCATTACAACTTTTTCTTTGGTAAAAGCTATGTGTTGATGTTGCATTATAGAGTTTTAGAAGCCATTCCAAGCCATTACCGAACAAAAGTTTTACGTGTACGTCAACGTTAACCATTGCTACGTTGTTGAATGATGCTATGACGTTCTATGACATCTCGATTTGTTGATTAAAGGCCACACAAATGATGACCTGATTTCTATAGGAACATGAAGGCGCAATCAATTTTAATGACTTGCTAAATCTGACAAGGTTCGATTTTGTTCAAAGACGTTCATTGGTAGCCAAACTAAGCTGTAGTATCATGCACAACTGTATTAAAGATGCGAATTTATTATTAGGAAAGCCGCAAAGATTTAACTGAATACATTTTCTGACCAATTATTCGTCTAATGCGCGATACAAACGCAAAACATGCAAAATAAAGTGTCTCAATTTAGCTGAAAAGTTTTGCTTCTCGCGCGATTTTTGTTTTCAAATATCGTTTGCACATACTCCTTGGGATAATCATACGATGTTTCATGACGATAGATTGTGAAATTTCAGAGATATTCAATATTCAAAAGAGCACACTTTCTTTTGGAACTAAGTATATAATAATAACGAGTTTGAAATTGATCTTTTTTCAAATATCAGTTGAAAATTGGCCGAGCCGGGGATTTGTTTATATGACCACTTGATAGGACACACTAAAATACCAACTTAGATAATCGAACTATATGGGGACGAAGACTTTTCTATTAATCAATAAATATCGTTGTCTCGGCGAGAAATAGTTGTAACTGCCTATATTGTTATAGGCAGTTACAACTGTTTTACACTGAGCCATCGATATATATCGTATATTAACCAAGAGTAACACATTATATGAATCCACCTAGAAAGTCCTTAGGTTTTTTATACACTTTTATACAAATTACATTCAAATACAAGTACTTTCTACTTATTTTCCTATTGCTTGTAAAAAAATGATAATAACTTAGTAGAACGACTCACAAAACCTTCGATTAATAGTTTGCTTAACCAGGGGCCTGTTTAACTAACTTACGATTAGTTTTGCGAAAGTCAAAAAAAAATAAAGTTGCTTCTACAGAAGTAAGTAATTATGGAATTCTACCATGCATCATCTCATTGGAATTGTCAGTAGGGATAAAAGGACCATGGCGCGGCCATCTTGAAAATTATGACGTCATAGGTCGGCCATTTTGAATGAGTGTCGTCACCCACCGAGCGGCCATATTGAATGTGCCATTCAATATGGCGACCACGAAGGATAGCGCGGCCATCTTGGATTTTTTAGGGATTAATCTCAACGGGATTAAACCCTGTTCCAGTCATGTTACCATGGAAAAAGTTGCCTAGACACCATTTTAAAAAGCGCGCCAAAAAAAGCGGATAAAATCGATTTTCCAACTAGTAGAGGTGAAAGGGTAAAGGAATGCGTTTAATCTATGAATATTGGGAAAATTATAAAAGGGTTGTAGTATTTAGTACAGGTAACTATATCGGGTTTAAATCGAGCGGTCAAATAACAATGGTTGTTGAAATAGCGTATCTTATTATTGGTTAGTAAATGATATAGTCGATTTTTTCGGACACACGTAATTTCATATTTTCCTCCAAAAACTCGTAGCTACAGCTTGTGTAAAAAGACATACCCAACTTTTCAACGTATAGTCCTTAGTAGCTGACGTCTTTTTTTTTCTATGTGCAAATATTGTTATAAGATAGTAGCAGACGACATTTTCAAAACATCGTAACTGCAGCTTGTGTAAAACGACATACCCAATTTTTCAACATATAGTCCTTAGTAGCAGACGTCTTTTTTATGTGTAAATAATGTTATAGAATAAGACATTTTTAAAACTTCGTAACAACTGCTTGTGCAAATGGACACACTCTCCTTTTCAACATATAGTCATTGCAGACGTAGCCGCGGCAATAGCGCAGTTGGTAGCGCGCCGGACTTCTAATCCAGGGGTCTATATTTGCACGGGTTCGATCCCCGGCCGCGGCACTTATCCTTTCCGACATTTGTCTTCCACCAATGGGTAGATAATCGTAAACCTATGTGGAATAGCAACTGGAGGCTAGGAAATCGATGTGGTGGTAGTACTGGTGTGAGAAATACCAGGAATCCATCGTTAGGTGCTCCAGTCGTCGCGATATAACTGAGAGATTGTTGAAAGCGACGTAAAACCCCAATTCAAATCAAATCATTGCAGACGTTTTTTTTATTGTTTGAACAATAAGGTTATTCGATGGTAGCAAAAGTCATTTTCAAAACTTCGACATTTTTAAATCATCGTAACCACTGCTTGTGCAAAAGTGAAGAGATAACTTTTCAATGCACGGTCCTAAGCAGCAGACGACACTTTTCAAAAACTACCAAGTACAGCTTGGTTAAGATGTAAAGATAACCCTTCAGTGTATTGTGTTTAGGGGCAGCGACCTTTTTGTATGACCAATCCCGTTATGCAATAGTAGCAGACGACAAAATTTAAACTTCATAATTACAGTGACTTTCAATAGAGAGTTTAAGTGCGTTAAAAGTATTAATTTTAACAACATGGAAAAGTCCAGATAGATCAATGGTTTCTGAAATTCTAGTTAAAGAGCCAATACCTATAGCACGATTATTATTACACTTGTCTTAAATCATGGTGCCTCAAACTATATGGAAGTTCGGTGTTGAGACAGAAGGGTCTTTGTCCATTTCGACAATATAAATTCAAATGAGATCCTTTCAATCCAAAGGTGATATATGACTTGACACATGTCGGCTGGGTTGATCTTTATTCTGTTAGTTTGAACGTGTTTTATAGCCACTTTCAACTATCTTTAGGTTATATTGCAGCCACTGGAGCACCTAAAATGGGTTCTAGGTATTTTTCATTCCATGCTTTCTTAGCCTCCTATCATGAAACTGTAATTGCGAATAGATCTTATTAAGGAGAAGAGCAGCGAATAAAAACCATAATTCTTTTTTTCCATATATTATAAGATAACGTCTTTTGTTATTTTTTCTTTAATTTATCCGTAACCTTAATACTCAAGCAATCTAGAAGCATAAAAATGTGCACGTGAATAAACTTCATACGGATGAATTGCTGTACAAATCATAACTATCCTTTTCATTTTTTTAGTTGTCGTCTTTTGATAAAAATTTCTTAGTTTTTGTCCGGAGCATTACTCAAAAAGTATTCAGCCTAGAAACATGAAACTTTAAGGGTGAAAAGATCTTATCAATGAAAATTGCAGTTCAAAAACACAACTCTCCGTTTTGTAGTTTTCGAGTTATTGCCCTTTGCAAATTCCAAAATTGTTCTATACCAGAGCATTACTAAAGGGTAAACACAATAGAATCATGCATCTTCGTGGATAGCTCTAAGTATAGGTGTATTTTCAAAACGGAGCTCTGGCGTAGGCGTTGAGTCCATTACCATAGGTATATCGGGTATATTTGAAAAAGCATAATAATAGAAATTGAAGGTTATACGTCCTTTTCGAATTCGAAAGCACACGAATGAGTAAACCTTACGATCTTAGAAAAGCAATACGTTTGATTTGAAGGGTAGATTGTTTCATTTTTAGGTATTGTTTAAACCTGTTTTATTCATTTTGAAAGAAAAGCACAATAATTTTACCGTTTAAAGTAGATTTCACGGCTTTCCGTGCAAAATCTACCTATACAAGGCAAAATGACAAAAACTCTTTCTTTATAATTTGACTTATTATAATTTGTAGATTGATTCAATCTAGAGAAGTGAAGTAGGATCTATTACGGTCTTCTTTTTTAATTTTAAGTGGTTGCCTTATTGTCATTCCTTTACGTTCGTTTAGAAGAAAAAAGAAATGTGAGATATTTTTTTATCTTAAAGGGTCAGTTTAACAACCCGTCACCCGACACATTTAATTTCTGTAATTATTGATAACTGTGTACATGATATTGGAAAAGTATAACCCAAAAGTATTTTTGATATGAATGTAACACTTTTCTATGGAAACTTTTTTCTGAACGCACAAGAGATATGGACAAGGAGTATTATATTGACCTGGTCTTAAAGTAGAGGCGAGTAAATGTTCTAGAAACGCCCTTTGCTTCAATATCAATTTTGATATCCTCAGGTTGAAACTCCAAACCCTGTCTTTTGTCAAACTTAAAAACAAAATAAATTTTATTAAGTAGCTTATTTGAAATATGTGTTATTCCAGTCCATGAATATTTTCGATTTAAAGTCGGTTCTTACGTGACTCTATGAAGTAAATGTGTCGATTATTTCACAACCTTGTAAAAATAGTTAAACGTGTTCCTTTGAAGTCATTTTGAAGATGTCGTTCATTGATACGTCTATTGTCATTGTTGATTGGTCTGTTCATAAACAATTTGCAATATAGTTCATGTGAAGTACTAAAGTAAAGTTTTCCTTTTAAAATTTTGTTTTGATGAAATATTTGAAATAAACTCGATTCGGGAAAACTCATTTGTATATATGATTATCTTTCCTTGAAAAAGTTTTCTCCAATTATCCAGCTCAACAATCTAGACAGACTTGTGATAAGCCCATAAAAAGACAAAACAACAGCAACAACAAAACTGTAGATTGCTCTGATTTTAATGAAGTGCATATCATATATTCATGAAAATGATCACTAAAGAAATTTTTTTTGCAAACATTTTATATTCTGCTTTATTGAAAATGTATTTTGTTATTGAAAACCGATACGCGTTGTAAATGCTTTGGATTCAAAAGATCTTCAAACAAATTAAGGTTTGTCTTTATTTTTGAATCACGCGTTTTATTTTTTTTTCTTTTGTAGTTACTGTTGTATGACTTTAGAAAAGACCATGTTTGTGAGATCAATAAAACATTAAAATAAAATGCCTGTAAATAAACAAAGAGATTGTTGTATGACTTTAGAAAAGACTATGTTTGTGAGATCAATAAAACATTAAAATAAAATGACAGTAAATAAACAAAGAGATTGTTGTAGTAATTGGCATTTGGTGAGACGGCCGTCGTTTGATCTATGAAATAATTTTAAGCTACGAACTGTAAAAAAAACTATTAAAAGGGTTAAATATTATCACAATGTGATTGATATTTTCATCTCTGTCTGTCCGTCAATTCCGACGTCAGTAAAAACGCCTGAATATTCGGAACTCATCAACGGCTAAATTTATGGACAATTATGGATAGGTTTGGCTATTCTTTTTAAAGAATGATCGTTATCAACTGACTTTACGCATATTGTGTATATCTGATGATATTTTGATGTACAAATTTTCTGCGGTATATCTGTGACCATGAAATTCTTGTTTTAACATACAACAGAATTTACAATGCAATACATAAAAAAACAACGTTTGCATGTCGTTATTGCACCAAACTAGTTTACAGCAAAAGGAAACAGAAATGCCATTACCTATCTTTGTGAAAATAAGCTTTGACATGACAAGAGTAAGCCCATTATGTAAATCACTCGATTGAAAGCACTTAAATTTTTAGACGACAAAATATGATGACCTCGCGCTCTCTTTAGTCGATTATTACTTTTCGGTGCAGTGACTGCATTGCGGTGTGTGGGGTCATAAGAGGCAGAGCATCGTTCTGTTGACAAAAAGGTTATCGAGTTCGATTGCCGTAGCGGGTATCGATATTGGTTCTTTCATTGACCCGCATTTACGCCGCGAGTGTTAGCGCATTTTCCAGAAATAGAATCTAGATTGATAACTCCAAGTTGTAAGAACTTGTTTACCAATTGAAGAAAAAGAATTTGTTTCAACCAACTTGTTAAAATCAACGTAAGAAAGAAACCTAATCACTTGCACGATGATACTAGGAAACAGCATGCAGTTCAAATAATCAATACTTGATGAGAACTTTTTCTTCAATTTCAAGACACATTTCTTTAAGGCTTAACCCATGATCATACGATAAAATTTCAGACTGGTTAGAAATCTGAAGAAATTGCTGAAAACAATTTTCAAGTGACTTTTTTGGTAAATATATCCTAAAAAAATGAAGATATGGTCCTTCAAATGATTTTTTACCAGAGGCCACAACGTTTTAGTTGGAGTTTTTCAAAAAATATTAACATTTTACAAGTTTTTATATATATATTTATGCCCCCGTATCGAGAGAACGGGGGCATATTGTTTCACTCATGTCCGTCTGTCTGTCTGTCTGTCCGTCCGTCCGTTTGTCTGTCTGTACGTCCGTCTGTCCGAAAACTTAACCAACCTTAACATTTGACTTTTCTCCAAAAGTAATTGACATACAAAGCTGTACACCAAAGTCAAGGTCATGTGACAAGGTCAGGGTCATGTGACAAGGTCAAGGTCATCTATCAAGTTCAAACTTTAAGATAAATGCTGTTACGGGGGCATTCGTGTTTCACAAACACATCTTGTTTTAGCTCAAAATTTTAGAAATATGAATTTAAAAAAAAAAAGAGAGGAAAGGGCGTAGCAGCTTAATCTTAATATGATGGTGAAAAAATCACAGATACCAACACATTTGTCATTCGTCATGCGAAAAAAGATCTTATGCAAATTATGAAAAACGACCCTTGTAAGCCTTGGCAGTCTGCACAGGCTGATCCTAGGTAAAACGTATCGACGAGAGGCACTCCCATGAATCTATAATGATCATTCTACCTTTTTGTGATGTGAATTTTGAAATGCGGCGTCTACTCGACCTCCGCTATTTTATATGTATCAATCTCATTGTAAATGATAAATTAACGATTTCTCAGATGGTCTCTTTTCACATATTTTCCAAACAATATTTATGTTTAGAGAAAATTAGAGGCATTTTTTTCTAATTTTTCTAATCAACTTCTTTATGGAAAAAATATTTTTTCCACAAAGAAAAAAAAATATATTGGAAATAGACTGATCCAACTGAACTTAGACATGTCTTTTAGAAAGGTATAGAGACGTTTTCGTTAAAATTACATTTGATAGTCAAAAATAGAACAGGTGTTCGGTGATTATGAAATCAAATTCCTAAGAATTCATTAGAAAATGTCCATTTTGATTTGCGCTTTAATTTTTTAGTGTTGCTGTTGTTTTGATAAAAAGGTGGTTGTAAATCGGTAGATATTCTTTCTAAGGAAATTAAAAAAATAAGCTGTAAATACTGTTACAATGTAGAAAATGTAACGCTGGTGTATCTGATGATGAAGTTCGTTCTTTCCTTTTTTCGAATTAATCATCGTCTGGATTTTTTGCAATTCTTTCTATATTTTACACAAAAATGCAAAGTAGATTTAGTTACACCTAGTCTGAAGCGATAACTTAAAACAATCGAGGCATTCAGTAAGCCGTATAAATCTACCATTTTGTTGAGTCCCCTTGATTGGTATAGACATATACAAAGCTTGTATATGTTTCATGCTACTTTACACGACAAATCACTCTTTATACTCCGACAGCAGCTAGGCACGACATTGCATTTGCATCAATAGAATGTGTTTTTTTCTTAAAAGTGAAAGATATAGCCATCCAGATATGAAATCCGGTTGATGCCACTTTGACTTCATTGGGCAATCAAAGATGGCTTATTATTCTTAATAAAAGAATTTAACTAATGATTATTTTATAGATACATCACAATAGAAATAAACAATTGTAGACGCAATATACATTTTAGCTCATCTGAGCACAATATGCTAAAGGTGAGCTAGTATGATTGGTCATCAGCCGACCGACTGTCATCTTTCCCTTTAATTTATTTCGTCATCTTCTTTTTACCAACCACTTGGAAAATTAAGCCCATATTTCGTCATCTTCTTTTTACCAACCACTTGGCAAATAAAGCCCATATTTTGTAGAAATGTTGCTTGGATTAAACTGTACCAAAGTTGTGATAAGTATTTAATTCGATAAAAACTCTGCTTGTCATGGCAATGGAAATGCCAAAAATAAAGAAAACCTTAAATTTTTTTCTCAAACTAAACTATAAAGCCTAGAGGTTTGATATGTTGACATTACCCGAGTGCTTTAATGTTCCGGGTTCCATAAGGTTTGTGCCCGAGCACACTTAATTTTACATTGAAACAAAGAAGGAAATTTTTAAAACAAATCGCCTTCTAAAAAATTAAGGCATGAGTGTCTGGTAAAATTCACAGGGAAAGCGTGCTCTTATCATTTTTGTCTTTATGAAGATTCGAGTTTCAAGAAATAGTAATGTAGTGTAGCAGATCATTTTCCAGACAGAGCCCCAACCAGTCCACCTATCAGTTGATAGTCGCCATCTTCTGGGCGTTTATGTGTTCTGGTATATGAACTATGACCACTTTGGAATTCTGAACCAGCCTTTTTCGGGCACATCTTTCTGATACATGTAAATGGTTTGATTAACCAATAGAGACAGAGAGACCTTGTTGAA
This sequence comes from Fragum whitleyi, assembly GCA_948146395.1. Classification (NCBI taxonomy): domain Eukaryota; kingdom Metazoa; phylum Mollusca; class Bivalvia; order Cardiida; family Cardiidae; genus Fragum; species Fragum whitleyi. Next base: position 47,867,141 of record OX411554.1, read on the forward strand.
ACACACATCCGATACCTTAAATAAGGTAATGCAGGGTCCCATTTTCTAGCGCGTTGACGAGATCCATGTTTGCTCAAACGGTGTAGTAAATGCTTACGACTTATTTGAATAACTTAGTTTAAACAATGGCTAATGAATGTTTTGGGGTTTTTTTGGATAACAAAAAAAAAAGGGGGCTAAAAATGTGCACTTTTACTTTTTATGTCTCTTTAGAGTTTAACAAAATTCAAGGGAACTCTATATTGTTAAATTTGAGATCATATTTCAATAAAAGTAATTGCACACTGCATTCAATCATATGGTGTTGTTATTTGCCCGATATACAGCCTCTTCCCCATTAAATTTTTTGTGCTCATATTGCATTGTAGGGGTTGACTAGACACTCCAATCCATGTTAAAGCTTTATACTGAATTTTAATGCTGAAGTTAAGTATTTATGTTGGTTTTAATTTAAGGATCGTGATATATATATTAATAACAGAAAAATTGACACGGATTATAAGATCTTCGCTTTAACCTTCGCAATATCAGGTGTCAATTTTTTTAGAACATACTTTTTATATATCTTTGGAGAAAGCGATCCTTGCGCAGCTTCAACAAATGACTCACGTTTGGTAATTCAGCTCTAGAGAAACATTGAATTTATCTATTCTTTCACATAAAAAAACAAAGGTGATGACCTATTATGTGTATGGCACTTTTGATACATTGACAGAAGTCAATAATTTTGTTTTCCCGCGAATATTCTGAAATCTATTAGATAAACCTTTGTAAAAGAGTATCATGGCCTGAAATTTTACAAAGAATTTGAGTTTGTATATAATTTTAGCATATGAATAAATAACTAACTCCTCACGTTTTTTCTCATAAATGCTTTTGTAAAAGAGAATCTTGGCCTAAAATTTTACAAAGAATTTGAGATTGTGTAAAATTTTAGCATATGGATAAATAACTAACTCCTCGTGTTTTTTCTCTCATATGCCTTTGTAAAAGATTATCCTTGCCTGAAACGTTACAAAGAATGTGAGTTGGTGTATAATGTTAGCATATGAATTAATAACTAACTCCTCGCGTTTTTTTCTCTCATATGCCTTTGAATTTGCACGAGAGATTTAAAATGTGATTTAAAAGGACGGATGGACAGGGAAGGGGTACTAGCAACCGCATTCTTACCCTTACGGTATCAGATACTGTAAGACCAGAATTAACTTGCATTTGTATATTTTTTTCTGCCAAAAAACTTTTTTTGATTCACGTGGAGGAGTTTGGATGATTGGGCAGTGTTAATGATTTGTGGACTAAACAATCCATGTATAATAATAGGCCAATATAGACAAAAAGATTTTTCCATTAAAGTAGATATACAAATGTATTACTAAAATGAGTTTCAAAATTACATTTTAAGAAATGCAATTTTCCATTAAACCAAAGATAAATTTGTAAGCCAGGAGTGTGCAAATACAGATAATCTTTACTTGTCCTTTGACAAGTAAAATATGATTTTCTTCTTGTGCTACATCTAATTAACTTGTCCGTTAAAAAGTGAATGAATAAATTTTAATGAACATTGCATTTCATGAAAAATATGCTGAAGATAACGCCATCATAGCGTAGTTAGTAGCACATCAGACTCACAAGGTCAAGGATTCAATGTCCGTCAATTTGTCTTCGACATATGAGTTGATAATCGTTGATCGATGTAGCTGATAGCTAGGAAAGGTTGCAATGGTGTAAGAAATATGAAGAATCCATTGATAGGCGATCCAGCCACCGGGATATATCTGAAAGATTGTGAAAAGCGGCACTAAAACACAATCAAACAAACAATTATTTTTCTGTGGACAAGTTGCCCACTAAAAAAGACTTGTTCGCCAGTAGAAAAAACTCGTGTTAGACCAGTCAGGTATGTGATATGCACACCCCTGAATAAAAAACGATTTAAAACACACAATAATTTATTTTCACGTGATATATTTGTAGAACAGGTGACAATATCAACATTTTACCAGGCAACAAAATACCATAATAGTTCATTAAACGTGGTGTGGTATTTTGTTGTAGAAAAACATGATGAGAACATTAAGACTTTGCTTACAATTAGCATAGTCTTAGTTCTTCCGCCATATTTTTTTCAGTTTGTACATTCCTTTATCTTAAATTTGTTACATTTTTCAAAGCATGTTAACTGGAAAGCCTTATATCAGATACTTGATCTTACATAGCTTTCACTAATATTTCAGTTGTATTACTTTAGAATGATGTATCTATTTTAACCACCCTTGTAATATTGTCATGTACATATAAGAAGTACAAAATGATTTACAACATATCTAATTGCAAGTTTTAATGGTTTATTTTAATTCTTGTTAATTTTAAGATGTATTGAAAGTCAACGTTGATTTAGTCAATTCAATCCTACATTAGTCATTTAAAGTTTTTAATCATTTTGCCCATAAAAGACATATTTTTCTTCTGATCGCAGTATTTTTGTAGACTGAGAATATGTCATCCAAGGATCATTCCAGTGATATTCGATAGATATCCATCAGTTAGATTCTGAGAAAATAATTTTCAAAGTATCAACTAAATAACATTTAGAAAAATGACCACCCCCCATATTTCTCATCTGATCACAATATTTTCTTGTAGACTGAAGGGTTACTCAATTGATGCCCATCTGTTAGATACTGAGAAAAGTCAGATATTACCATTTTATTGAAATAGGACGCGTCCATTAAAGCTTCATTGGATATAAAAAAATCCTGAACAACTTTAGGAAAGGGTCACCTATGGATGATTCCCGTGGAGTTTGGTTGGAATTCGTCCAGTTGTTTCTAAGGAAAAGATTTTTAAAGCAAAATTTTACGATCGGATGTTATTTAAATGTTATTTAGTTGATACTTTGAAAATTATTTTCTCAGAATCTAACTGATGGATATCTATCGAATATCACTGGAATGATCCTTGGATGACATATTCTCAGTCTACAAAAATACTGCGATCAGAAGAAAAATATGTCTTTTATGGGCAAAATGATTAAAAACTTTAAATGACTAATGTAGGATTGAATTGACTAAATCAACGTTGACTTTCAATACATCTTAAAATTAACAAGAATTAAAATAAACCATTAAAACTTGCAATTAGATATGTTGTAAATCATTTTGTACTTCTTATATGTACATGACAATATTACAAGGGTGGTTAAAATAGATACATCATTCTAAAGTAATACAACTGAAATATTAGTGAAAGCTATGTAAGATCAAGTATCTGATATAAGGCTTTCCAGTTAACATGCTTTGAAAAATGTAACAAATTTAAAATAAAGGAATGTACAAACTGAAAAAAATATGGCGGAAGAACTAAGACTATGCTAATTGTAAGCAAAGTCTTAATGTTCTCATCATGTTTTTCTACAACAAAATACCACACCACGTTTAATGAACTATTATGGTATTTTGTTGCCTGGTAAAATGTTGATATTGTCACCTGTTCTACAAATATATCATGTGAAAATAAATTATTGTGTGTTTTAAATCGGTTTTTATTCAGGGGTGTGCATATCACATACCTGACTGGTCTAACACGAGTTTTTTCTACTGGCGAACAAGTCTTTTTTAGTGGGCAACTTGTCCACAGAAAAATAATTGTTTGTTTGATTGTGTTTTAGTGCCGCTTTTCACAATCTTTCAGATATATCCCGGTGGCTGGATCGCCTATCAATGGATTCTTCATATTTCTTACACCATTGCAACCTTTCCTAGCTATCAGCTACATCGATCAACGATTATCAACTCATATGTCGAAGACAAATTGACGGACATTGAACCCTTGACCTTGTGAGTCTGATGTGCTACTAACTACGCTATGATGGCGTTATCTTCAGCGTATTTTTCATGAAATGCAATGTTCATTAAAATTTATTCATTCACTTTTTAACGGACAAGTTAATTAGATGTAGCACAAGAAGAAAATCATATTTTACTTGTCAAAGGACAAGTAAAGATTATCTGTATTTGCACACTCCTGGCTTACAAATTTATCTTTGGTTTAATGGAAAATTGCATTTCTTCAAATGTAATTTTGAAACTCATTTTAGTAATACATTTGTATATCTACTTTAATGGAAAAGCTCTATCTTTTTGTCTATATTGGCCTATTATTATACATGGATTGTTTAGTCCACAAATCATTAACACTGCCCAATCATCCAAACTCCTCCACGTGAATCAAAAAAAGTTTTTTGGCAGAAAAAAATATACAAATGCAAGTTAATTCTGGTCTTACAGTATCTGATGCCGTAAGGGTAAGAATGCGGTTGCTAGTACCCCTTCCCTGTCCATCCGTCCTTTTAAATCACATTTTAAATCTCTCGTGCAAATTCAAAGGCATATGAGAGAAAAAAACGCGAGGAGTTAGTTATTAATTCATATGCTAACATTATACACCAACTCACATTCTTTGTAACGTTTCAGGCAAGGATAATCTTTTACAAAGGCATATGAGAGAAAAAACACGAGGAGTTAGTTATTTATCCATATGCTAAAATTTTACACAATCTCAAATTCTTTGTAAAATTTCAGGCCAAGATACTCTTTTACAAAAGCATTTATGAGAAAAAACGTGTGGAGTTAGTTATTTATTCATATGCTAAAATTATATACAAACTCAAATTCTTTGTAAAATTTCAGGCCATGATACTCTTTTACAAAGGTTTATCTAATAGATTTCAGAATATTCGCGGGAAAACAAAATTATTGACTTCTGTCAATGTATCAAAAGTGCCATACACATAATAGGTCATCACCTTTGTTTTTTTTATGTGAAAGAATAGACAAATTCAATGTTTCTCTAGAGCTGAATTACCAAACGTGAGTCATTTGTTGAAGCTGCGCAAGGATCGCTTTCTCCAAAGATATATAAAAAGTATGTTCTAAAAAAATTGACACCTGATATTGCGAAGGTTAAAGCGAAGATCTTATAATCCGTGTCAATTTTTCTGTTATTAATATATATATCACGATCCTTAAATTAAAACCAACATAAATACTTAACTTCAGCATTTAAATTCAGTATAAAGCTTTAACATGGATTGGAGTGTCTAGTCAATCCCTACAATGCAATATGAGCACAAAAAATTTAATGGGGAAGAGGCTGTATATCGGGCAAATAACAACACCATATGATTGAATGCAGTGTGCAATTACTTTTATTGAAATATGATCTCAAATTTAACAATATAGAGTTCCCTTGAATTTTGTTAAACTCTAAAGAGACATAAAAAGTAAAAGTGCACATTTTTAGCCTTTTTTTTTTTTTTTTTTTTTTTTTTTTTGTTATCCAAAAAAACCCCAAAACATTCATTAGCCATTGTTTAAACTAAGTTATTCAAATAAGTCGTAAGCATTTACTACACCGTTTGAGCAAACATGGATCTCGTCAACGCGCTAGAAAATGGGACCCTGCATTACCTTATTTAAGGTATCGGATGTGTGTTTCAACAAGGTCTCTCTGTCTCTATTGGTTAATCAAACCATTTACATGTATCAGAAAGATGTGCCCGAAAAAGGCTGGTTCAGAATTCCATAGTGGTCATAGTTCATATACCAGAACACATAAACGCCCAGGAGATGGCGACTATCAACTGATAGGTGGACTGGTTGGGGCTCTGTCTGAAAAATGATCTGCTACACTACATTACTATTTCTTGAAACTCGAATCTTCATAAAGACAAAAATGATAAGAGCACGCTTTCCCTGTGAATTTTACCAGACACTCATGCCTTAATTTTTTAGAAGGCGATTTGTTTTAAAAATTTCCTTCTTTGTTTCAATGTAAAATTAAGTGTGCTCGGGCACAAACCTTATGGAACCCGGAACATTAAAGCACTCGGGTAATGTCAACATATCAAACCTCTAGGCTTTATAGTTTAGTTTGAGAAAAAAATTTAAGGTTTTCTTTATTTTTGGCATTTCCATTGCCATGACAAGCAGAGTTTTTATCGAATTAAATACTTATCACAACTTTGGTACAGTTTAATCCAAGCAATATTTCTACAAAATATGGGCTTTATTTGCCAAGTGGTTGGTAAAAAGAAGATGACGAAATATGGGCTTAATTTTCCAAGTGGTTGATAAAAAGAAGATGACGAAATAAATTAAAGGGAAAGATGACAGTCGGTCGGCCGATGACCAATCATACTAGCTCACCTTTAGCATATTGTGCTCAGATGAGCTAAAATGTATATTGCGTCTACAATTGTTTATTTCTATTGTGATGCATCTATAAAATAATCATTAGTTAAATTCTTTTATTAAGAATAATAAGCCATTGTGGATTTTGGCGGCCATCTTTGATTGCCCAATGAAGTCAAAGTGGCATCAACCGGATTTCATATCTGGATGGCTATATCTTTCACTTTTAAGAAAAAAACACATTCTATTGATGCAAATGCAATGTCGTGCCTAGCTGCTGTCGGAGTATAAAGAGTGATTTGTCGTGTAAAGTAGCATGAAACATATACAAGCTTTGTATATGTCTATACCAATCAAGGGGACTCAACAAAATGGTAGATTTATACGGCTTACTGAATGCCTCGATTGTTTTAAGTTATCGCTTCAGACTAGGTGTAACTAAATCTACTTTGCATCTTTGTGTAAAATATAGAAAGAATTGCAAAAAAATCCAGACGATGATTAATTCGAAAAAAGGAAAGAACGAACTTCATCATCAGATACACCAGCGTTACATTTTCTACATTGTAACAGTATTTACAGCTTATTTTTTTATTTCCTTAGAAAGAATATCTACCGATTTACAACCACCTTTTTATCAAAACAACAGCAACACTAAAAAATTAAAGCGCAAATCAAAATGGACATTTTCTAATGAATTCTTAGGAATTTGATTTCATAATCACCGAACACCTGTTCTATTTTTGACTATCAAATGTAATTTTAACGAAAACGTCTCTATACCTTTCTAAAAGACATGTCTAAGTTCAGTTGGATCAGTCTATTTCCAATATATTTTTTTTCTTTGTGGAAAAAATATTTTTTCCATAAAGAAGTTGATTAGAAAAATTAGAAAAAAATGCCTCTAATTTTCTCTAAACATAAATATTGTTTGGAAAATATGTGAAAAGAGACCATCTGAGAAATCGTTAATTTATCATTTACAATGAGATTGATACATATAAAATAGCGGAGGTCGACTAGACGCCGCATTTCAAAATTCACATCACAAAAAGGTAGAATGATCATTATAGATTCATGGGAGTGCCTCTCGTCGATACGTTTTACCTAGGATCAGCCTGTGCAGACTGCCAAGGCTTACAAGGGTCGTTTTTCATAATTTGCATAAGATCTTTTTTCGCATGACGAATGACAAATGTGTTGGTATCTGTGATTTTTTCACCATCATATTAAGATTAAGCTGCTACGCCCTTTCCTCTCTTTTTTTTTTTAAATTCATATTTCTAAAATTTTGAGCTAAAACAAGATGTGTTTGTGAAACACGAATGCCCCCGTAACAGCATTTATCTTAAAGTTTGAACTTGATAGATGACCTTGACCTTGTCACATGACCCTGACCTTGTCACATGACCTTGACTTTGGTGTACAGCTTTGTATGTCAATTACTTTTGGAGAAAAGTCAAATGTTAAGGTTGGTTAAGTTTTCGGACAGACGGACGGACAGACAGACAAACGGACGGACGGACAGACGGACAGACAGACAGACAGACGGACATGAGTGAAACAATATGCCCCCGTTCTCTCGATACGGGGGCATAAATATATATATAAAAACTTGTAAAATGTTAATATTTTTTGAAAAACTCCAACTAAAACGTTGTGGCCTCTGGTAAAAAATCATTTGAAGGACCATATCTTCATTTTTTTAGGATATATTTACCAAAAAAGTCACTTGAAAATTGTTTTCAGCAATTTCTTCAGATTTCTAACCAGTCTGAAATTTTATCGTATGATCATGGGTTAAGCCTTAAAGAAATGTGTCTTGAAATTGAAGAAAAAGTTCTCATCAAGTATTGATTATTTGAACTGCATGCTGTTTCCTAGTATCATCGTGCAAGTGATTAGGTTTCTTTCTGACGTTGATTTTAACAAGTTGGTTGAAACAAATTCTTTTTCTTCAATTGGTAAACAAGTTCTTACAACTTGGAGTTATCAATCTAGATTCTATTTCTGGAAAATGCGCTAACACTCGCGGCGTAAATGCGGGTCAATGAAAGAACCAATATCGATACCCGCTACGGCAATCGAACTCGATAACCTTTTTGTCAACAGAACGATGCTCTGCCTCTTATGACCCCACACACCGCAATGCAGTCACTGCACCGAAAAGTAATAATCGACTAAAGAGAGCGCGAGGTCATCATATTTTGTCGTCTAAAAATTTAAGTGCTTTCAATCGAGTGATTTACATAATGGGCTTACTCTTGTCATGTCAAAGCTTATTTTCACAAAGATAGGTAATGGCATTTCTGTTTCCTTTTGCTGTAAACTAGTTTGGTGCAATAACGACATGCAAACGTTGTTTTTTTATGTATTGCATTGTAAATTCTGTTGTATGTTAAAACAAGAATTTCATGGTCACAGATATACCGCAGAAAATTTGTACATCAAAATATCATCAGATATACACAATATGCGTAAAGTCAGTTGATAACGATCATTCTTTAAAAAGAATAGCCAAACCTATCCATAATTGTCCATAAATTTAGCCGTTGATGAGTTCCGAATATGCAGGCGTTTTTACTGACGTCGGAATTGACGGACAGACAGAGATGAAAATATCAATCACATTGTGATAATATTTAACCCTTTTAATAGTTTTTTTTACAGTTCGTAGCTTAAAATTATTTCATAGATCCAACGACGGCCGTCTCACCAAATGCCAATTACTACAACAATCTCTTTGTTTATTTACTGTCATTTTATTTTAATGTTTTATTGATCTCACAAACATAGTCTTTTCTAAAGTCATACAACAATCTCTTTGTTTATTTACAGGCATTTTATTTTAATGTTTTATTGATCTCACAAACATGGTCTTTTCTAAAGTCATACAACAGTAACTACAAAAGAAAAAAAAATAAAACGCGTGATTCAAAAATAAAGACAAACCTTAATTTGTTTGAAGATCTTTTGAATCCAAAGCATTTACAACGCGTATCGGTTTTCAATAACAAAATACATTTTCAATAAAGCAGAATATAAAATGTTTGCAAAAAAAATTTCTTTAGTGATCATTTTCATGAATATATGATATGCACTTCATTAAAATCAGAGCAATCTACAGTTTTGTTGTTGCTGTTGTTTTGTCTTTTTATGGGCTTATCACAAGTCTGTCTAGATTGTTGAGCTGGATAATTGGAGAAAACTTTTTCAAGGAAAGATAATCATATATACAAATGAGTTTTCCCGAATCGAGTTTATTTCAAATATTTCATCAAAACAAAATTTTAAAAGGAAAACTTTACTTTAGTACTTCACATGAACTATATTGCAAATTGTTTATGAACAGACCAATCAACAATGACAATAGACGTATCAATGAACGACATCTTCAAAATGACTTCAAAGGAACACGTTTAACTATTTTTACAAGGTTGTGAAATAATCGACACATTTACTTCATAGAGTCACGTAAGAACCGACTTTAAATCGAAAATATTCATGGACTGGAATAACACATATTTCAAATAAGCTACTTAATAAAATTTATTTTGTTTTTAAGTTTGACAAAAGACAGGGTTTGGAGTTTCAACCTGAGGATATCAAAATTGATATTGAAGCAAAGGGCGTTTCTAGAACATTTACTCGCCTCTACTTTAAGACCAGGTCAATATAATACTCCTTGTCCATATCTCTTGTGCGTTCAGAAAAAAGTTTCCATAGAAAAGTGTTACATTCATATCAAAAATACTTTTGGGTTATACTTTTCCAATATCATGTACACAGTTATCAATAATTACAGAAATTAAATGTGTCGGGTGACGGGTTGTTAAACTGACCCTTTAAGATTAAAAAATATCTCACATTTCTTTTTTCTTCTAAACGAACGTAAAGGAATGACAATAAGGCAACCACTTAAAATTAAAAAAGAAGACCGTAATAGATCCTACTTCACTTCTCTAGATTGAATCAATCTACAAATTATAATAAGTCAAATTATAAAGAAAGAGTTTTTGTCATTTTGCCTTGTATAGGTAGATTTTGCACGGAAAGCCGTGAAATCTACTTTAAACGGTAAAATTATTGTGCTTTTCTTTCAAAATGAATAAAACAGGTTTAAACAATACCTAAAAATGAAACAATCTACCCTTCAAATCAAACGTATTGCTTTTCTAAGATCGTAAGGTTTACTCATTCGTGTGCTTTCGAATTCGAAAAGGACGTATAACCTTCAATTTCTATTATTATGCTTTTTCAAATATACCCGATATACCTATGGTAATGGACTCAACGCCTACGCCAGAGCTCCGTTTTGAAAATACACCTATACTTAGAGCTATCCACGAAGATGCATGATTCTATTGTGTTTACCCTTTAGTAATGCTCTGGTATAGAACAATTTTGGAATTTGCAAAGGGCAATAACTCGAAAACTACAAAACGGAGAGTTGTGTTTTTGAACTGCAATTTTCATTGATAAGATCTTTTCACCCTTAAAGTTTCATGTTTCTAGGCTGAATACTTTTTGAGTAATGCTCCGGACAAAAACTAAGAAATTTTTATCAAAAGACGACAACTAAAAAAATGAAAAGGATAGTTATGATTTGTACAGCAATTCATCCGTATGAAGTTTATTCACGTGCACATTTTTATGCTTCTAGATTGCTTGAGTATTAAGGTTACGGATAAATTAAAGAAAAAATAACAAAAGACGTTATCTTATAATATATGGAAAAAAAGAATTATGGTTTTTATTCGCTGCTCTTCTCCTTAATAAGATCTATTCGCAATTACAGTTTCATGATAGGAGGCTAAGAAAGCATGGAATGAAAAATACCTAGAACCCATTTTAGGTGCTCCAGTGGCTGCAATATAACCTAAAGATAGTTGAAAGTGGCTATAAAACACGTTCAAACTAACAGAATAAAGATCAACCCAGCCGACATGTGTCAAGTCATATATCACCTTTGGATTGAAAGGATCTCATTTGAATTTATATTGTCGAAATGGACAAAGACCCTTCTGTCTCAACACCGAACTTCCATATAGTTTGAGGCACCATGATTTAAGACAAGTGTAATAATAATCGTGCTATAGGTATTGGCTCTTTAACTAGAATTTCAGAAACCATTGATCTATCTGGACTTTTCCATGTTGTTAAAATTAATACTTTTAACGCACTTAAACTCTCTATTGAAAGTCACTGTAATTATGAAGTTTAAATTTTGTCGTCTGCTACTATTGCATAACGGGATTGGTCATACAAAAAGGTCGCTGCCCCTAAACACAATACACTGAAGGGTTATCTTTACATCTTAACCAAGCTGTACTTGGTAGTTTTTGAAAAGTGTCGTCTGCTGCTTAGGACCGTGCATTGAAAAGTTATCTCTTCACTTTTGCACAAGCAGTGGTTACGATGATTTAAAAATGTCGAAGTTTTGAAAATGACTTTTGCTACCATCGAATAACCTTATTGTTCAAACAATAAAAAAAACGTTTGCAATGATTTGATTTGAATTGGGGTTTTACGTCGCTTTCAACAATCTCTCAGTTATATCGCGACGACTGGAGCACCTAACGATGGATTCCTGGTATTTCTCACACCAGTACTACCACCACATCGATTTCCTAGCCTCCAGTTGCTATTCCACATAGGTTTACGATTATCTACCCATTGGTGGAAGACAAATGTCGGAAAGGATAAGTGCCGCGGCCGGGGATCGAACCCGTGCAAATATAGACCCCTGGATTAGAAGTCCGGCGCGCTACCAACTGCGCTATTGCCGCGGCTACGTCTGCAATGACTATATGTTGAAAAGGAGAGTGTGTCCATTTGCACAAGCAGTTGTTACGAAGTTTTAAAAATGTCTTATTCTATAACATTATTTACACATAAAAAAGACGTCTGCTACTAAGGACTATATGTTGAAAAATTGGGTATGTCGTTTTACACAAGCTGCAGTTACGATGTTTTGAAAATGTCGTCTGCTACTATCTTATAACAATATTTGCACATAGAAAAAAAAAGACGTCAGCTACTAAGGACTATACGTTGAAAAGTTGGGTATGTCTTTTTACACAAGCTGTAGCTACGAGTTTTTGGAGGAAAATATGAAATTACATGTGTCCGAAAAAATCGACTATATCATTTACTAACCAATAATAAGATACGCTATTTCAACAACCATTGTTATTTGACCGCTCGATTTAAACCCGATATAGTTACCTGTACTAAATACTACAACCCTTTTATAATTTTCCCAATATTCATAGATTAAACGCATTCCTTTACCCTTTCACCTCTACTAGTTGGAAAATCGATTTTATCCGCTTTTTTTGGCGCGCTTTTTAAAATGGTGTCTAGGCAACTTTTTCCATGGTAACATGACTGGAACAGGGTTTAATCCCGTTGAGATTAATCCCTAAAAAATCCAAGATGGCCGCGCTATCCTTCGTGGTCGCCATATTGAATGGCACATTCAATATGGCCGCTCGGTGGGTGACGACACTCATTCAAAATGGCCGACCTATGACGTCATTTTTTTCAAGATGGCCGCGCCATGGTCCTTTTATCCCTACTATTGTCGTCTATAGACCATTCCAATGAGGTATTGCAAGGCAAAATCAAAACATTAATGAAAACATCAGGTATGATTTGTGATTTTGACTATGATTACCTTTTTACGTAAGAAGTATAGTAAAACGAGACCCTGGGAACAATATCAAGACAACATAATCAGGACACCATGTTTAACCAACTGAGCAAACCGAGCTCTACGAGACATATTTTAGTTTTTCTAATCACTCCAAAGTCCATATGTTCTAAGAGTAACCTATTATGTCCAATGCCCTAGTGGTTCTTAAAATTTGCATATTTCTTAACACGATTTTTGCGCCGGAAATAATTAACACCCTTTGGAAAATGTTACTTGACTTTAACCAACAAATATCACCTCAATTTTTATCTTTGGAAAGAAGTAGCGTCCCGTGTATTAGCCAAGATCTTAAAAGTGACAAGAAATTGACGTGTGAAAGAGACATGAAAAGAACAATTTCGTCAATCTGAGACAATTTGCAGGCAAATGGAATTACCCAGGGAGCAATAATTAGACTAGGACAGTTAATGGCGCTGTGCTATCTTGCCCTTAAGGGAACTTTGATTATGAGAAATGGATTCCCATAGTAGCTGTTATTATATTGCGTGACATGGTTGGATCAGGTCTGAAAATTCGGAACTCCATAAGGATGAAGAATTCTTAGATCTGCAAACTTAAGTCAGTTCTTGTACCTTATAATATTGTATTGTGGAATGAATTGATTAGACAATCTATATTAATAAACTGTTATACACGCTCCGGTTAACATATCTACATTATGAAATGGATACCATTTTTCCAAGGAACTACTTACTCCATTTTCTTAATAGTTCAAATTCGGCGCAGAAAAAAGCAATTTTATAACGATGCGGATTAAACAGTAACACACAATTCAAAGTCTGGCCTATGTCTATTCGAATTGCAGCTCCTTAATTTTGTCTCTTGGACAGGGTAAGAAACCAAAAGATCGAGTTTGAGCCTTTCCTTGAGAACCAAATGTTTCAACACTTATCCTCGGTAGTTTTATTTTGAATACAAATCCATCCAAATACACGAGAGTGCGTTATCGATTCCTCACTCGTAAGAAACACGTTTTTTAAAGTAGCTCATCTGTCGAGAAGGACCGGAGCCCCAAACGGAACCTTACGTCCCTGCCGTTCCTCCCGCCAAAACTTTCACTATAACCAAATCAATTCTCAGGCTACCAAGTCAACTGAGAGGTTTTTTTCTTTAATGCTTTTCGGTGGTTTATAGAGAAATAACGGTATATTATCACTTGATAATCTCACCGCAAAAGCAGTGAAATTATCAAAAACTTATACTCCGCTTTTGTGCATTTCATCATATCTGACGTCATCTATATTTCATTTCGTGATCAACAAAGCCTATATTTTTACTCGTGAAAATATAGCTTTTGTTGTTCACTCAATGAAATATAAATCGATCTTACTCTGAAACAAACGACTATCCCCTATATAACTTTTGTTAAGAGACATATTCAATTTTCGGTATGTTCATAACGGTAGATCGCCCTCAGAACGCCATAATAAGAAGTCTAATATACAGTTCAGTTAATTACATCATGAAATTGGAATAATTTTGGATTGCGATTGAATGAGTGTGTGGAGCGAGTTGCGAGTGATTTCAAAGGAGGCAATCCAATATCGCTAATTTTGAACAAAATCAGCAGTAATAATTACCTCCCTTTAATAAAATATACATTCTTTTCTGTTTGTGCGTCTTTGCGGACCAATGAGAAACTTTAAATCCACACTAGCAAATAAAACCGTAGAATAATTTAATCGATTTCAATGAAATGGTGATTGTTTTGAAAGATATCGAAATCTTCCAAATGTTTTTGGTCGATTTGAGTGAGTGTATTGAATGAATGAATGATATGAAATGATTTTGATCGGAATGATTGTCAATTTAACGATGTTGATAACTGTACCACAAATTGACGTATCACAACGTTCATATTGAGATCCGAGAACTTTTACCTTTGCAAAACTGTCACCATGTGAATATGTACCGGCTTCGTGCAAACTGTGTGCGTTGTCGCTTATCATGTTGTTATCAGGAAACAAATCCCTTTGTTAAGACATCAACGAAGTTAGCCGAATAAATCTTGAATTGATCGAAAGCCTTTCCTCTGTTCTTCTATTAATATATGTCTTTTTATTAATTTTTTTCAACATTGCCAATAGGCAAACTACACAGTACTTACGTATAAAATACACTACTGTAACAACAATCTAGGATATGCATGAGCACAGTTAACAATATCGTGAAATTGAGTGAATGATTTTGGAATGATTTAGGAATGAAATTGAATGAGTGTGTGAAGCGAGTTTTGAGTGAATTTAATGGGAGGTATTCCTATATCGCAAATTTTGTTCAGGATAAACAAAATTAGCGATATTAATAACCTCCCTTTAATAAAAAATGCAAACAAGTTCTATACATAGCTTCCTATTTCTTCAAGAACCTATGTTGTTCTGGGAATTCAAATTATGTCAGTGAAATGGTGATTTTTCTCCATCAAAATTTATTTTGAATGACATTGTTGATTCTATACTTTTCAGTGGGTTAGAGCATTTTTGAATGGTTTGAGTGAGTGTTTGGAATGAATGGAGCGCTGAGTGAGCGATTTATAATGGTTTTGATTGAGGTGAATGTCAATTTCACGATGTAATTTACTGTATCTCCTCGGTTAAATCAAGCAATCGAAACATTGTTCAAGCTATACACAAGAACACTCACTACGTAAATATTCGTAAGAATTGAAGGCGTTACCAAATATTTGAATGGAATCTTTTGATGCACATGAGGATATTAACGATCGAAAATATGCTATGGGTGTATTTTCAAAACTGAGCTCTGACGTAGACGCCGAGTCCATAACAATGGGTACATCGGGTATATTTCAAACGTATCATTTAATACTCATCATTTCACCTCAATTATGAAAGTAACAATTCGATTTGAGACAAGCAAGAATTTTCGTTTGCAAGGTAAATTTGCTCTTGTTGTTGTTGTTTTTCGTGTGTTATTTTAACCTGCTTTATCTATTTCGGATAAAGATGTCATGGGAATCTTACCGTTAAACGTATATTTCACGGCTCACTGCGCGAAATTTGCCTATAAAGGTAGATTTTGCGCGATGAGCCGCGAAATCAACATTTTACTGTTAGATTCTCGTGCCATTTGTTCGAAAAAGATAAAACAGGTTTAAATAGCGCATTAAGAAAGTTTACAATTTACCTTGTAAACAACGTTACTGCTTGTCTTATAACGTAAGGTTCACTCAAACATGTACTTTCATATTTCAGTGAAGGAGTCAGGTTAAATTCCTATCATTTGCGTTTTAATTATACCCCATGTACCCGATTTACCTATGATAATGGACTCGGTGCCTACGTCAGAGCTCAGTTTACAAAACACACCTATGCTTTATAATATTGGTCAAGTTTAAGAGATTTGTTTATGAATGTAATGAATTTTTATTGTAGGTTTTCTGAGACAACTTCACATCCCAGTCGAAAGGGTATATTGTGTAGAGGATGAGGTGTTATCAGAGGACGGATCCGCCATCGCAGCTATGTACGTTATCCATATGTGACCCGTCAAGTGAAAATGAATCATGTTTGAAGTGCGTTAAATATCGACCCTGGCCAATCTGCACAGGTTGCGCAGGCTGATCAGAATTGAAAATCTGCGCACTTGTCTGATTTTCTGGATCTATTATGATATTTCTCTCTTAGTGTTGAACAATTTTTAGTTGAGACCTCCGGTTGATCTCAACAACAATCAATCTCTGTTGCAAATTTCTTTTTTCAGAAAGCCCACATTGTTATTTTTCTAGTGGTAGGTCAAATTCGATCTCTCTTTCAAACATATGAAAACTTTAAAAAAACACGATGTATTTAGTCAAATATGTCACACATGAAAAAAAATGGAAAAAAATCGTCATAATCATCTGGCATCATTTAAAAAAAAAATGGAATTTCTAAATAAACAATATGATGGCATACCATGCTAACAGGGCGTAATTCAGATAATCATTTGGAAAAGAAAATAACGCATTCATTTTTGAAACTTCACTCGCATTTTTATTTTTTCATTAATATATGTTAGGGAATGTAGATGTGCTTAAACATTCATGCCAGACAATATTTTGAGATAAAACAGTCTCTGTAACAATTTTAAATGAGAACTATGTCATTATCCTTTTTCAGTGCTGTCCTGGCCTTTTTTGGCTTCCTGATCGTAATTGGAACACTATACGACTATTGCAAGCCCGATGCTAAACCACCAGTAAAAGAAAAGGCAGTAGTTAGCATAGAGGAGACGAAGCCAGAAGTTGAGTTAAACCAACAATCGTTCACTAACTTAGGTACCTGATTTATTTTCATAATATTTGTATACGATAAGGTTGGAGATGACCCGCTATAAAAAATGGATTGCATGAAATATAATCTCCGTTTTTCTTGCCATGTGAAATATTAACAGTAGAAGCTGAACTGGTGCCCCTACTCCACCCCCCCCCCCTCCCAAAAAAAAAAAAAAAAAAAAAAAAACTCAATATTGTTCCCGTTTAGAGAGATCACATAGCATGTGTGCACACTTCAAATTTGACGACAAATTTGTTTTCAGCTGAAGTTGAAAATAAAAAAAATGTATTGCTTTTTTTTTCTTTTACAGAAGGCGAGTTCTATTTGGGTTCTTAGTGAAGCTTGTCCGAAAAATCATTTCAGAATTTCTGTATATAACACACTAAGTGATTTATGAAGCTATAAACTTATCCAAGAAACACAACAGCAACATTTTCTGTGGATGTTAGCGGGCTTATGTCTTTGTCTTATTGATTGTTACAGGTTACCAAAATATCGAAGTGCCTGCAGGCTATATGCATCACAGAGAAGACGATACGTATAAAGCTGCGCCGAGAAGTAATGGTTTTGCTAAGACTGACAGTAAACCGTCGGTAAATGACAGCATTGATGCAGAAATTCAGCGTGATAACCATAGACAAAGAGTTCATCGTAGGTTCTCAGTAGTAAAACAAATGGTATATGAGCCCATGCTTGATTATTCAAACGATTCTATTTGTACGTAATGAACATGAACAGTCAGGGCAATTGCCAGGACAAGTGCAGATGCACAGGCTAGTCTGAGTTTTTATGTTCGCACATGCGAAATTGGTTGAAATGATACAGAGTGGCTCATATTTCACGATGAGTACACTGAAGTCAATTTTATAATTTTTTGACTTATGAATATAATTTTATAGAGGGATCGGACGAGTAAATATTCTCAACCTCACAGAACCTTTTAACTGTTGTTAAATCAAGACAAACCGCTTATTCATATTAGTTGATATATGTTTACTAGAGAGTGTGATTATCAAATCGTGGAATTGTGGTATTGACGGAATATGAATTTTTATGGTTTTGAAAAGAATTTGAATGAGTTGAATGAGTAGGAATGTAATTTAATATCGCTAGTATTCTTCAAATAAGCCTCATGTTAAATCAAAGTTGCTTAAGTTAAAAAAAGTAGGTAAAATTTAGTAAATAGATCTGCCTGATATTATCATGGTTATCCTTTGTGATTGCTGATGGATTCATCACTTGGTGTGAATATCCTAGCTAAACTTTTGTCTCAATATGTGACCCATAGCGCGAAACAGGACCGTCTGGGTAGCGCGTAACGTGTCGATCCTAGTCAGACTGCGCGGACTGCGCAGACTGACTAGGGTCGAAACGTTTTGCTCCGTGCCTATTTTCTGAATCTAGAAAGTTCAATCTACCTTTCAGTGAAAGAATTAATAAATGCGACCTCTGGTTGACCTATGCTGGACCCAATTTCTTTTTCAAATATTCATTTTACAGAGTTCCTAGATGGTCCCTTTTCGCGTGATGGTCACATATATTCGTTGAAATATGTTTACGGCCAGGACCACGCCAAATCACGTAGAATGTTAATGAGCAAATGACACATTAATGAGTCTTTGAAAATGGTTTCATCTTATATCAAAGAATAAGTAATAATTTTATTTCTTTCAGAACCCCTTTTAGATAGATTTCTGTTATGTTTCTCTGTGTACACTAACATACCACGACTGCTTAATGCCAAATCTAACGACAGCGCTGTAGCCTGCATTCACGGAATACGATTTTTGAGTTTAACATGGGTAGTTCTGGGGCACACATACAATTATGGGATCATCTCAATACAAGAAACATTCACGTCCAGTAAGTACATTATTTTATTACAATCAATTACACTGTGTATTATCAGTAGTGGTTGGCAGATTAATCGATCATCATCGATAATCAGTTGGTTTGGGCTCCGTTTGTGATAATTGACTCAGAAATTTTATAATTAATCAATCAGTTCCTAACATATAAATGAAAGCCATCATATATAGTTTTCAGAACTGACATCAGCTTGATGGCTTAACGTGACATAGTTGTTACTGTCTATATGCTTATAGACATTTACAACTGTTTCGCGCTAAGTCATGAACTTGGTGGAAAAATCTGTAGAGAGAGTCTTCAGGCGATGAGTTTAAACAATTTTTTTTTCATTCTAGTCTTCAAAGGATGATACTGGGAGTGCTGCATTGATTTTTGAGGAGAACGAATATACTATTGATCGATAGTTGATTTACTCTCCCAACTAAAAACGGATTATCGATTGTGATTTGAAACCGATTGCCCAACACTAAAAACAGCTCTTTCAAAATAATAGGGGAGTAAAAGGCCTTAAACTGCCATCTTCTTTAATCTGTAGAAAGAGTCTTCAGGTGATGAGTTTAAACAAACTTTTTTTCATTCTAGTCTTTAAAGGATGATACTGGGAGTGCTGTATTAATTTTTGAAGAGAACGATTATACAATTGATCATTAGTTGATATACTCTTCCAACTAAAAAGAATTATCGATTGTGATTTGAAACCGATTGCTCAACGCTAAAATCAGCTCTTTCAAAATGATAGGGGACCAAAGGGCCTAAAACTGACATCTTCTTTCACAGAAAATTGGTCAAAATGCCTGTTGAAAAATGTGGTAAAATGCTACGTTTCAGAATTGAAGTCTGTATATTTCTAAAATCTGTAATCTGTTAAAATTCGTGACCCGTCACACGAAAGGAGACCATGTGAGAACGTCGTAAAATATTTGCAAAATAGATTGGTTCTAAAAAAATCCAACCAGAAGACGCATTCTAGAATTTTTTCATGGGAAGGTTATTTGATTATTCTGTATTCAGAAAATTAGTTAAGTGCGAAAAGTTTCGAATCTAGTCAGTCTGCGCAATCCAACCCTCGTATTGAAAACATTGACCCAGAGTTACAGCGGTAACAGGTAAAAACATTGTGAAAATGACTACCATTCCAATCGAAACTCTTCTAAATCATTCAGCGCTCCATTCATTTATTCATTCCAATCACTGACTCAAACCGTTAAAATACGCCCAAAATGACTTAAAAAGATAAAATCAACAATAATCAAAATAGATACAAATAGACCAAAAACGCGATATCACTGATTTAACACAAATTGCATGAGAGTGATTGGTTCTTGAAGAAATATAAAGTTATTTATAAAACTTGTATACATATCTTATTAAAGGGAGATTATTAATACCGCTAATTTTGTTAATCTTGAACAAAATTAGCAATATTGAATTACCTCCCTTGAATTTCACTCCAAACCCGCTCCTCACACTTATTCAATCACAATCCGAAAATCATTCCAAATTCACTCATATTGTAATTTCCAGACATTCTTAACTGCACAATTGAAGTCTGTATATTTCTAAAATCTATAATCTTTTAAAATTCGTGACCCGTCACACGAAAGGAGACCATGTGAGAACGTCGTAAAATATTTGCAAAATAGATTGGTTCTGAAAAATTCCAACCAGAAGTCGCATTCTAGAATTTTTTCATGCTAAGGTAATTTGATTATTCTATATTCAGAAAATTAGTTAAGTGCGAAAAGTTTCGAATCTAGTCAGTCTGCGCAATTCAACCCTCGTATTGAAAACTTTGACCCAGAGTTACAGCGTTAACAGGTAAAAACATTGTGAAAATGACAACCATTCCAATCGAAACTCTTCTAAATCATTCAGCGCTCCATTCATTTATTCATTCCAATCACTGACTCAAACCGTTAAAAAACGTTCAAAATGACTTAAAAAGATAAAATCAACAATAATCAAAATAGATATAAATAGACCAAAAACGCGATTTCACTGATTTAACACAAATTGCATGAGAGTGATTGGTTCTTGAAGAAATATAAAGCTATTTATAAAACTTGTATACATATCTTATTAAAGGGAGATTATTAATACCCCTTATTTTGTTAATCTTGAACAAAATTAGCAATATTGGATTACCTCCCTTAAATTTCACTCCAAACCCGCTCCACACACCTATTTAATCACAATCCGAAAATCATTCCAAATTCACTCATATTGTAATTTCCAGACATTCTTAACTGCACATCATAGAAAAGAGGTCAAACGTAGGTTTTCAGTCAAGGGAGAAAAAGATTTTACCTTTTGTGTGAAGTTTCCAACGATTCGGTATGTGCATGATACATAAATAACTCATTTTTCCTGTTAGAAGATTTGATATTCTGTCAAAAATAGACACCAGTATTACAGTGCGACATCAAATCAAAAGTAAACATTGGTGGCTCGTTTTACTAAACTACTTACGAATGAATGAATCGTTAGTCAAAATCACAAATCGTACCAGGGGTTTTCATTCATTGTGAGAGTCTGCCTTGCAATATCTCATGAAATCTTCTTTAGAAGACGATTCCAATGAGATTCACGCGTGTGACTGTTTAAAGATCACACGTTAAAACATCGTTGTGTGTGAATGGTTTGCTTCAGATAATTTGTTGGACTTCCAATCGGTTTTACAACGTTTTACATACCAGGCTGTCATTGCTGGTGGTTACGCCGTGGATACCTTCTTTGTACTAAGGTAAGATCAAAAGTTGACCTGTTTTGAAAAACATTAAAGAAATATTGCCCAGCTCTGTGCGTGTTCACTGGTGCAAAGTGGGGTCTAATATCTAAATGTTTGTAAATGCCTTGACATCCAGAAGGCACTCTTTGTTGGTTCGTTTGAGTGTAGTTGAGTACCACTTTAATAAGAGTTTCAGTCAGGTTGTGAGGGCATGCTCACGTAACCATAGATGCCATGTAATCTTTAAACATCAGTACTGAGCTTCCAGTCGATCAGTCCCTCTAGATCCGGCTCCATTGGTGAAGGGAGACAGATGAGAAACAAATGTCAGAAAGACATTTTCCACGACTGGTGAGCGAGCATGAGACATTGTGAATGATGAATTCTACACCCCGTTACTTTGAATTTTAAGAAATGTCGAGGAAATTAAGAAATGGCTTGTCCATTTTTCACAACATTTTTACCAGATACAGTGTTTGCTTTTCCCGAATTAAATACACTTATGACGATTGCATTTTCTTTCAAATAATTCCAGACAACAATTTTGAAAATAGGAATAGGGTTAAACAGGGAGATTTAACGAGCAAAATGTAAGTGTCTGATGTCAATCGAGGACGATCAACTATTCAACGAAGAGACTGGTTAAGAAAGACTGATATTATTACAAAGCAATTTGACATAATTTCGCACAGTGAAAATTGGGGTTGTCAAAACCACATGTCGCTCAATTTAATTGAACTCAATCGTGTACATTTTACAGTGTACGCCAAGGATATCTGTATAACATTACAGAATAAACACGTTAATGATTGATATTGAAATTTTTTATCATTACAGACACGAGAATAGGTAAATTGCCACAGTACGTGACAGTAGTAAGATTTTTTTAATCATACTAACGTAACTCATTCTTGTTTTTCATTTCCAGTGCATTTCTTATGACATGGTTACAATTAAAGGAGAGAAGAAAACGACATGGGAGATGCTCTGTGAATGAAGCAGTCATGTTTTACTTTCACCGATTTTGGAGGTCAGGAAAAAAGTTTTTTTTTCTAAAATTTCTTAAGGGTGGCTTAAAACAACGCTCGTTGTCAATCTGTTGCCCTGATAATGGAGTCGTCGTTATTTTTGAGGCGTAACAACTTGTACCTCTAAAACACGTATCTTTTAAATACAATGGTTATATTTGATTTTGTTTGTATGGGATTCCAAGCCACTTTCAACATATTTTCCAGTTATGTCCGGGTGACACGGTATATTTTGCCTAATTGGTATAAATAAGCCAGTGCTAAAACTGGTTGAAGTAGGTGACCTATTCATGAATCAAACTATTAAGTCAAAAATCAGAGTTAAAAGGTCAGTTTATGTGCGATCCGATATAGCGAGGGTCAAATGCACTTATCAGATTCACAATTACAGTTCAACTGACATGTCCCCATTTCATTAATGTTTTCCGGTGGTTTATTGATAAAAACGATAGATTAGATCTATTACTTAAAAATCTCTATTTAAAAAGTGAAATTATCAAAATCCTTTATCCTGCTTTTGTTTATTTCATCTCTATTTGACATAATCTGAGCGGTGCCGACAAATCAAATCTTAATTACGTTAAAATGACATTGCCCTTTTTATCACGTGAACGTTGACGCACTTTTTGTAAGTTTGTCCCAATTTTTTTTTTCGTTAACATCAAAACATTTATTTAAAAAATATTGCTTTTTTTTCACTCCATGAAAGATAAGTCAAACTTATACTGAAATTAACAATTATCCTCTTTTTAATCACACATACATATAGTTAGTTATATAAAAAAGTGGATCATCTAAAACTTTAAAGTTTGGAAAAACTTACAAGGAACAATCAATTTATACGTTAATCTTGGATTTTTTATATAAGCATATATAATTCTTGTAATATTTGAGTTATACAGATTTTGCGCAACATTGAATTCACCTGTATCTTTTGAATAACACATATGATTGATAGCCTTATGAAAAGAGATAAGCAACAATAACAGCGTTGAATAAGATTGTTGTGGTATATGAACAGTGTAGTATGACGACCATTTAATCATGTTACTTTCAGGCTCTCCCCCATCTATATGATTGTTTTGATGATCTACGCATGCGTATATCCCCATATCACCACTGGTCCTTACGCCCCAAGTGTACCTGAAAACTCACAGAAGTGCCGAGATAATTGGTGGACAAATTTGTTATATGTGAACAACCTTGTTAATGTAGATGAACAGGTAAGTAAGATAAATTGTCCAGCCAGTCAATTTTTGTCCGTAGAGAACACTTAGAAACAAATGTGAAAAGTGAAAAGGAACCATTTGTACAGTGCATTTAGTGAGGACCCCTGTTAGCCTGCGCGAAACTTTTTTTATTTAGAATGGCCCGTCTACTGTTTTCTATGATAAAACATGAGTTTTTGCTGTTCACTTATTATAAAAAAAGTCAATTTTACATTAGAAGATTTTACATATATCATTTGTCGTAATAAATAATTTCAGTGTATGGGATGGTCCTGGTATCTTGCCAACGACATGCAGTTTTATGTGATCTCACCGATATTTCTTCTCTTAATGTATATGTAAGTCCAGCGTTTTTGTTATCTCATAAATACATTTTTTTCATAAGGTACTTGTATGTAAGATTTTTAAGTGATCTGACCACTTTTTTATGACATATTAATGTGCTTGTAAAAATACAAATATAGAAAAAAATAAAATATATTTCCCAAAACGCATTCCATATCTGTTTTGCATAATGAAATATCAGCGACAATTTTTTCTATAAGTATTAGGTTTATTAGATTTTAATTTAGTCAACCGTAAAAACATTTTCTTACCCAAGTGGAAAAGCTGAATGTAAAAATATTGCTCTTGTGGTTTACGAAATCAAATGTTGATCGAACATACATGAAAAACAATGACGTGTCTACTTTTCAAATGCATAAAAATGAGTCGTAATGTGAAATGTAAAATACTGATTCACTCAAAACGCGTCAATTCGAACATTTCTTAGGCAGTCCTTTTCCAAAGGCTAAAAGAATTGAAATCGGCTCAAAACTCTTGTTGCTTTTTTTAAAAAAAGATCTTTAAAAATCTTTTTCTCCTGAAGCAAGAAAAAAAGTGTTCTATTATGTCAGATAGCCAATAGCCTTTATATTTGCATTGCTCATCATAGACATGAATGAATAGCTACAATAACAAATGCGTGTTTTTTCAAAAGACAAACAGGATCGAGGGGGTAGAACCTATTTGGTAATCTTTCAAATTTCTTTTTAATTAATTAATCCAACAACCTTTATACTTGACATACATTTTGAGATGATAGACCTCTTTAAAAGAAATAGCTAAAATTTGGCAATCAGGGCAGAGATTTGTAAATGAGAAGTTAGAACAGGTTCTAAAATAGGTGACTTACAGCCTTTATTACTTAATATGGGTCATTAATAAATAGACCTTTATGAAAATTAAATGTATCATGGATGTAAGGCTCCCAGGGACAGAGCACCAAGGGGAGGGTGTGTAGGTTTTTGGTTTATATTTAAATATTTATTTTTTCTCCCGAATCAGAGGGCTGACAGCCTTTATATTTTGCACAGATCATCAATTCATTTATTCTTTTATCAAAAATCAAAAACAAAATCAAACTCGTCAAAAAAGATAATTTGTTTTCAATCATTCGCAATATAGCTACATTTCATTTCCGCAAAATATTTTCAACATGATTCGAAAGACGATCGAAAAAATGTTATCTTTTAACTGGCAATTTTTTTTTTATTGAAAGTTTTTTTTTACCGTTTGTGTATTATTTTCATAGTCATAAAACTTATGTACAACTTCTTTTAATTGAACGAGTTTTGATTTTTATGACGAGAATAGTTTTAAACATAAATACAAATAAATATTAAAAAGATCTTCGTATGGAAGTATCGGTCATTTTGCTCGAAAAATTACAAATACTTCTGACAATTATTCACCATTGTGCACGAAAATTTTGCAGGACTTTACATTTTGATAACATATACTTGAAATGTTTTATCTGTCTTCACTTCTTTTTAAATACAAAAGAGTATCAGTCCATCCAGCCTCGCCGAAGAATGAATGCTGCTATGAAATCGAAAATATACATTAAAAAAATATTATACCAAAAGACAACAGTACTATCAAAAGGTGGTTTGCAAGAGTATAATAAAACTCATGCATACTGATTTTTTTCTGAAACAAAGCATTAATACGATACATTAACGTTGTGCAAATGCATTTGTAAAACATAGTTGATCTTTGTTTTTTGTTTCAAAAATGATTCACAACATTGCCGAAGAAAAGCCTTGAATCATAATGTATATACGTTAGGCACAATATCTAAATGTAAAGTTCGTTACATGAAAAAGTATTTGCATTTTATCATTTTTTTAACTTTATAACCCGTAAATGATCTAAACGTTTTTTGAGTTTTACTCCCTGGGAGTTTGTTATCAAATCAAATTATTAAAGACAATGACGTCGAGCAATAAACAGCAATACAAATGGTAAGGTCTGTATTCCCTCCTATAGTGCTTATAATCCACTATTCATGATTCTATGGACCTTTCGTCAGTTTTTCTTGGTACCCTTTAATTTTCTCTTAAGATTGTTTAGCCATGATAGTTGATGTATTTGAAAAATATACATACATGTACAACATACGGATGGTTCAGTAAAAGACAGGGCAGCTTTAAATATCTATGTTTTGGCAACAGTACAAAGTTTTCCGCTGATTTGCTGCAAACCTTCACCGATGAATACAGTTAATAACATTGATAAATTGACAAGTTGACCGGTTTAGAAATGATTTCGGAATGGTGTTGAATGGATGAGAGAAGCGAGAAAATTTAAGGTAGTTAATCCAATTTCGCTAACTATGTTCGGGATGAACAAAATGAGCGATAAGAATTACTTCCCTTTAAAAATATATGTAAAGATCTATAAATACCTTTGTATTTCATCAAGAACCAATCATAACCAATCTTTCGCTTAAAATTTCAATTATGACAGTGAAATAGCGATTTACTTCTTGCTTTATGCATTTTGATGGTAGTTGGTAATCTTATCTTTTTTTATTAATTTTGAGCGTTTTTGAATGGTTTGAGTGAGTGATTGGAATGAATGAACGGAGCGTTGAGTGGTCTTTTTAGAATAGTTTGATTGAGATGAATGTCGATTTCACAATGTAACTAACTGAAAGGGCCCTAAATTAAATTTAAGAAAAATCATCCATGTCCTTGCCCATCGAAGGACCTTAGGAGCGGTTGTTTTTCGATAAAGACTTTCAAATATCATGTGATCATATATCATATTCGACCCATCATGTCATTAACTTCGAGTCAGTAGAAACTACTACATCATATCCTTTCCTAGCATACAGCTACTAATTCGCATAGGGTAGGATCAACCCATTGGTAAGAGACAAATAGCCGGAAAGGCATAGTGTTTCTGTCGGGTATCGAAACCGGGACCTTAAGACCGATGCTTAAAGAAATGCGCTTTGACGGTGGCAATTATCGAAATTAGAAAAAAAAAACATACTTATGTTTTAATTCTAGGAGTACAGGTATCGGTGCAATTTCAACGCTCGCTTTGATGTGTCTGGGTATTGGGATAGCTTTTTGGAAGGAACATGTTACAGATGGAAACTTCTTTGCGTAAGTGTTAAACGTTCCTCACACATTTGCGTATCGACCCGCGTAAACGTGGTGTATCCCGATAAGAAAGGAACGCCGTGACAACGTAGCAGGAACGCGGGTTTACATAGCGCATACGCCATACGTAGCATGATCTCCTCGTAGGCCGAGGGTCGACGTATTTTAAAGTGTGCACTTAAAAATACGGAGCACGTACGTAACAGCTCTGTTACGCTACGCTTACGTAGTACATACGTCGTAGAAACGAAAACGACGTAGCAGCTACGTAGCTGGGACGAAGCTCTTACGCCTTGTAAGTGGCTCTAACGAAAAGCTAATCATGCCGCGTAACCATGGCTTAAGCCCGAGTATGCATAGGATATGTGCGGCGTATGTGCGACGTAAACCACGTTGTGACTACTTTTTCTTGGTTTTGATTTCGTAACCACGGCGTAAGAGCTACGTTTGTACGGCATATCTCGCGTTCATGCTAGCTACATGTTACGTATGTTTCGTTTCTTTATCGTTGCAATTGCGTTGGTATTGCGTTGTCGGAGTTTCTATGGCGTTTAAAGAGTTTGTGTCTGAATAGCGCCAAAGTACCAGTATCCTTGGTCTGCTCTCATTATTTCCAAAGACATGGGCCAAGACGATTATGATATTGTTGTTGTCGTACTTGCCTGGACATTTAGTTTACAAAAACAAACTGAAACAGCTAAGCTAAGATACACCGGACGTCATGCTAAGGGAGCAGTAGTTGGCGAAGGCAAAGACCCCGGAAACGGTGGGTGAGGACATGGCTGGAAGCGGACAGGCGATTACAATTTGGTCATTATCATCGTCTAATGGAGGGACTGCGACTCGAGGACGTGGATTCGTTCAAAGTACCCCAAAGTAAACAGTAAACGTCGTGCAGGAGCGCCGCTGTAACGCCACGGGAACGTAGTACATACGCTTTACCTTTGAGATCGAGCAAAATACGCCTTGGTCATCGGCGTTTGATCCACGTAAAACATTTTTTGGTTCAAACGCCGAAGATATGCAAAGGTGTGAGAGCAGCATATCAATGTTATAAATCTCGATCAAACCACCCCATCGTTTCATCGTTTTAAAATTCTGATTTAAAACAGTTAAAAGTTTTGCTTTAATGACACGTTGTTTAAGATATTGCTCTTAATTCTTGTTATCTGACGACTCTAATTGTTTTTTTCAAAACTATTAACTATGTTAACAATTAAGGAAAAGTAAAGTAAGCACTCATTTTTTAATAGCCCGATTACGACGTGTTCCTTTTAATATCTTGGAATTTTCATTAAAACTTACTTGTTTCTATATAGTTCATATATACAGAGGTTGTTGTAACTAGCTTAGCGACAGGCTTTTCAATTATTATCGTGATGCCCTAAGTATCGTTGGGATTGCACAATATATGTTATTCTAGCTTCCATTACCGATTGTTATCACATAACTGAAAACGGCTTAATCTGTATATTAAGAATGCGTCTTTCCCTTAGTGTTTTTCGATAGGATAGAAAACAACTTAAAATATCACATACGTCGCGGTTGTAAATGAGCTAAGAACGGAAAGCAACGTTATATTTTCGATGTGACGTCATTATGTATCTGCTGATGTCATTTAGCAAAAGGCGTTTTATGTTTCTCGGAGATACTTGAACAGATTTATACCTGGAACTTCTTCGTTTTATCACATAATTTCAGGTCATATTACAAATAGAATATTAAATTTGTACTCAATAATTACCGAATTTCTTAAATTCGTCATCTAAAACAGATAAAAAGAACTCGACACGCCCTTGTTTTTATCTGTTTATGGATGACTCGTTTAATACAGCCAGTATTCCATGACCACTCATTCATTATCCTCAAAATGCATTGCAAGGTTGTAACGTCTACATCATAATGTCTTTTACAGAATGCTGTCAGATGGTGGTGAGTGGTGGAGGACAGTCTACACCGTACCTTGGTGTCGTGTGCACTGTTGGGCTGTTGGAATGCTCCTTGGTCTGATTATTTATAAACGGGGTAGAAAACCATTACAATCAAAGGTAAAAAAAATCTCCTTTATTCTGTATTTGTATCCTTACTGTTAAGCGACCTTTGAAATCATCAAAACATTCTAGACACAAGTGATTAACATGAGAAAAACCTTATGATACAGTTAACAACATCGTGAAATTCACAAGGTATATGGTTTTGGCTTGTTTTCCAAATGATATGGCATGAGTGGGACGGGCGAGTTCTGAATTAAGTTTATCCAATATTGCTAAAATTGGAGGATATTTTATACCCTTTTATTAAAAATTTACTTACTCTTGTGTTTGGGTGACTTGATGGATAAATTAGACACTTACAAGCACGCACAATGCAATAAAAGTATGGAAATATTAAATCGATTTGGATGAAATCGTTTAAACGATTTCAGAGCGTTTTTGAAAATTTTTAGCGTTTGGGGTGAGAGTTTTAAACGAATGAGCGGCATGCTGAGTAAATGATTTTAGAATGGTTTTGATCGAGGTAAATGTCAATTTCACTGTTTTAATAAATGCAAAAACAGTATAGTATTTACATTAACTTTGATAAGGACAATAATTTTTTCCAAAAAGTAAGAATTGGTATGAGAAGGAAGTAAATTACATACAATGTATGAAATACGCAGTTTTCTTCTATCCCTAGCCTGTCAAAGACGTAGGTTAAATGAAGAACAATACTGGGTTGACACCTGAAGTAAATGGATGCTACACGCTGAAGCCTTGTCCTTGAACTTTGACTTTAACATATGTAAATAAAAACACGAATCAGTTCATTTCTACAAGACTACCATTTCTAAATCAAGAATTCTGAAAATTATTGGATAAAAAATAAATTATAATGAATTTTGATATACAAATGTCCTTTTTATAACAAATTTCACCAAAACATATGAATGATACATTCTTAGATTAACTGTGAAAGAAATTCAATGTTTCCGATGTGCAATCCTTTGAAATCAATTGCTTTGAACATCCAGTGATAAAAAAAACGGCATTTTGCATATCACACTTTTCTGTCTGCGTGTCTTTGCGGAGAAAAAAGGCCACTTAAATTCCAGACCAGCCAGAAAATGTATAATTATTACATCGATTCGAATGGAATTATGACCGTTTAAAGAAATTCAAAGCGTCTTTGGACACTTTCAGGCGTTGATAACATTAAATGTAGCGCTGAGTGAGAGATAAAGATTGGTTTAAATATATGTGAACATCAATTTCACAATGTTACTTAGTGTAATACGGGCTTCTTTTCAGTGGCTCAACGCATTGTGTTGGTTGGCCGCCACGGCTGTTGCCTTGTTCCTAGTATACATACCGTATACTGAAAATAAGAAAGATGGTACAAAATGGACCAGAATAGAGCGAGCGTTCTATGAAAGTTTTGGTAGAACAGCATGGGGGATATGTGTGGCTTGGGTGATTTTTGCCTGTTATACAGGTAAAGGGGGTAAGCATTCTGACCATTCTGATTTTTTTACGCATTTCGAAGGCGACCACCAAAAAATATACAGGATAAAGGCGATATGTGGACTTTGACTATAGACCAATGCCTTCCATCCATGCGTTTGAGCGTTGGTGAATAATAAAACATCGTAACTACAGCTTGAATAAGCTGTAGTTTCGATGTGATGATCATTCTTCAACGAGATTTTTACGAAAGAGGATTTATTTGTATTACGCAATTGCTTAATGTGCGTAATGGGAGTTAGGCCCTTGCTGACCTCGTGTGATTTCGGTATTATTACAGCATTGGTGTTGTCGATGTCGAGATTATAAAACGTTGTCACTTGCTGTAAAATAAATGAGAACAGCTATCTTAATATCGTTTTTAGATTTAGAAATTTAAATATCTAGCACCTGACAACTAAGTGTAGTCAACTGCATGCGTTGCTCTTGTTGTGTTCTTTTTCTAACTTCACTCAAACTTTTCATTTAGCGTCTATAGAGGAATGGAGAAAAGAATGAATTGAACTTTGTTCGATTTCTTCGGAACAGGATGTTCTACACTGATAAAACATACGATTTTACCGGAAATAACCGTGATTTGAGAGCAGACAAATATTAACGATAAAGTTTGATATAATGTACGGAATCGCGTAGAGGAGCTCTCCATCTAGGTCTACAGCTAGTTGGTATGTCTGGAAAAAATCGTATTGAATAGAAAATTACGCCACAATGTTTATATATTATTATCATTAAGGCATAGGATAGCTGTTTTTAATTTTCGTGTAGGGTAAATAAATCGTTGATTTATTGAACACCAAACGCCATATTTTCTTTCGTAACCCCAACACTCGTGAAAATACATTTTTTGTTCACTAAATTCAACCTAAAGCATATCGATTTTGCTCTGATAAAAAAAGAAAAAACAATCCCCATATCGTTTTCTTTTTCATTTCCCCTTTTTGTCGCAAACGGTTACGGGGAGATTAACCGTAATATGGACGTTTAATTCATTTTCTCTTCTTTCTTCCTCTGCGAAACCCTTAAGGTGTCGACCATCTAGTAAAATGATCTCAAGCCGATAAAAGAACAAGGTGTGTATAAAATTGCCATTAAAATAACATTTGGATAATGAAGATAATATTTCTTTGAATTGACGAATCTTTAAAATTTGAAACCATACCACACTATATAAATATGCTAAGCTATTTTCATTTTCAAAGAAAAGAATTACCAAGCATATCTTTTAACTTGTCAAATATATACCAAGTGAGAGGAAACATTTTTCGTATGAACATCCTATTTCTAGCTTTTATTCATGGTTAATGTTTTGTAATTATTTGTTCGTTTTTCAATGTAATATGACCTCGTTTTGCGAAATATATTCAAAACAGAGAATATCAGTAATTATGCAATACTGTTCAAACATTCTTAAACACGAATAGCGACATGGATGAGTTCTACCAGATCTATCATAGGTTACTTTATTTACAACTATCATATACAAAACACATTTTAATTTAAATTTCAGGAATTGTGAACTCTATTTTATCCTGGAATGGTTTCATTCCTTTATCAAGACTCGCATACGCCACCTATTTGGTGCACCCTATTTGTATGATGACGTATTCATTTAACAGACGGAGTCCGTTGTATGTAAACGATTATGGCATCGTAAGTTTGTTAACATTTATTAGTCGTATAAATGGCTTCAAGATTGTCACATTCTTCTTCCATTTAATTGATTTAGTACAGACAATCATTTGTTTAACTTTGTATTTAACTCAGGGTTTAAGCCTGACATAAACAAAACAGGGTACCAAAGACTCAATAAACAGGATCTTCGGGGTCCTTCCTTAAAGTCTGGGAGTCCCTTTCTTAGATGTAGAAAAATTCTTACTTTAAAGCAATGATCTCATTTTTTTCAAATTTAGAGCTTATCCCTGGTCGCAGGTAAAAAATCCCGTTTAGTCCCTACTTTTTGCTCAACTTCATGAAAGTTTTTAGGATCCTTAAGCCCGTTTTACTATACATCTTACGATAACTTTTTGCGGAAGTCAAAAATTTAAGTTGCCCCTTGATAAGTAGTTCAATAAGGAAAAAAAAACATGCAATATCTCATTGGAATTTTCTTCTAAAGACAATTCAAATGAGATATTGCAAGGCAGAATCTAACAACGAATGAAAACACCATGTACGATTTGTGATTTTGACTAACGATTAAATTTTTCGTAAGAAGTTTAATAAAACGGGCTTCTGGGTACTTATTTGTCGGTCTCAGACTCCCAAAACCTTCATCCTTATAGCACTGTTATTGTAATTATACTATACCCAAAACGAAAAAAAAAAAGATTCAATAGAGAAACAGAACTTAACCATTAAATAATCTGAACATTGTCCAAAAGTGAAAAGTTTCAATCATGATCAGGCTGCGCAAACCGAGCAGCCTGGCCATGGTTGATACTTTTCGAATTTCTAAGATGACGTATACTTCTTCAATATAAAATATTAAGTACATAAAGATATTTTTAATTTTGTATTTAAGTGTATTTCTATACACTTTACACTTCGCACTTGGGCATTAAACCATTTTCGGGTCTCTGCAAATGTTAACGCCCTTAAAACGTGAATTAAACCTATATTATAGAAAACAAACATTGCCAAAAATCGAAAAACTTTGATCATGGTCAGGCTGCATACTCCACACAGGATTTATACTTTTCGAACTTCCGAGATGGTCCCTTTTCACGTTTGCAGGTAAAGTTTTTGAATGCCTTTTTTTGTCGTTACAGATATACCTATATTTTGGCCATTTAGTGATGTCTCACTTGGTAGCGTTTGTTTGCTCAGTAGCATTCGAAGCGCCTTTTATGCAGTTAGAGAAGGTCATGCGAGGTTCTGGAGGGAAGAAACAGAAGTAAATTAGCCAAGTGTCATTGGCTTTCAATATCATTTACTGTGAAAATTTGATCAATTACGTACTACTTGTTAATACAGGTAGATTTTACTTACACCACACATAAATTGGAGAGTTTTGTTTTCAATACCGTTATTAGTTGAGTGTTCGACACAAATTATTATATAAATTATTAGTAAATGCTAAGTATTCTATGCACCGAACTATATTTTTAAAAGTAGTCCACTCCTTTTGAAAAAAAAAGTCAAAATCGGCTCGGTATCGGGATGGTTCGGAAGACATAGAGAATAATATGTTAGTGTCTTAAGGTATCAATTTTATGTTATCGAGGTTGGGAGAATTTAAGATGACGAGGCTTCTCTATAATTTCTCTAGGCCGAGACCACATAACATTAATATTTTTAGACATTAACGTAATATTCTTTTTATCATTCAATTTTTTTCAGGGACTAAAAATATATGAAAGTTTTGAATTAAAATAATCACTTGTTCATGTTCGTGCAATGATATTGATATCCGTTTCTTTGAACCAAAAAATAAGGAATAGTCCGATCTTTTTGAAAGCATTTCTGTATTTTTGTTGCCAATATTTGATGTCTGATATTGTTTTTGGTTTTAATTATTTAAAAGTAACTTGAACATGTTTGCTACAACAATTTAATGTCTCTAGATAAAGTCTCTATGAAACTAGCATATATGCCTGTTAAAGGCCTACTTGTAACAAAACAACTAAAAAGAACACTGAAAATTTTAAACCATAACAAAATCAACTAAAACATTTGAAAAACATTTTTTTCATTTAATTAATGACACACGAAATCCGTTTTCTTGCAGAAAATACATTTTATCACAGACAAATTGACCATCTCGACGAAATCGTTCTTTTTGCACTTAGCGATACAGTAAAGAACATAGTGAAATTGACAAGATGAGTGATTTGGGAATGATTTTGGAATGATATTGAATGAGTGTGTGGAACGAGTTTTGAGTGAAATTAAAGGAAGGTAATCGAATGTCGCTTATTTTGCTCAAGATATCTATTACCTCCCTCTAATAAGATATACCTACTTTACTGTTTGGGTTTTTTTTTGTTGACCAATCAGACACTTTAGAATCCACACCAGCAAATAAAATCATAGGATAATTTGGTCTATTTGAATTAAATGTTGATCGTCTTGAACGATTTCGAAGCTTTTTTTTTTTTTTGAGCGTTTTTGAGTGATTGCAGTGAGTGTTTGGAATAAATATTTGGAGCGCTGAGCGTGTGAGTTTGAATGGTTTTCTTCGGACTGAGTGTCAATTTCATGATGTGGTTAACTGTATTAAATGCAGATTCATCAAGTCCTATGTTCTGTTTTGCATAATCTATTTGTTTCAACGCGAGCACTCGAAGCAAATACTTCGAAATTGCCAAAAGATGTAAACAGTGGCCGTTTTCTAGGAACAATGACGTCAAAATAATTTGTGACGTATTGTTTTCATTTTCAAATGATCTTTAACTAGGCTAACTAAGTGTAAACGAAGAAGATAATTAATCCCCCTTATTGACTTCAAACGAAAAGCATCTTAAGGAGTTTTGGCAGCCGTAGAAGGAAAGTAGTGCAGTTTGTTTCTAAAATTAGATTGACTTGCTTGATATCATTTAAGTTTTCAAACAGGTCTTATCAGGCCAATGCATGCTTCATTGGGTGATAAATCGTTTAACATACACAGCTAACAACACCGTGAAATTGACACGGTGAATGATTTTGGAATGATTAAGTAAAGAATTTGAATGAGTGTGTGGAGCGAGTTTTGGGTGAACTTAATGGGAGGCAAGCCAAAATCGCAAATCTTGTTCAGAATGAACAAAATTTGCGATATTGATTACCTCCCTTTAATAAAAATTTCATACAAGTTCTATAGATAGCTTCCTTTTTCTTTAAGAACATATCAGACGCTTGTAATTTTAATTATACCAGTGTAATCGCGATTTTTCTCTTTCCAAACTTATTTTGAACGACGTTGCTGATTCTATATTTTACAATGGGTTTAGAGCGTTTTTGAATGGTTTGAATGCGTGGTTGGAATG
Organism: Fragum whitleyi; assembly: GCA_948146395.1. Classification (NCBI taxonomy): domain Eukaryota; kingdom Metazoa; phylum Mollusca; class Bivalvia; order Cardiida; family Cardiidae; genus Fragum; species Fragum whitleyi. The sequence continues at coordinate 47,903,082 of OX411554.1, forward strand.
AATGAATGGAGCGCTGAGTGAGTGATTTAGAATGGTTTTGATTGAGGAGAATATCAATTTCACGATGTAGCTAAATCTTTATATCGGTTGAATGAAGCACATCCATTTTGACCTCATTATCGTAACAGTACTGAAATGAAATGCCTATACAATGGTTAAGCAACTACGACTTATAAAAACTGTTTTGACGAAATCAATGACGAAACTACTACGCCATTATATTCTACTGGCTATCCAGGAGGAAAATGGCATCATCCAAGATAGCTAGAATCATGCATTAATGTTTTTTTTCTGTGATAAGTGAAGGACTGCCTTAAATGCGTGAATGTTATTTCTTTGATACAGTTCGTGTTCGTTGTAAGTACTTGTGTTGTAGTACATTTCAAATTTGTATCACAAATGAATTAACATTGTTTATTCTATTTAATCAAATAATTGTAAAGTATTCAATCGCCAGATTGTGCTTGTGTTTCTACATTTTAAAATGCAATAACGTTCTTTTTGATGATAAAGTTTGTGTTTGTTTTGAGTACAATCGCCGTAACCGTCAAATTTGTATCTCAAATGAATTAAATTTTTGTTTCTATTTAATAAAATGATTATAGAATATTTAAATGTCGGAATTTATTCTTCTTTCTACACAACTATTATTCATTTTCCACATTTTTCTCTAATTAAAAAGACCACTGTGCTTTCTCTCATTTTTTTTAATTCTCAAAATCGTCGCCACTACGTCTTCTTACTTGTAAAAGACGGAAAGAATGTTATCAATGAATTAATTGATTAAATCGTCGTGCACTCTGATTGACTGAAAACAAAGGTTTAATTTCTCGATGAAAATAATTTTGAGTACGCAGCTAGTTTGTAAGCTTCCGCAAAAAGAAGTCCCACAAGAAATCTGCTTCGTTTATTGACAAAATATTATAGTTTTGCTTCATAATATTAGATTATAAGATACAAACAGAGAATTTGTTGATTTCATGGAGTATGACACTAAAATCCTAATCACACTTATGTATGAATCCGTTTCGCATTTCCTACGGTGTCATTATGTTTTAAGTTTCATACTGCTTCGAGTATTCATACGTTATGATTAGATTTTTAGTTTCTTACTGCTTTGCATATTGATTCGGTTTTATAATTTTCAGTTTCTTACCGCTTCTCGTATTCATACGGTGTGGTTAGGTATTTAATTTCATATCTCCGTGAAATCAACAAATACTCTCTCTCAATCATCCAGATTCGTGCATTCCGATCTGTGGAAAAATAATTTTATAACCAAATGAAAATAATATCAAGTACTCAGTCATTGCCTATAAGAAGTCCCAAAACAAAAGGACCTTATGACGACCAAATCCTCACTATTTGCTTGATGATATTCAATTTCCAATGACATTCAATATCATTCCAGATATGAACATCGTGTGTTGGTTAGACACGAACTTTGAGCAAATAATAATTTTGTGGTCAACTCTTTCAGACAGACGACAGTACAAACTTACAATTTTAGTAAACCAACACAATCCTTCCGATTCCAAGGACATATGAAAAAAAGTAACAGCAAAATGAATAGACATCTATCAATTTATAGGCACTTACAATAGTTTAGCCACTGTGACATTTTATTATTAATAAAGATAATCACCGGTGCGCTTTTACTGACATCGACAAGAATACGCCTTTTCGATATTTCTGTCTCATAGACACATCTTATTCAAACACCATAGGTGTAGAGAAATGTTCAATTGATTAATTAAACATTAAACTGTCTTAAGGTAAAAAAGTTACCATATTTGTCGGATCGTAAATACGAAACAGGGTTATCCTAGACGTGCAGTAATGGCGGAGATTTCACCCAATGGTATAATTAAGTCGACTGCAGTGGATTTATTTCTGATACCTTTGATTAATTGATAGACATTTTTTGATCCGCTCCGGTCACAATTTACTTCCTAGGTCGTTGTACCCTAAAACAGTCCGGTTAGAAAAAATGATATGCTCCTTTTGCCACACTGTTTTAATGTTTAAATAACAGTAAAGGGCTTGAAATGAGGTTCAGCTAAGTGCCAGACATCTGCTACATTTCCTGCATAGGATTAAATGAATTTAGTTGCGAACAACTTTTTCTTGGAGCCTGACCTTTGATGGAGGTACCAGAGTTGACATACACTTGCGTACCAAGAGAATTTTTTAGGGTAGTTGTGCGCAATGAAAAAAATTGTGAAAAAAGTTATCCTACAAGGTACTGTTTTCTGGGGCTGATATGCAAGAACATATATTGCTCTTTAAGCCACACTAAGTTATTTAGCCCAAATTAGTTTTTTAAAAGAGCTACAGACTGTCAAAATGTACCAATTTACTATACTCTTCAAAAAAAGTTCTTTGACATTGATTAAAAATACGATTTTTCGGAGTTCATGTAAAATCTTCGATAAATTCTGATTGATTTATGAACAGTAGATAGGATGTAAGAATATCACAGGTAATTTATATATCACAGATAAATTTCTCTACAACGTTTCTCGACAGAGACGTCAACGTCAAATAACATAAAATCTGAATTCTCATTCAGCACGTACAGTTCCAGATTTTCTGAACAGTCCTGATATCTCTCCATTGTATTGTGGATGAAATGCCATTGCTTGATTGTTTTTAAAATTGAACGTCTAGGCACATGGCTGTATTGAAAACATGCCAAGCGAACGGAGGAACAACGTCATAAAGTTTTTGGTCGCAACAAATCAGGCTGTAAAAGACAAGCCGTTGCAAATGATTATGTTGTTTACGGACAGACTATCTTTTACCTCTGGCACCGTTTTAACATGCCTCACGGCGTTATGTAAAGAGCCAGATCAGTCTGACGCTGGACGACATCGTTCGTCCAGGACGTCGTGTGACGTAACGATATTTGGGATTTTTCAATCTAACTTCTACGTCAACGAATGCTAAGGTCTCCAGTCTTAGTAGGATCTCTGGTGAGAAAGTGTGGAACCAGATAAGAGAACTCAAGTTTGCCACGATTAGACATGTGCGACGTAACGTCCTTAATCAACGTCTCTGTTACAAATCTTTGATCAAAAGAGTAATTTTGTTTTAATACAGTGTGGAGATGCATTGACTTCACCTTAATTGATTGACTTTGCTCACACATATAGATATTTATGTTGAAATTGAAATCTGTATAAAATTAAATGTCAAAGAACTTTTTTTGAAGAGTATATATAATTTAACACGGCCAAAACAGACAGGAGTGTAACCTTTTGTAGACGAATCGGGATTACTTCGCAAGAATTTGAAGTGCAGTGAACAACATCGTGAAATTGAAAGGTGAATGGTTTTTAAATGATTTTGTAAAAAACTGAATGAGTGGGAGGAGAGAGAAATTATCATTTTAAAACAATTTAAAGGGAAGTAATACAATGTTGCTAATTTCGTCCTAAAAGACGAAATAAGCGAGATTTTATTACCTTCCTTTATTAAGTTCTTAGTACTTGGTGTTTGTGTGCCTTCACGAAACAATCGGACACCGTGACGTAAAAAATTACGTTTGTCCGACGTTGGCGATTGCAATACGAAATATTTATTCTGCACTCTCATTAAACCGCCGACAAAACAACGTCTTATTTCTTGGCCAGTGATAAAGCAGCGCAAGTGTGATTTACTAAACATAACATACAGACGATACGTCAGCGAGATGTCGACGATTATGCCCTTAGCCGTGTAAGATGTCGGAGAATAATCGCTGATTCGTGCGACATGGCGACAACTAGTCGCGGGTGGTGTCCTAGAGGTAGCGTCGGCCTATTCACCAAAAAGTCCTCAGTTCGATTTCCGACTGCGGCTATCGAGCTCGTTGCTTTCACCGGCCCACGCATTCGATGCGAATAGTGTTGAATTTTCTAAGAAGCAGAATCGAGAGGGATTATTTTAAATTGTGATAATTTATTCCAGTCGATTTCAAAATAATAATAAGAAGTTTAAACCAAACTAGTCAATGGTTTTAAAAGTAAGATTTTTTTCCATGACGTATGAAATAGGTTAAAGCCCGTCATGTATTATATCGAATTATGACTATATCGCAGATGGGCGTCAAAAAACTTGTAATTAAATGTTTAGTTGTGAGATTTTTAGGGCCTTTGTTTTAATACTTTGGTAGGGCGAAAGGGAAAACTTTAAAAATTAATATTACTTCTCAGGAGAGATGTGGGTTTAAGGTAGTGGACCCGTAATAGTTCCGCAAAGATTAGGAAGTAATGAATTTTAACAGTGTTAACCGAGATTTCCTAATGGCATCATTAGGAAACCTCAGTCAACATTGTGAAAAATTATGAGTTCGGTAATGTTTCGGAACTTTTACGAGTCTACTTCCTTAAGTAAACAAAAAAGAAGATCGTTTGTCATCTAGCGTAAAGGATAATGAGGAAGTATTTTACAAACATTGAATTATTTCCCATATTTTTAAAATAACTTTTGGCACAATAGCCAGCTAAGTGTCCAATATTCGTTGTTTTTGTAAGGAATTTATAAATCATAAAATGTCAGTATTGCTTTTTCGTTAATTTTGCCATTATTTTTACAGTGAGGATTTATTCATTTATTATTATGATAATATTATAATATGACCTACGTCGCGGGGGTGAAATGACCCTGTTGAATATTTTTGATATTACACTGGTGTTATTACACTAGTGGAATAACTATGCAAATGAGCTCAGAGCGAATAGCAACGCTATTTTGAAACCGCGAAAATGACGTCATGATGTTGTTTTATGACGTCATTTTTATACGGAATTATTAGTTTCGCGGAAAATTGAAATGTTGAATTTAATAATTTTGACGGTTTTTTTTGCGAAAATAAGGGTCATACTATAAATAGAATATGCTCATGAAATACAGAATTTATTAAACTCGTAATCTTAAACAGATAAAAACTCGGCGCAGCCTCATTTTTAGCTTTTTATAGGTGACCCGTTTAATAAATTCGGTATTCCATGACAACTCATTAAAAATCCTCTATTAATCTTATATAACCATATTGTATGTTTATACCATACGTGGTTTTTGAATAAAGAGTTGTAACAAAAATCCTCTATTAATTATGTCGCCACTTTGTTATATTATATCATAGTTAGTAACATCGTGAAATTGACATTTTCCTAGATAAAAAATATTTTAAATCGTTCGCTCCATTAATTCATTACAAACACTCTCTCAAAACATTCAAAACTCTCTAAAAAAAATTCAAAAATATCTCGGAATTGTTATAAACGATCGAAATTTCATTCAAAACGTTTAAATCTTTCCATTTTTGTGCTGTGATTTTAAAGCGTCTGACTCAATAGATATAACTTATTTCGTCCAGTTGGACGTAATAGGTGATATTGAAAAATCCCTGTTTAGTTTCGCTCATAATTCGCTCCTCCCACTAATTCGATTTCATTCGGAAATTATTTCAAAATCATTCACCTTGTTAGGTTCACGATGTTGTTAACTGTACCCGTCAATACAGCGCAATAAGTAGCGCGTCTGACTCCGGGTTGTGGTCTCTTGGGATTTTTCCCACTTATTGATGGATAATCGCAAATCTATGAGGGCTGATTCTTCGAGCGCTTTGATAGTATGTGGTATAGGTAAACCGCGCTTTTTGAATGTTTATAAACAGACTTTCGACGATTAATAAAGATTAATTGGGACCAACGAAATTTTGCCTGAAAACGGTCTCAAACGATACTGAAAGATAAAAATAACACGCAAAACTACTGACATTTTTACAATCCTTTGAACTACATAGACAAATGTCATGTGTCATAGCGTTAAAATAGAAGAAACTAAAATTGAAAATCAAAACGACAAAACGCATTTAATTGAAAACAACGTAGTGGGTCCAAGCCTAGTTGGCTCAGATCGTACAGTTAGTAGCATCATGCAATTGAATTTCACCTCAATCAAAAGTACTTCCTAAGCATCCTACTCATCTATTTCAAACACTCATGCAAGCCTTTCAAAAATGCTTCGAACTCGTTCCAAACATTTGGTATTTCATTCAATGGATAAAACAGATGTTAAACTAGTTATCATAAAAAGATGGGGTCGTTTTCATAGTTGTGCGAATTTTGGCAGTTAGTGAACCAAGCCCTTTGTCCACGATATTATTGACTGGTGTGGATTTTGAAGCGCCTGGACACACACAAACAAAAATAGTGAGAACAAAAGAATGTAAAATGTCTCTTTGTTTCGTCTTATTGGACGAAATAAGTGTTATTGTATTACCCCCCCCCTTTTTTTTTTAATTTCTTTCAAAACATCCCCTCCCACTAATTTATTTCATTTCGTAATCATTCCAAAACGATTTATATTGCTAATTATACTACGCTTTTAACTCTAACGCGTTTGGCTCTCAATCTATCCTCATATCAGCAGTCTGTCCAAACATTAATAAAAGTCATCGTCACAATGGTCATTTGTCTCTAAAACCAATAGAAGAGTGAGCTGGTGATAAGTCGTTACAGTTACCAACATCGTGAAATTGACAAGATGAGTGAATTTGGAATGATTTTTGAATGAAATTGAACGAGTGTGTGGAGCAAGTTTTGAGTGAAATTAAAGGGAGGTTAACCAACATGGCTAATTTTGTTCAAGATGAACAAAATTAGCAACATTTATTACCTCCCTTTGAAAAAATATGTAATTTTCTGTTTGTGTGTCTTCATGGACCAATAAGTAACTTTAAAAACAACAACAGCCATTAAAGTCGTAGTATAATAAGATCGATTTCAATTAAATGTTGATCGTCTTGGTCTATTTCGAAATGTTTTCTAAAGATTTTGCAACGTTTTTGATCGATTTGAGTGAGTGTTTGGTATGAATTAATGTAGCGCTGAGTGAGCGATTTATAATGGTTTTGATAGGAAATACATCGGGAAATTGACTCGGCCAATATTAGTTTCAATCAAATCGGAATGGAATTTGATGAGTGCGATGAGTGAGTTTAGATAGAGATTCCAAGGAGGTAATACAAATAAATTATTTCGTCCAAATCGGTCGAAATTATAGGTATATTCTACCTCCCTTTCATGAAATTCACATACTTGTCTGTTTGTGTGGCTTTTTGGACCAATAAGATGCTTTCAAATCAATACGAGTCAATACAATCGTAGACTATTTGTAACGATTTGAATGAAAATTTGATTTTCTTAAACGATTTCAACTTGTTTTGGAACGATTTCGTAGTTTTTTTTAATGATTTGAAAAGAATTAATGGAGCGTTGAACGAGTGATTTGGAATGATCTTGATCGGGACGAATGTCATTTTTATCATGTAAAAAATTGTAGCCCCGATTTCTCTGTCCTTGAAATAGATCTCTGGTTTCTATTTCACTTCTTCCCGTTCCCCCTTTTTTACTAGTCAGTACAATGAAAAATTAAAACTTCCTTGTAGATTAGTTTTTCTCATATTGAATTGGAGAACAAACATATATAGATTCAAATGGTTATGCAACAGGTAGGGTTATATTGTAAAAAATGGCTGTATTAATATTGGTTTAGTGAAATTTTGCCAGAGTGAGGAGCTTATCGATTGTTTATCAGGATCAACAATGTTTGTTTTTTACGGGTAACCACAGAATGGAGAAATGTGAGACCTTGTGCGTTTTACGACAGTAGTTTCTATTTACAGACAAAAGTCGGTCTGGTCTTTTTCCCCAACTATGAGTACTTAAAAAATTCAAGAAAGCCGCTAAAATCATTAAAAACCTGTGATAGGGCCATTAACGGAAGTCTTTCAAATAACGATATTTCTTTATTGTCAATTTCCTAAGATTTCAACGGTGTAAAAGACGATGAAATTGACTCATAAACCTCTCCACAATCACTTTGATTTGATCTAATCATTTTGCGTGCACACGGTGAGGAGTTTTTCAGAAATTTAGGAGACGTTAAACAAGTAACGTCAAGAAAACGTTTACTCGTACAAGATCAGAAATAGTATGAAAGATAACCACTTACCAGAACAAAAAATGCTTGAATGCCTGCATGGTTTTAAAAAGCAAAGCCGGAATTGGGACAAAAAATGTCAGGTGGTGTATTTTTAAATCCACCCCTCAACATGTTTTGGCTTTGACTTGTAGATGTAGTGTCACGGTCGGAACAAAAAATAAGCATAAATCTATGGCTTAGAGATAAAACTCAATGTTTTGCTATGTTTTTCAAAAATATTTATGACCAAGACAAATATTTAATGGAAAATATCAAATGTTGCTAACTTTTTGGACTAAGTATATAATTAAGTTTAATGGAATCGGCAGGTATTTTTTTCTATTTGATTCATATTTCTCCTTAAATTATTTATACTTTTATCCCGTTAGACGAAAAGGGTCCGCGGATTGCTTTGTCTGACTAGGTTAGAACCATTTAAGCATTCGCAACGTGACTCGGCCATTTCCGTAAACTGCAATAGACCTCGGATGTATGTAAGGCGGATGGGTATGTAACCAAGTCGTGCATTTTGTTGGGCGGAAACAGTGTAAGAAAAACTAGCACTGTAGATTTATATCTTTTACAGTAAATAACGGCTGAAAATCGTATTTTTTGAGAATGACGAATCATTCTCAAAACTTAAGATTTTTTAGCCGTTATTTAAGAATCTTAAGATATTTAACTTACGGTTTGATGGTTTCACGTCAGGGACTTACAGCCGAGTGTCGTTTCGATTCAGTTTCGAGGGTGAACGCCATTCTATCTGACGTCATCGAGTTTTTCCAAGGTTTTCCCGTATTTTTTAAAAATAGTCCGTCTATGTACATCCGAGGTTAATCGTGAGATTAGTCGAGTGGTGTTCCGAATATATTTAAAGCACTTAGCTAGTTTTCTGAATCAGGAATGGTCATTCTACCTTTCTGTGAACGTATTTCTAATGCGAGCCACGCTTGACCTCCATCGTTTCCAATCCCATTTGCGAACATGCAACTTACGGATTTCAATGTCGGTTCATTTTTCCGTGATAAGTCACATTTTGTTCCGTGTCAGAATTTAACGACTTCCCTCGATGAAAAGCTCTTTTAAGACGTCATAGTTTACGTCATTGTGTACGCAAATTCGATTGTCTTCCGGCAAGTCTTGCAAGTTATTATATCATTCAAAGTCTGCCTGAAAAAAAAAAACATTCTATTTTCCATATGTACCATTAAGATTCATTCGTTGGTGTAATAAATGTATTATGCTTGATTAAAATAGTCCCATTAGTTTTGCAAACCCCATACATAAATTCCGAAGCGGCTGGAGATGATGTCATCTATTCTTAACGAGCAGATATGAACAACTTCCATTGAAACTTTGAACAAGGATCAGATTGTTGACGTCGATTAGAAAATTATCCAATAAATGAAGTGCACCCGTTATGAAAAATTGTGCAATCGGCATGTCTTTTTTCGGACAATGTCTTCCATTTAGATTGTCAGCGGAATATAATGACTTTTCCTCCAAGACTCTAAGTCGATCAAGTTCAAACTTGACAATGAAGCTCATTGCGTTAGGCTCTAACAAAGCTGTTAAAATGATTTTTTAATTACATCACAAACTTTGGTTACCATGTTAACCAAAGTACTAAGAATACAGATGATTTGGGAAAACATATTTTTCTCCTTCTCCTTAACAACTATGTCGATCAAGGTAAATCGTAGCAGGGATATTTCTTGGGTAAAGCTCTACCAAAGGTATTGAAATAATTACATTTCATTAAAAAATCTTTAAGTCCCCTTCCCAAGAAGCAAACGTAGGCCTTTGTTCCGTTCGTCTGGCTGATTGAAGGTTCACCTGTCAATCAGATTTCCGGACTTTTGCTTCTCATCCCTTTATCATATTTAGCTGATTTTTGGTATGTGAGTCTGCGTAAATGAGTTACAGAACAAGTTTGATGTTGCCTACAGGTAGATACATCGTGAATTTGACATCCATCTCATTCTTAACCATCCTAAATCGCTCACTCAGCCTACCATTCATTCATTCCAAACACTAACTCAAACCATTCAAAAACGCTCAAAATGACTGATAAATAATCAACAACTACCTTCAAAATGAACGAAGCAAAAACAAAATCGCGATTCCACTGACATAATTAAAAATTAAACTGTTTTATTGGTTCTTGAAGAAATAGGAAGCTGTTTGTAGAACTTTTATGCATATTTTATTAAATAGGAGGTAATACATATCGCTAATTTTGTTAATCCTGAACAAAATTAGCGATATTGGATAACCTCCCCTAAATTTCACTCAAAACTCGCCCCTCTTTCTCAATCAACATCACTCCGAAATCAGTCCAAAATCGTCACATTGTCAATTTCACAATGTTATTAACTGTAGTAATCACATGCAAAATGACGCGTTTTGAGAGTTTTTTTCCAAACTGTTCCCCTTTCGCATCATTTTTGCAATTAGAAATTAAATGATCGTTTCTGTTGTTTTTGTTAATGTTGTTGTTGTTGTTGTTGTTTTGTTAAGATTGTCATCTCTCACTTCGTTACTTTTGAAAAGATAGTTTTTGTTGATCACTCGATGAAAGATTTATCGAACTTGAGCTGAAAATAACAAATGTCCTTTAAATAATGATTTACTATATTCTTGTTATTACAGTTAGTTACATCGTGAATTTGACATTAATCTCAATCAAAACCATTCTAAATCACTAATTCAGCTCTCAATTCATTTATTTCAATCAAATTCACTAAAAAGATAAGATCAACGGTGTCATTTAAAATAAATTTAGCTAGTATAATTGGGATTTTCCTGACATATTTGATGTTTTCATGAAGAAATGGAAAGCTATTTATAGACCCTGTATGCATATTTTTTCAAAGTGGGGTAATAAATATAGCTAATTTTGTTCATCCTGAACAAAATTAGTGATATCGATTAACCTCCCTTTGATTTCACTAAAACTCACTCATCGCACTCATTCAATTTCATTTCAAAATCATTTCAAAATCCTTCACCTTGTCATTTTCACGATGTTGTTAACTGCATTATTATTACTGTTCCCCTCTAATTTCCCTACATTTTATCTTTTCATGTTTATCACATTATTATTCTAAATTCTGTTTGTATTTGCCCTGTATAGTATCTGTTTATCATCTCGGAACACTAGTAAGTTGTATACATAATTTAAAAAAATATATATATTTGTAATTGCATGTAAAATTGACATTTTTTGCAATTAAGAACTTCATTATTAGATTTTGCCTTTTCAGAAATGAGCCTTTAGCGACGCTAAACAAACCTATTATATGAACACGCCTTTTCTTGTGGGAAGTACAGTAAATCTAGAACATGAAAAATAGATATTTAGTATTTACTTCGGTATCAAATTTCAAGGTATAAAATTCCGACATCAAATAAAAATCACGTTTAAAGCTGCTCTTGCACAGATTTCATAGAAAAAATACAAAACTTGTTCTAAGTTTTGGAAATGTGTGTATTTTTAGACTATGAAGAATGGCCCAAAGCATTGGCACTAGAAACAACATATTTCAATAATTTTGTAACTTATTTTTTCGAAGTGGCAAGCTCAGTAAGGTATCCAGTCTATTTATTTCTAGTCTATTTATTACAAAATCGTTATTTTCCGTGAATAACCTTTCATTTTTTGCCTGTATTGATATGAAGTTTCTAGCTGTCAAATACTTTAACCTTAATCTTTGATTGAATAAGACAAACATGCCGAATGTCAATCAAAAATAGTTGGCTCGAAATTGAAGAATATTTTTTTTAGCGTTAGTAGTCACTTTATTTTTTAGAATGAATTTAACCTAAATTCGGGTATATCGGTCTTTCTTTCGATGCATTACCAGATTGAATCTTGTTATTTTAAAGGCTTCAACATGATGGGGTAGTTTATTCCGATTGATTTTACGAAAAATGTTAAAATTCACATTTTCCCAATCTGTGCAAGAGCAGCTTTAAGTTGTTTTTTTGTTTTTGATTTCATTTTATTTCATTTTTTTCTCTCTCTTCCTTTTACTTATTCATTTTTATTGTTGACGTTGTTCAGTTGTTTTCAAAAAGTGGAAGACAAATGTCCGAAAGGATATGTGCCGCGGTCGGGTCAAACCCGGGAACCCATAATCGTAGGTCCGACGTGCTACCAATGCGAAATGAGCTGCTGGAAGAAGGGAAAGATTTCGTGGTAGTTTTTGTGGGAGAAAGACCATATATCTATAGTCAGATGGCACAGCCGTGGCGATATCACTAAAAATTTGTTGAAGTGGTTTAAGTCGTATTCAAACAAATAAACCAACTCTATCGAAATCCGCAGGATTTACAATTTCTTACAGAAATAATTTATGGATAATGATTAACCACGCGTTTTAAAATGATGTCCGTTAGTCGAAAGAGGCTTTCTTCTTTGATGATTTCACCCCTTTCTTTGAATACCGTTTTTATTGCAAAAAAGTAATTCTTCCTAGAGCGACCGCGTCTAATAAGCGACCGTTTAAAAAAAATCTATTACCATTAAAGATATTCTTGATTTCAGTCAGGGTTTACATCTGACATTCAAGATGAGCCGAATAAAAGGGAAAATGGCCTCCATCACTCTGTGCCTGGTGAGCCTATCGTGCTGGATACATTCCACTCACAGCCAGAATGTGATAGAACTTTCATCTTTGCAGAAACAAACCGAGCTTGTGAACCATGATTTTACAAAGGTAATCCATTAGATCTGTTGTATTCAAACGAGGTTTTTGAATTCAACCGACGATCTTATTTTTTTCTTTTTCTTTTTTCATTCAATGCATCTTTATTCCCTAAAATAAGTTTCTTTCATTATTGTTCGTACTCCAATCCAAAATCGATCATTTTATCAATTTAGTTAAGGTTATAATATTTGCGAGAAATATTCCTGCACACACGTAATAAACAATAAAATATGACCTACGTCGCGGGATTGAAATAACCCCGCTGAATATTTTTTGATATTACATATGCAAATAAGCTCAGAGCGAATAGTAACGCTTTTTTGTAACCGCGAAAATGACGTCATAATCTATATAATGAAACGTCAGTTTTAAACGGCGTTATAAGTTTCGCGGAAAATTGAAAAGTTGAATTATGACAATTTTTCGCGAGTATAACATTGAAGACGCATTTTTGTCTTACCGAAGATTTCCCAAACATAAAGGACAAAAATCACGTATTACCAATCTATCAATACCCATGTAAAATGATTTTTGTTGAAGTGTTTAGAAAGTCATCGGTAGGACAAAAATATATCTTAAATGTTTTGATAAATCTGGCCCCTGGTAATATTATAAATAGAATATAAAATTTGTTCACATAAAAAAACAGAATTTATTAAACTCGTCATCAAAAACAGATAAAACACGGCGCAGCCTCGTTTTTTTTATCTGTTTATAGATGACTCGTTTAATAAATTCAGCATTCCATGACCACTCATGCAATATCCTCTATTTATAATTTCGCGAAAGGGGGCAGTTTGAGAACTCCGTAAAATGAATATTTTCTTTGAACTAATTTGTTATTCCAAATGAGTTGAAATTTTGTGAAATAAGCTGGTAAAGTAAATTACATCATAAAATTTACAACTTGAATGATTTTGGAATGATGATGGATTGAAATTGAAAGAATGTGTAAAGCGAATTTTGAGTGAAATTCAAGAAGGATAAAACATGATCGCTAAGTTCGTCTGACAGGACATCCCTGTTTAAAAAAATCAACATATTTTTACGGTCAAATCAGACGCTTAGAAATAAACACCAGCCAAAAAATCATGCATTTATTTGATCGATTTGACCATTTTGAACAATTTTGAAGCGGTTTTGAACTATTTCGGATACTGCAATTTTTAAGAGACTCGTGTCGTTATGTTTCAATACTTTATTGTGTTTCCTTTCACCTTCAGAAAGCACAAACCGACTCGAATATTCCCATCGTTTACAAGAAGGGACTATTAGACAAAATCTACACTTCAGTTCTGTTAAACTCTCTACACCCAATGGGCTTGTTGCAGCATGTCGTTGCAAAGCTAGCGTCAGTTGACAAGCCATTGCCAGACAACGGAAGCATAGCCACAAATCAATGTTATCGTGATTTGTTCTACACAATAGACTCTGCCATCGGTGGGAAGAGATGGGCACTAGAAAGTAAGATTTTATATTTATGCTTCACGTGTCTGTATGGCGAGCTTAAAGTGAATTTCGATTTGATAGGCATATTGTTTTCGAATTTTTATTGAAAAACGAAAAATCGAAACAGCAGTTTTCATTTCGGGTATTTCAAATGATAACTAAGATTTGTATACGATTCAGAATACTTATCACATCAAAGAGCTTTAGACAACCCATAACCAAAGATTATATAGTACATGCAATAATTTAAGGATGAGAATGAATGAAATCATTGAAAATAGAGTGTAATATATGGGTTAGACACCGTACTGTTCCCTTATTTGATAAATTCTGAATCTCTTTATTTGGAAATAACGCGATATAGTTTTGAGCCGTTTCTGAGAAGTTTTATTTGACTTTCTAAACATCTCCTTGACATTTCTTAGCAAACGACGAGGTCTTCACTAATTAATGCATGTGAGTATTACTGGTGTACATTTTAATAAGGCCATGCTGTTTAGCAAATCATTTCATTTCCGCGTTGATGTCTCCTTGAATTAAGTCTGATGGAGGAGAAGTTATATGCAAAAGGTAAAATCCAAGGGTTATTGTACCCAATATTGGTGTGGTTTTGCGGGACTTATTTTCACTTTAGAAATCTTCTTTTCCAAAACTATTGCACAAATTTCTACCAAACCTAGCAAGGTAATGTTCCTTGGTAAAATCCCATTAACTGTCTACATTTTTTTTGATTGGCCGATATATATATGTTTGTGGCTGCGGGGCCTATGTTAACAAAAAAATCCATTCTATATATACTACTCTAAGTTTGCTAAGCACCAAAACTTATTTATACTATAATTTCTGGGGAAAAAAGAGAAATTTGATTATAAGAATGTTGGAAAATGGTCGATTGGTATCAGTTTATCAAATTTTAAGAAAAAAATAAGTAATATTTATAGTTCATTTCTGACAATTTACGCTTTATAACCTAAGCGGAGCGTAAGCGGAGCGCAAAGTTATACGCGTAAATTGTCAGAAAATGAACTATAACTGTTTTACCGATCGACTTATTTCTTCGTCAAATAACGTAATCGTATATGACATATTCGTCAAATGAGTTGCGCGTCAATCAGTGACGTCATTCATTTTCGTTGCGTCATTCATTCTTCAATAAAATCGAGATAATCAAAAATTGGGAGGAGCGAATATAATCAGCAGAGGGTTTCCGAAAAAATATTGTCATTAGGCGAGACAATATCAGCAAAGAATTTTCGGTGAACAAAACCTCGTAATTACAGCTAATGGATTTTGTTTATATATATTTTTACGGACATTATGCCTACCTTTATAGGGATTTTGTATTTGTAGAAAAAAAGTTATCTACCACTGCATATACAGCCAGGCAGTGGTAGCTCATCAAAAGGTCCCAGGTTCGATCCCCGACGGCAGCACTCACCCTTTCCGACCATTTGTCTCCGACCAACGGGTTGATAATCATCGACAACAGTGGGATAACGGCTTGAGCCTTAGAACGAATGTAAAGGTGACACTGGTGTGAGAAATACCAGAAATCCATTGTTAGGTGCTCCAGCAACTGAAAGATTGTTGAAAGCGTTGTTAATTCTCATACTAACAAACAAAACCACGGCATATTCATAATCAATAAAATAATGTTTGCAACAAGACGTTAGTAGTCAACATAAATAACGTATTGAAAAAAACTGCAGTGACCAAAATGTTACCAACCGATGTGTCACAGTTAAACGGGACATGACGCTGGCTTTCGATACATACGTCAGCATTACAGGCCTAGAGAACTTCGCGGTATATATTGAATTTACATTACGCAAGTGTTGCTGATCGATGAATTCAAGTCTGTCAAAAGAATTTTGAGATTTTTTCGACGTTCCGCGTTTTTCCCTTTTCCAGTTTTCGACGTTAAGGTAATAAACTTTGGTCCCCAATTGTAGAAATTCAGTACATTAAATCGTCATAAAAATGCGATAATATTAAACGGAAGCTGGACAAAAAATATCAAATTTCAAACAATTTTCATCGGGCCAATTTTTTAAAAAAAAACAAGTTTAAAGCTATATTTTTGGGCCGCAAAAATGTGAAATTTTGACTTTAATTCAACCTCGTGTATTTATCTTTAAATATTACAATGTCCTAATTACACGCCAATGTTCTCTGTTAAATCATCTTCATTTTTTGTGTATTCTTTTGAATCGTATCACCTTAAATTCGATCAGGGAAAGCGTTTAAGAACGTATGGGGTCATTTGTGAAAAACGCGCGAAATCGTCATTTTAACGACGTCATGGTAATGTAAATTCTCAATTGAATGTTAAAAAACATACACCGTTGAGATCGCGCTAACACAACGTTTCCAAAGATATCAATATCTGTGCACTTATCTCAAAAAACGCTATTGTTCTCTTCCACCTTAATAAAAGGTTTAGCCTACTTCAAAATCAGCTTTTTCCGTCCATCTTTTGCTCTCTCCACAAATTTCCTTGTAAACTTCCATATCTGACCGAGTTTGTCATTGATGGATACATGTATACTGAAACCCAGTGGACTGATAAGTCCCTTTTTGACCTCTTGTTTCTCCTCCTCTATGTCAAATGGTTCAATTGTGTGTGGTTGACTATGTGTGAGCCGACGGCAATATGTACAGTAAGTTACATCGTGAAATTGACATTCATCTCAATCAAAACCAATCTATATCGTTCACTCAGCGCTCCAATCATTCATTCCAAACACCCACTCAAACCATCAAAAACGCTCAAAATTACTAAAAATTTTAGGTCAACTACTACCTTCAAACTGAATAAAACAAGAACGAAATCGCGATTTCACTGACATAATTGGAATTTTAAGCGTCTGATTAGTTCTTGAAGAAATAAAAAGCTATTTATTAACTTTTATGCATATTTTGTTAAAGTTAGGTAATACATATCGCTAATTCTGTTTCATCCTTAAGAAAATTTGCGAAATTGGATTACATCCCTTAAATTTCATTCAAACTTGCTCCTCTCACTCATTCAACATCATTCTAAAATCTTTCTAAAATTCATCACCTTGGCAAATTCACGATGTTATTAGCTGTATTTGAGTGTGTTATGCATTGACTTCTTAATTTGTTTTGTCTTGTAATAGGTTTTGTCTTGTAATAGGTGGTTGTAAAAGATCTGCCAATGTCGGGCGCTTTTAAATAGCAAATGAATATTTTGCATTTATATAGTTGTATCAATCAGTACCATCACTAAATATACCGCGACATGTCAAAAACTTCTCATTTCAGTTTTGGATGCTTTTGGAAAACCAAATGCTGGGATTCTGAGGGGATCTTGGTACTTCGAGGGTTCTTATGACGAATGTTACATGGCTAAACCAAGAGTCAACACGGGCGAAAAAGTTGGGTCGAGGTACGCTTCAAAGTCAAGAGAATTTGGAACAAGATTCTGTCGTGTGGGCTTTAACGTTGATGAAATACTCAAATCTCTTCGTGTGGTATGTCTGTTTAATAACGGTTAACTACACATTTATCTCGAATGAAACTATTCAGAATCGCTCGCTGAGCGTTTATTCATACCAACAACTCTCTCAAATTACTCAAAAACGCTCCGAAATCGTTAAAAATTATTCGAAATCGATCCAAACGATCATCATTTCATTCAAATCGATCAAATTTTTTCTCCGATTTTATGTCTTGTGTGGGTTTTAAAGCGCCTGATTGGTCCGCAAAGACATACAAACAGTAAAAGGGCGTAATATAAATAATGGGAGATAATGAATATCTCTTATTTCATTTAATTGGACGATATGGGATTACTTCCCTATAATTTCACTCAAAAGTCGCTCATTCCTATCATTCTTTGTCATTAAAAAAATCATTTCAAAATATTTCCTCGTTTCAATTTCATGTCCTTTTTAACTCTATGTGTCTAAAATCTTACTTCGATTAGTGTTTTTAAATCATTATTATGAAGGCAATATTTTTTTTTTTCTAATTCGATTTCGAACGAAAAGAAACTTTTAATTCTACCATATAAAAACAAAGAACATATCTAACCGTCTCCTGCTTTCAAGATAACGAAGTACGAGCAGGTGCCCGACAAAAGGTACTGTTTTATCACATCCTGAAATTGACAATCATTTCTGTCAAACCAATTCAAAATCACTCGCTCAGTGATTCAATTATTAATTCTATAGACTTAGAAAACGTTCAAAATGATCAACAGTTCATTCATATCGATCAAATATTTGTATGAATTTATTTGCTTGTTTTGACTTGAAAGCGTCTGAATTGTCAGTATAGACACAAAATCAGAAAAACATGTAGATTTGATTAAAGGGGTGAGGGTAAAAAATATTGCCAATTTCGTCCCATTTATCGGACAAAACTATCGAATATGTTTGACCTCTATGAAATCATTCAAAACTTGATCATCACACTCATTCAATTCCATTCCAAATCATTCCAAAATCATTCATCATGTCATCTTTACGATGATTTTAATTGTACCTTACATGGCCTGATACTTATATATCATGCGAATTTCAAACTTGTATTTTTTTATGCAGGTCGGAATTATTTATGAACACGAATAAGCACACAATAAGGATTGTATCGGAGCTCAGTAAAAATAATTTTTAGAAAAATATTGAAAGTAGCACAGGGTTATCAGAGAGAATATTGAAAAGGCTTAAATCGACGGTAGATCGTCATTCCAAATTCAGAAATTTCAGAAGAACGCGAAAGGTTTGATCCTGGTCAGATTGAGCATGTCGCGTAGACTGAACAGAGGCATGTTTTACTTAACATCTTACGATCATTTTTTGCGTAAGTCAAAAATTAAAGTTGCTTAAACAGTAATTACTTAATATGGAACTCTGTCAAGCATCATCTCATTTGAATCGTCTTCTAAAGACTATTTCAATGAGATATTGCAAAGCAGAATCTAACTTCGTAAGTAGTATAGTCAAACGGTCCCCAGGGTCTTTTTTAGCCCTAACAAAATAGTCTCTTTTCGTAAGATGTTGCAAAAGATTGATAGAAATCTCAATTTAAAATCTGATTCTAAAATTGTGTCTGTCTTTACACAATGAAAGAGTTTCACATCTTTTCTTTGTATTAATTTGTTTTTTTTTTTTTTTTGTTTTTTTTTTTTTTTTTTTTTTTTTGTTTGAAGGGAATTTCGCATCGCTTCCAACAATTTTCAGTAATGGTTGAGGCTGGAGCACCTAACAGAGGATTCCTTGTATTACTCACACAAACAATACCATTGCAACCTTGCTTAGTCTCCAGCTGCTATCCCACTAGGTCTACGAATATCGATCCATTGATGGGAGACAAATAGTCGGGAGGATGAGTGCCGCCGTCGGGGATCGAACCCGTTACCTCGTCGCTGTACTGATAATAATTTCACTGAAATTTCAGGAAACAAGAGGATTCTACCACAAGTTAATTTGGGCAATGTGTGTACCAGACTCCTGCCATAGCAAGGATTTAAAAAATCTACTGAAACTTGGTATGTAATATGTATTTCAAACAAGTAGTGATCTTTTTTTTTTTTAAATATAAGTCCATGCACTTAAGTTCATTAATGATCCATGTATTCTAGATAGAGGATATTGAAGAAGTGATCATTGAATACCGAATTTATTAAACCAGTAATCTATAAACGGATAAAAACGAGGCTCAGCAGGGTTTTGGTATGTTTTAAATGCCGCGTTTAATAAATTCTGTATTGTATTAGCAATTATTTGATATTATTCTTATCATATGACCTGGGGCCCCTTTCAGGAAAGGTCCTACGATTGAAATTTGGTCGTATTGCAATCGACGATAAAAAATGGCTTTCAAGAAACTTTTTGGCTTACAAGAAAGGAATCGTATCGTGAAATAAATGTACGATAAAATCTGCGACACCTTTAGACCAGTCGTAACTGTTACGATTTTGTCCCTATGAGCCTTAAATTTTCTCGGATTCCTTTATAGCTCTCGCGGATTTTAGAACGATTATTTTGCTATGCACGTGCCAAATTTTCCGGTACAATATAGTGTAATAAACAAGATATATTGAAAACAGATGACGCAACATCATTTCTAGAATTTGCGGACAAAGTAGGAATTCCTACTTTGCGCAGTACAATTCCGGAATTGTACTGATTCTTACTTTTCGCAGAACATTTACATACAATGTAGTGGCATTAAGTTGTTTATTTACCGTAAGAATCGACCATTTAATGATCATGACTGAAAACGTTAGCTCACCCTTCCTAGTGACACAGAAAGTGGGAAATACGGAATCAATAGATTTTTAACGCATATATAAAGTACTTACTTTTTTAAAAACACATTTTGCAATATAGATTCCTGTGTTTCGTGCTTCAAGTACTACATTAATTAAAAGGAAAATTCCACAGCCTATAGTCAAAGCCATACAATTCTTGATAAATAAGAATACTTCTTATTAACAAGAACAAGAACAACAACATCAACAACAAAACCGCTGCACTCGATGAAATCTTTTTATTTCTCTCTTTCCGTCAAAAATAAACTGAGCAAATAATCAAGAAAATAAAATAATTGAACGGCGATACTTAGCCAGATGAAAAATTTCTAAGCTACATGTAACTGTTGTAGTTACGGTTTACAGTCAACTCGGCCTGTGAATAACTCGGCCCGTCAACTCGGCCCGTTTTAATATTATATAGGTACATGTATAACAATGCAATGTAAATATTTTTTGGCCTTTAAATTCTCCTTTTACATTAATAATCACTTATTTTTATTTTTTTAATAATTATTATTTTATAGGTAAACTGTCTTATTATACAATTATAAGGTATTTGTGTAAGTATGAAACAAATAGAAATAATAAGATACTTAATTCACCTTTAATTCTAACTATTATTTCTTTTTTCTTTTTTTTTTTTCATTTTTTTCTTCACTAAGCACCAAAGATGACAATTAATATGTGTATTTAATATTTTATAAGATCGTAGGTTTTAGTCATCAAATGGTAAATTAGCACCTCCATTAAGTACACTTCACACTTCGATTAACTATCTGAAATGTGTGCTAATACATCCGTTTACTAGGCTAAACACTATATAACTTATATACAGGCCGAGTTGACAGGTCGAGTTGACGGGCCGAGTTTTACACAGGCCGAGTTTTACGCGGGCCGAGTTTTTAGCAGGCCGAGTTGGCAGGACACCGTACTTACACGGATACGACAACGAGCACTGCAGTTACAGTTATCGGTAATTGTGTATGTAAGCGATGAAATATAATATCCATCTATAGTTCGTTCCAATACCTTCCATATAAATATAAAACTACACAGATTAGGAAAATTACATAAAAATGCAAAAAGTAAAAAAATGGATGAGCCTTTTTTTTCATCTTGCCTTTTTAACAATGTTGTATTCTTATACATGCAAATACTCCACCCCCCCCCCCAAAAAAAAGCAATGATAATTAATTGTAATGATAATAAAGCCATGCACCGAAAACTTGGCTCAGATGATCATTAACTAGAGCATGTGCATTTTACCATGCGGTCCTATGTTCGATTGCTCCACATTTGACGCGGCAGTCGGTGTACTCTCATTGGAAAGGGAATCGACAGTGTAAGCTAAATTAACTATGCAATTATAAAAACTGGCATTACTTGACATAGATATTTAGATATCGATGAGAAATGTGTAATTCGACGAATTTTGTTAAAATAAACTCTATAAATATGCATCAAAATGCAAGAAAATGGCTATTCTTCGGCCAGTTTGCTGATTTACCCTTTCTGGAATTGTTAAAAGCGGACAATTAACTCACTTACGCGGAAGTTTATTTCATATGATTAGCACGTGCATTTGTGGAAGATCAACTTTACAATAATCTTATGAAGTCGTATAGTCTACAATTCTCAACGATATTTTTGTAAAAGCTGTTTACGACCGTCTTAAATATAATCGTACCTTGATTTTAAAACAAATCGTACGATATTTTTTTTTTGAAAAAGGCCCCTGAATGTTTGCGATAAATCGAGACATTTCCTGAAATTTTCAGTTCAAGTTATTCCGCGAAACGAAAAACGCCGTTTGCGAAATGAAGTCAGCAAAAGCATTATGACACCATTTTCAAAACGTATTTGTAACGTTGCTATACTTTCTTAGCTCATTTGCATAGTTATACCTCTAGTGCAATAACACCCATGTAATATGAAAATATTCAACGAGGTTATTTCACTTCCGCAACATATGCCATATTATAAGTAAACGTATTGTTGTTGTTAACAATTTTAAAACACGAGAAAAGGGAATTTATTTTTTAAAATTTGACCACCAAATTCTCTCCGATCTAAATACAGAATGTCACTGCTCAGTTCCACAAATTAAAACATCAATGCAAACATTTGCTTTAAATGGTATTTCGTACCTGACATTGGATTCATTTGATCCTATTATCACCGGATGTATTAATTGCCTTGTAATTTACATCATTTTCTACAAGTTTAAAAATTGTGGAGTTTCTTTCATAATTCAGTTTAAAACATAATTGTGCTCGTGCAGGAAATTTCCTATAATTACAACTATGCGCTGATCAAAGACTATGGCCAGGATGTACATCCGCACATTCTGACAAAAGTCTTTACTTCTTGAATTTTTGATAGATGGCTAAGGGCTCAAGGATAGATGGATAACGGCTAGAATCTTTAAACAGTCAGGTAATTTTTTAATTGTATAGCTTGACTGTCTAGGTTGCTCATCTTATGCAACTCTCGCTAATAAAAAAAATGTTGGAAATGTCCCGCACGGCCTAATTCTTGAAGTTGGTTACCGGATTGCTTTTATTCGCGTGACGGGTCTTGTCATTGGAAGACCAAAATGCCGTTTATTGTCGCAAATATCTTATATTGTAGGTGTTCAAGGAGAGTTTGACATCCAAGTAAGTGAAGTATACTGTGTTGAAGAAAGAAAGTTATCCGATGACAAGTCCGCCATTGTAGCCATGTAAGTAATGTGCAGTTTGATAGCAAAATGCTCTACAAATCATTTCAACTTAGATTTGATCCATTCACCAGGAAAACCTGTCTAAACGAGAAGGAAAATTACTTACCCTTTTTTATTTGCAATTTTGATAACATTTTTGTCGGAGAAGTTCTTGTTTTCAGTATAGTGAAATGTGCATATGTGACCCGTTACGCGAAAGGGAACAATTAAGTATTGCATAAAATGTCGACCCTAGTCAGACTTGGCGGATTGTGCAGACTGACTAGGGTCAACATATTTCGCACAGTGCTGACTTTCTGAATCTAGAATTATCATTTTACATTCTTCTATACGAATTTTTGACCTGTACTGCAATATACCTTTTTTCAAATATTTATAATGCGGAGTTCCCAGATGGTCCCTTTTCGCGTGCCGGATCGCATATGTATTAATGCTTCTCAACTTACCTACGACAATACACACCCATCTCACAAGAAACATATATATAACCCTGAGTCCTATCAAACATTTTAGAAATTTCACTCTCTCTGATATTGTCTTCATCCTCATACACAGGTCTCTGTCTCTTAACGGAAAAAATCAAAGTGCTGTCAGCACTGAAAATTGACCGTCGCTTAATGGTTCGACAGACTGATGCATTTCAAACTTTAAGAATTTGGCTAAAGAACTTTTAAAAAAACTTTAAACTACCATATATTTAAACCACTTGATCCAAACACCATCATGCAATTAGGTTACAGCTAGGGTTTCGGGAGGGAGGTTCAAACGAAACCCTGTCTGTAACCTATTTATTTGATTTTAATGCAGAAATTAGTCAAAATTGGTTAAAACTAGAAAAACGAACCCATAAATTTTGTGTTCGAACCCCCTATACAGAAATCCTGGGTCCGCTACAGCCATCGTATCCAAATAGCACACTGTAGTCTAACGCATACCAATATGACATTAGCCTGCCAAAGAGGGAGGGTTTGTGTATCTGCATCTATAGCTGATACTTTACTACAGACAAGTGGGCCCAACGGCAAAGCAGGTGAACGTTTTGTTTGCGTAGAACTACTTTTCAGGCAGAGTGAGTAATTTGTCCTTTGATTCCCAATGGTCTATGGGAGGTCACTCATCAAAACTTGGTGAATGGAATAACTGGAATGGAAACCTCTCCTGACACTTCTTCTAATAATAGAATAATAATATTCACACATGAATAAAAATACAACGCGTGCAGGTAGTAAAAAGCAGTTAGGTCGTGCGATAAAGGTATATGCAATGGAGATTTATGCTACTTTTCAACACGTGACATTCAATCTCGAGAGTGTCTGCAATTATTTTTCGTAATAACCCTTTCTTTTTTCGTTTGAAAATGAAAATCACGAACATTAATTGATTATCCCTTTATTGAATTTTTCAAGCAGATAACAACAGAATTTTGATTGTGACCACGGAGAATCGATTAGTGTTGCAAAGCATAATGATGCCTAGATAATCTAATTGTCATTTCTTTCCTTTTCTACCCAATGGATCAGACAATCGCTCTTTAAACTACACCCGGCATCATGCCAAAAGTTATCGAAACCTTGTAATTACAGGGCTTTGGTTGACGATCGACGATATATGTTGAGAAATGTATATCTGAAGCAAGATGCGAACTTGGGTAAGGTCATTAGCTCCACTAGCCGAAGGCCACTGGGGCTATTGTTATGGCGTTGTGTCCGTCGTGCTTCCTTGCGTGCGTCCGTTCGTTAAAAAATCTCTCTTTAGAAACTACTGGATGAATCTCAACCAAACTTCACAGGAATGATCCTTTCAAAGTTGTTCAAGAAATTTTGATCCAATGAAAAATATGGATTTAATGGGCGTGGCTAACTTCTGAATATGGTAAAAAGTGAGTATTCTCAGATTGTTATCGATGGATATCGATTAAAATTTACGTGGATGATCCTTGGGTGACCTTTTATCAGTCTACTAAAAAATATTGTAATCGGATGAAACATATGTTTTTATGGGCGGAGGTCATTTCTCTATATGTTATATAGTGGAAACTTTAAAAAGCATTTTCTCAGTATGTAACCGATGGTTATCAACCGAATTTCACTGCAATGATCCTTGAGTGACCCTTTATCAGTCTACCAAAAATTATTGTGATCGGTTGAAAAATATTTTTTTTATGGGCGGATGTCATTTCTCTATACATTATATAGTGGAAACTTTGAAAATCATTTTCTCAGAATGTAACCGATGGATATCAACCAAATTTCACTCGAATGATCCTTGATAGACCCATTATCAAGCCTGTGGAGCGACTCAAGCCATTCATGGCTTTCTAGTTTTCCTTTTATTGTTATTTTACATGTAAAATCTCCTTTTCTTAACAAATGGAAGAATCACTCTAGTATGCCAACAGAAACGTCCACCATCAGTACTTTCAGTGTTTTGATTTTTCAGAGTGATCCTGGTCTTCTTTGGTTCGCTCTTTGGATTACATGTACTGACAATTGTTTTTCAGTGCGATTCTGGCCTTTTTAGGTTTGCTTATTTTAATGGCTACGCTGTATGACTATTGCAAGTCCGAGGCCAAACCACAACCACAAAATAAGACGGTAAATTGTATCGAAGAGGAAAATTCAGAAGAGCTTAGACACCCGTCTTATTCCAATATTGGTAAGTTTTAAACCTCATTTTGCTGGACTCGAAGTATTTTTGCTTTGGCACGAGGTATAGACAAAGATCAGTTTGCCCAAAGGTGCATTTTGATCTAAGATTGTCAGATTATATTTTTAAAGCACAAAGGTTTTAATATCATAGTTTCAAATAACTACCAATTCATTGTTAGTGTATCTTTAGTACTTAGATTTAGTACAAATAGTCTACGATTAACTCTAGCTTAACAAGGGGTAATTATTTTTTTTATATTTACCATGCAAGTAGAAGTGATTTGGAAGACATTTCGACACACAAAAACAACATGACAATTTAGACAAAATAAACAAAACAAAAAAAACCCCATGAAACTTACGAATCCCCGAAGCTTCGTGTTTCGATTAAAAGATAATCATAAGGCAACCTCACACTTCTACAAGATCTTGCATAAACCTAACGATCGCTCTCCAACCTCCATTTAAAAACGATGTTCAATGAGCGTTGAAAATTAAGTCATTTTTTCTTACAAAATTAGCTGCTTTGCGACGAGGATATATCTGACGGCTGTCTCCTTTGTATAAAACAATGATCGTCGTGTGAGACAGGTTTTTACATCGTGAAATTGACATACATCTCAATCAAAACCATTCTAAATCGCTAATTCAGCGCTTCAGTTATTCATTTCAAACACTCACTCAAACCATTCAAAAACGCTCAAAATTACTAAAACATTTAAGAATAACAACTACTATCAAAATGAATAAAACAAAATCGTGATTTCACTGCTATAATTTTAAGCGTCTGATTGGTTCTTGAAGAAACGGGAAGCTTTTTATAAAAGTTGTATGTATATTCTATTGAAGGGGAGTAATCCATATCGCTATTTTTGTTCGTCCTGAACAAAATAAGCGAAATCGGAATACCTCCCTTTAATTTCATTCAAAACTTGCTCCACACACTCATTCAATGTCATTAAAAAGTCATTACAAAATCATTCATCTTGTCAGTTTCTAACTGTTACAAGATTGAAGGTAAACCACCAGATCTGATACGACTTGCAACCAAGTAAAACAGAGTCTATGTTCTGCTTCATTATGTTTTGACAGGCTATCATAGTGCGGAACTTTCTGAAGACAACGAGCATTACAGAGATAACGATGCATTACAAACAGTTTATGGTAGTATTGATCCGGAAATACAGCGCTTGCAGTCTGGAAAAATAACTCAACGTAGGTCAATCATAAAGAACATCCCTTTCTTCATATACGAGGGGTGTCCCGGAAATTCGTGGACTGTCGCCATTTCTCAAAGACTGCTTATCGTAGGAAATAATAACCATATCAACTATATGCGCCAACTTTTCTTTGCACACGCACAAAATTTGATGAAAGTACGCCGATTGGCAATAAGGTGCTAAGCGCTCCAAAGACATGCACTATGCGCTGAAAAGGGCACGTTGTCAGTTACTTACGTACGTGTACGTCGTTGACGTCGGGAAATTACAAAAAAAACCACGTTATTCAAACTTATTCAAAAAGATTACCCGTACCCCTCGATTTACTAAATATGTATTTGAAGTAAGGCTCAATTAGATGTAAGTGACAACGCTTTCTATCACCTTCTCAATTTATGATACGGAAAGCGCCCGACAATGTACTTTGACCTTCTGTCCTCTTTATTCTTTCTACCGCCATTTTGATCACGGTACTTTATGCAAGCAACGGAATATATTTCAATCGATTAAGTTCATCAGTTTTTGTGTCATTATTGTAAGAGTACGCAGAATTCTGAGAAATATGTTTGGTCATCAGGCAATATGACACATGAAGTAAAAATGTGAAAGAACGTTGAATATGTAAATTGGCCTAATTGTTTGAATTCATTTTTTGCTGATTTCAGTAAATTAAGGTGAACAGATTTTGACACATAAAGAAAGTTTATGAATTTCTGAAACCCCCATCGAACATGAATTTCAATTGAATTTTAAATCGAACCAGTGTTATGTAATAAATGATATACCAAACGCGAAATAAGCATGCAAGTCGATGAATGTATCTTTTATGTCAATAAAACAATTTATGTGATGACAGCTTTCTGTTAGATCTGCCTTCTATATTAGTGGACAAAAAGATTTTTATGAGTCACCGCTTCAAGACATAAAACCGAGGCCCCGTGAGACGGTGCTTTACACCGAGCACGTAAAAGAACCATAGCGGATCTCAGCAGTAGTTTCGTCATGTATCCTTGCACTATCCCCCGTAACAACTAACCGTCTTCTGGGGGCGTCGCTCATATGGGCATGTGCTACGGTAGCGATAATAAATTATACGGAAATACACACAGGACGGTCACTTTTTAAACCTAGGATAGCTGTCACTGTGCATTTGATAAAAAAATACACCTTTCATATGTAAATGCCTCAACCTTTTTTCGACACAAGCTGATCTTAATCAAGTTTAAAATTTGAAAAAGTTATTTAGCGAGCCTCGGTCAATATTATTTTGATCTATTTTAGAAAATATACAACGCAATTTCTCGAGTAAAATCGAATAACATAATCTTTTTTCCAACCCATACATGTGTTTTTTTGCTTTTTTTCACAAAAATTCTGAATACTTAACCCTAAAGTGCTATCCTACACGTGTGCAAGGACAAGTACATCTCTTTTGGCCATTCGCTTTAAAAAACAATGGCAATCTAATAAACTTTACTAGAAATATTTAAAGGTTCAATGTACGATCCAAAATTTTGGTAGAGCTTAAATAATGGTTCGCTGCATTTTTAGATCAGCTTTTTTACATCTACTTACCTTTAACGATAGTTTGCAATATAACTTAAAACGTTCGATCGTGGGGATGTAACTAACCCCTCGTAGGTTACCACGTTTTGATAAACCGATGAAGAAATCGTTCAATTTTACTAAGAATATAAACCCTTTGGTTTTTGGACACATTTATTTACACGTATAAACGACAATTATCATGATATTGAAAATTACGTCAGGGCTAAGTCACGCACTGCCAGCTGAATAATTACACAGATTATGGGGTTATTGTTGTTATATTTGTGTGTTTCAGAGCCCCTGATAGCAAGGTGCATTTTGTGCTTCTCGGCGTACACAAACATACCACGACTCCTGAATGCCCAATCCAACGACGACGCTGTGGCCTGTATACACGGAATACGATTTCTCAGTCTAGCTTGGATAGTTTTTGGACACACATATAACTATGGGGTTATCAAACCAAAAGACCCCTATGTGGCGAGTCAGTACAAACATTATTTCTATACATATACTTTTTAAATGTGGAACGATGTATTTTTATGCAATAACTCGCGCAAAGTTTGGTTGCTCAACATTCTATGTTTAAATTTCAAATGTAGCAACGATATCATATAACCTCCCTGTAATTTCATTCAAAACTCGCTCCTTTCATTCATTCAATTTTATTTAGAATAATTCCAAAACAATTCATCTGGTTAATTCCACGGTGTAATTAACTGTAAGCAAAGGAGTGTTAGCGATTCTCTTACTTTAATCAAAGCGCTGAAAGCACTGGAGGTGGACGTTTTTGGTAACATCATGGTTAAAGTAAAACGAGACGAAAAAGAAAATTGCATTATTTACAAGTTACTCACGGAGAGCAACAAAGAGATGTGGACAATGTGCCCTTTTTAAATATGTACAGAAATACATACTACTCAACTACTTCCAACCGGGTGTAGATTGCTGGCTTGTATGTCTGTCAGCATTTGGGAGAATAAAACGAATGAAAGACATTGAGATTGGCAAAAAAATATATGGGGTTAATAGGCATAGCGCCCGTGTTTGGTTGAACGATTGATTAGAAATCCGCTATCCGCGGGACCGTAGACCCCGCGTTACGCGAATTAATATCCCTCACAGCCCCGGCAACGGCTTCACAAGGGATCCAACTGGGTCCCTTACAAAGTACCGACGCGCGCTAACTGAGGGGCTACAAAATGTATTAAGATCGGCGGAAGTATGCCTTAACTAAGCAGGAGTTGAGCTGGCTTGATATACGATAAGACGACTGTCTGTAGTAGACAAGGTAGAGATACGTAGGTTAACAAAAAAAGACATATTGTCTACCCTAAATATAAGCGGAGAGCCCATTAACTTAGACCTGATGAATTTAATTTTAGCTTTCCTTCAGTTATTTCTAAGAAAACGCCGCGGACTGAGTCAATTATCGATTTTTTATGATCGTGATTAAAATGTTCTAACTCCCTGTATAGCCTTTTCTGAGTTAAGACATTCTAGCCACAACTCGATAAAACGCTAAATTTCTTAAAAGTCTACAGGATTGAACATCGAAGAGATGTTCGCCTAGAAAACATTGCATTTGTGCATCTGTTGAGCGTTTCTCCTCCAATAAAACTTTGAAAGAGCCAATGTCCCTCTTCCGCGTAAACACAAGTTATACCGTCACACGAGTTAGGCGGAGTAGGCTATCGAATATATGTAGAATATATGTACATTGTCGATTGCAGACGACGTAGTTTAATTAAATCTAGAAAGATATTGAAACCTCTAATTTGTTATTGGAAGACCCCTCAACTGAAAGCAAATGTCTTTAATATCAGGGTCCTATCGTAGTAAAAGTATAAAACTACGGAGAGCGTAAAAAATTGACTTTTATGTGTTCGTGATCAGAGTGTCGTAACTCGCTAAAGTGATAAAAGCGATTTACGTGTATGTGGGCTATCAATTCAGCAACCTAGTGTTTATCCCCCTTACACCACGGGAAACCTAATAGGCAAATCACACTAATTATCTATAAATAGCATTCTTACGCGAAACAAAAAAAAAAAAAAAAAAAAAAAAAAACGCTTGGGCTAGGGTTGGAAGCTGATTTCACATTTAAGAGGTGTCGTTGATTAATCTTCTAATAGTTTAGAATTCTTGAATAATGCCATTTTCAAAATGCACAGTTGTCGCGCGGAGGTAAGTCTTGTAAAAAAGAAAATTAAACCCAAGCCGGTACTACTTTTTTGAAAAGCTATTAAGTCGGTGTTCTGCTAAAACCTCGTTACTACAGCTTTAAACAAGCTGTAGTTACGAGATTTTAGCAGAACACCGACGAAACAACTGACAGGATTGTTCTCACATAGTATTAACACTGGGTGACGTAGAAACGTCCCCCAAAAATTAACGAAAAGATAATGCATAGCAAAAACAAGTTTACCTTGAAGTCAAAGGTTGTGCGTTGCATCGTTAAACCCTATTTAAAATCCTCCTCAACATAGCTACAGTTACTTGCATCGTGAAATTAACATTCGTCTCAATTAAACCGTTCTAAAGCGCTCACTCAGTGCTCCATTCATTCCAAACACTCACTCAAACCATTCAAAAACGCTCAAATTGACTAAAATATGAGAACAACAAATACCTTCAAAAGGAATAAAGCAAGAACCATATCGCGATTTCACTGACATAATTGAATTTTTAAGCGTCTGCTTGGTTCTTAAAGAAATAGGAAGCTATCTACAGAACTTATGCATATCTTATTACACATATCGCTAATTTTGTTCATCCCAAACAGAATTAGCGAAATTGGATTACCTCCCTTCACTCAAACTCGCTCAGCCCACTCATTCAACATCATTCCTTAATCATTACAAAATCGCTCTTATTTTAATTCTAATGACATTGTTCTTCAGGTAATTTGCTAGAAAACTTATCTCTCATACAAAGGTTCACTTCCCAGGTAGTTTTGTCGGGTGGATACGCGGTGGATACTTTCTTTGTAATGAGGTAAGATCGCAGAATTAGCGCCATTTGTGCCATGTTTTTATTATTTTTTTTTTATATATATTTCGGTCACCATACATGTTTCACGCCCGTCGAGTATTATATATCTGATCACCCGTTGCGTCTGGCGTCCGGGCGGGCGGGCGGGCCACTTCTCTGTTCTGAGCATATGTCTGTCACTTTATGTCCGATTGACTTGAAACTTGGCAGTTATGTCTCTCTCATGAATACGGGGTGCTGAGCTCTAGAACCGTAACTATACTCACATGCAATGAAAACGCACCACATAATGTTTTTCTCGTATATATTCTTTATGTACTGCAACGTCAGACATGAATAAAGAGTATCAATATTTACAACTTTATAATGGACCATTCACTAACAAATAATGTTAGAATAATCTCATCTCAGTTTTATGGACCTAAGACTTAAGAAAAAGTTCAAAAGCATATGTCAAAATCTGCTTAGTAGCTTCGCAAACCCTTTCAGCCGTTCGATTTATAGTAACACGACCTCTTACTCAGTACAATACGTTGGCTACCACATTGTGGAATGGTTGCCATAGTCTTGGCAGTTTATTCAAGCTTTCGTTAAGGCTTAATTAATCTTTATGTCTTCACCGTACCCTCGACGCCCCGGGTGGACCTAAACATTTTATTTGGGGTTCAAAGCATTCGACAAGTAAGAAATGGTTACTTAACGCTATTTTTTTATAGTTTAGTGAAAAATTGCAAACTGTTCTTATCTAATACCATATCATACCTTATTTTGGATCACTTTAATGCCCATTGCTAAAACGAATGTGAAATCTCATGCTGTATTTTCATTCTCTAAGAAACAGTTCTTTTTCATGATGCAACTTAGTTCAAAAATGCATTTAAATGAGCAAGCTAGAGGGCCTTTTTATGTGCCTCCAACATAGCTACTTCTTACGATTTATGGTGGGACATGCAACGTCACCATTTTACTTAATAGGTTGAAAGATTTTTGAAAAGGAGTCCATTGATTTTTTTTATATTATGACCTGCGTGTGCGTGTTTTGTGGATGGTGCGTTTTCATTGCGTTTGAGTATATATATATATATACTCACGAGCAATTAAAACGCACCACCTGAGTTTTTTCTCGTATATCTATTTAATGAACCAAAACTTCAGACAAGAATATTACCAATCTAAATAAATTTGAAATAGACCATTCACTACACAATAATGTTAGAGTAAGCTCATAAACGGTCGAAGGTTTTGGAACCTATGAGCTAAGAAAAAAGTTAAAAATCATTAATCTTATATCTACAGAGTAGGTTTGCAAATCCTTTCTGTCGTTCGATTTTTGGTTACATAACCTCTAACTCAGTACAAAATGCTGGCTATAACTGTATGAAACGGTTGCTATGGTCCAGCCAGTTGATTCGTGCATAGTCTAACGCTCATTAATTTTTATGTCTACACTGTACCGTCAGCGTCCCTGATGGACCGAAACATGTCGTTTGGAGTTAAAATCACCCGAAAACACGAGTACCAAATGTTTATTTACTAATTTTTTATTTTAATGAAAGAATTACATTCTGTTCTTAATTAATCCTATACCATAAGTAAGTTGTGATCACTTAACTGCTTTTTGCTTAGAACAAATGAGAAAACTATTGCTGTATCTTTCTTCTCTAAGAAACTGTACTATTACTTATGCAAATTGAATCTTGTTTCAAAAATACCTTTAAATGAGCAAGCCAAGGGGGCTTATTTGATGACCACCAATTAAACAGCGACGTCTTATGATTGATGTTAAGAATGCAATGTCTACACGTTCTTTATAGGATGAAAGACGGTAAAATAGGAGTCGATTAAAACTTTATAATTTAGGACAGTTTGTGCAAGATTTTTGGTTGGTGCGTTTTCATTGCGCTTGAGTATATATAGCTTAATTTTTGAGTTCGTTCTTTTCTTGATTTCATACTTGGATCAATTTTGAGTATATAAAAATCTTAGAAAGACATAAGGCAAATAATTATTTGACAACAAAACGATGTAATTGAAATATGAGCCCGTGCGTGAGATTTCAAACAGTTCCAAATATGTGCAAAGCAAAGATTCTGACAAGCTAGAACATCCGCACAGTCTGACCTTTTGAAGATGGATTAGGTCTCAAACTATCTGTAGACAATCAGGTAACTATATATTTACACTATGTTACTGTGTATGCTGCTCAATGTTTACTCCTCAAGCACATGTCAAATTGTTGGAAATGTCACGCGCAGGCTCAATATCTATTTTGTAGTGCTTTCTTGATGACGTGGCTATATTTAAAAGAAAGAAAAAAACAACAAGGGAGATGCTCGGTCAATGGCGCAGTCATGTTTTATTTTCACCGATTTTGGAGGTAAGTTGTACCTAACACTCAAAAGTTGAAATAGCTAGACTCGTATAATCTAGACAGAAAAGTAAGTTACGTTACATATGACGTAAAGTAGTGCTAAAGACCCTTAGAAACAGGACAGGATAATAAGTTTTATCGACAGGATAATAAGTTTTATCGACAGGATAATAAGTTTTATCGACAGGATAATAAGTTTTATCGACAGGATAATAAGTTTTATCGACAGGATAATAAGTTTTATCGACAGGATAATAAGATTTATCCCGTCACTAGTCATGGATATAATAATATTACCTGAAAAAGGGAAGTGCATGACTAATTTGATACAATATATCATGATTGTATCGATGACGTGGTACATGTCAGTTCTGTGACGTTATATTATGTAAAATTGTGACGTAGGCGTAATAACATTCAAGCTCGAGAACTGTTTGGATTTTAAAACGGCTGGATTGATTATACGGGGCTTTTATTAGACCGGTGGTTGTTAGGTACGAAACAGTTGCTTTGCACCTGACCTCAGTCTATGTCCGTTCTTTGATAATTTAGTACCGGGAAGCCGTTGAATAGAATTCAGATGCATGACAATGAAACTCAAGAATAAGTTTGACGGTTGAAAGAAATGGTACTATATCTTCTCTGTGCTTAAGGTAGACCTTAAGCAATTCTTAAGAAATTTTCTGCCAGTTCTTATCTCGCTACATACTGAACCAGAAGTCCTTTAAGTAGTTAGTCCGTAAGACGCAAACAATCATTCCTACTTACCCTCAAGGCGTGGGTTTCTAAAATAGTGATTATGTAAAATTTTAGTATTTTTTTGTCGAATAGACTAATGGGGTGTATAACAAGAGTGTAATAAGTGGTAAATGTTAGGATTTGGCTGAACTTGGCAGATCTTTTGAAAAGAATTGTTGATGAAATGTCATTGACGACCAAGTAAATATTTACTTGGTCAGTAATAACTTTTTTTTATCAGTAGTTTTCGAAAGATCAAAACATCCAGCAAATACTGTGCGTTTTTCCGCTTCCTCTGCTACAAAACTTTTTAAAGGCCAAGATTTTTTTAGAAAAAAATGAAGAAAACTATCGAAAAAAGCATCACATGATTCCGCGCCGTCAAATCAATAACTTCGTCAACAGCTGGGTTTTCTTTTTGTTGTTGGTGGTGGTGGTGTTGTGTTTTTTTTTTTTTTTTTTATCTATTTATTTTTTTTATTTATTTATATTTTTTATTTTAGTTTTATTTTATTGTTTTTATTTTCTATTTTTTTTCTCAGACTAACCCCTATCTACATGATGGTTGTGATGATCTTCGCATGCGTGTACCCACACGTCATTTCCGGTCCGTTCGCCCCGGATAATCCATCAAAAGAATCAAATAGCTGTAGACATGAATGGTGGATGAACCTGTTTTATATTAACAATTTATTAAATCGAGGGGTAAATTCTCGAGTTTATCAAACATTCTTTGATTCATTTCGATTGTTCATTGGGAAATGACGTTAGACTACCAGACTAATCTCACTGCCAAACCAGTGAACTTGTTAAAAAATTATAACCTGCTCTCGTTCATTTCACTCTACTTGACGTTTTTTTAGCAGAGCTCAAAAAATCTAATAACGTCATAATGACGGTGCCTTGTGATCACGTACAAAACAACGCACGTTCAGAATATTTTTCCATAAACCTTCTCATTTTGTTTCGTTTTATTTGAAATAAAGAAATAGAATAATCGTATATTTTTCGATGAATATCGATTGATATTTTATTTCGTTAACAACAAAGTTACATTTACTCTCTTGGCTCCGCCACTCGTTAAACAAATGGTTTTGCTTAATATCTTAGTACTCAATCAAGCAATTTTGAAACTGTGGTCTTAAATAAAGGCTTATATTAAAAATGTCTATGCCATAGATATTACAAATAATTGTCATTATAAAAAGTATCTTTTATGCTCATTCATTTATTAGGGCATTGAAAAAGAATTACAGTTTAAGTCTCAAGTTTGAGTAAATTCCCAGTTGAGTACGAAAAAAAATTTTTTTTATATCAGGTCCTGCTGCAAAATAACTTTTCACCATTTCTCAAATCTAATATAGTAGAGTGGTTAATCTGGAGAATATAAAACAAATAAAGCTGACTCTTCCCATTTTTGCAGAAAGGGTGGTAATAAATTATAGATATGTTCTCTACTTAGGACAGAATTTATGATATTGCATTGCATCCCAAAAATTTCACTCAGACACGTATTCAAAATCATCAAAAAATCATTCATTTTGTCGATTGCACAATGTTTCTTACTGTTAGCTAGTCAGCAGGGCGCTGGACTCCAAACCATCAGGTTAACGGATTCAACTAATGGCTGGTTGACTAACAAAATACCACTATTGACGGCCTGGGAGGCCTAGAATTAAAGCCGCTCGTCCCGTGACCATAATGTCCGTGGTTTGAGCCCCACCGTCGCCGAAATGTATTTAAGGGCAAAACACTTAAAAACCAGTCCTAGTTCATCCAGCTGTAGAATTTGGTAGTTGAAGGTTTAAAACACTGTCTCTCTCTCAGTGACGTGAAAACATCTGGATCGAACTCAATAAATTTTGAAATATAACAAACTATGGAATGAGAATATTTTTGCATCGACTGGTCAGGGAAAACATTGAGAGTATTTTAAGAATTTTTAAATTGTAACAAGTATCAAATCCCTTGTCAACAATGTTTTATGAATGATTTAGATTCCCGAAATTCAAAGAGTTGGATTGTTAGGGAATGGGTTTTATGACGAGGTTGCCAAAACGAGAATGACTTTACTCGCATTTTAATGATACTTTTCGTTTATGAGCCAGCGTGGCATTTCCATCTATTTCACATGTGCGCAAAGCATAGACGCTGGTCTGTCTGTGCAATTAAACACAGTCTGACCAGCCCCTCTCCTATGCGCTCTGCACAAAGATGATGTTTTAACCAACTTTCAGACCGCCAGCGAATATTTTCTAAACGCATAAAGTGTCTGTCTACGTTGTACATTTTCAAGCACATGTTTGATCGTTGGAAATGTCACGCACAGTCTCATTTCATTACCTCATTGCAAAATAGTTGTAACTGCTTGTATACATGTATTTATAAGTAGTTTCAACGTTTCGCGCTGAGTCATCGTTATATCTATTACAGTGTATGGGTTGGTCCTGGTATCTTGCTGTTGACATGCAGCTTTACGTGATCTCACCGATATTTCTTCTCATAATGTACAAGTAAGTATAGATTTATGTGATTTTGTCAATTTTCTTCTCAAAATGTACAAGGAAGTACAGTTTTTATTATTGTATCGATTTTTTCTCTTAATGCATTTGCAAGTGTAGATCTATGTGATATTAGTTTTGATTTATGGGATTTTAAAAATTAATTCTTCTCGTTATGTATCTATAGGCAAGTTTAAGTATTGTATTTATGGTATTTGTCTGTAATTTCTTTGATATCTCAAATTAGATGGGATCGGAATTATGAATTACAATCAGTTGTATTTATTGCATAATTAAAAATTCAAGAAGCACGAAATTTCTTGATTTCTGCTATTTTTGATTGAGCTTTTCTTAATGTTTTCCTTAGTTCAATTTCACACAGGAAATTTGTGCGGAGCAGAACACTGAACTCATGATAAGTTTGATTGTAAAACACCGTTGATCGAAGTATAATGTGGTTCCTAAATTATAACCCTATCATGCCTGTTTTTAATGTTATTGGCTTTGATGTTTTCCAACCTTCCATTTTGTCTTAAGAGTACTACTCTTTAGTGTTATAGCATACACTAGGACAAAATCCTCTCACAGAGAAAGACATTTTACATGAAACTTAACTCTTTCGGGTACTTGTATTTTTTCTTTTTCTTTTTTCGAGGGTATATTGTTTTTGGCCTGTATGTTTGGGTGTTTATCTGTTTTTCTTTTTGTTTGATACTCTTTTTGTCCGGGATTTTTTCGAAATTAAACTTTAAATTTTACCATAACTTTTGAATGGTAAGCGAAAGAGCTTTCATATTTTAATGATGATTGCTTGGGACAAGACCTTTTTATTACCAAGCTAATGGTCATTTGTCCAGGTCGAGGTCATTTTTCAAGGTCAAATTTATATAAAATTCAAAATTCAACATTGCCCATAACTTTGGATTGGTAAGTGATAGAGCCTTGATATTTTACGTGTGCTTTGCTTGTGTCAAGAACATTCTGTGAATACTGAATTCTAGGTCGTCGGTCAAGCTCATTTTTCAAGATCACAATTTTTCTATACAAAATCGATATCAATAACCAAAACCTTTGATTCTTAAGTATAGGGCCTTGATATTTCATGTGTGCATTGCTTGTGAGAAGACGTTTCTGTTGATACTAAAGTCAAGGTCATCTATCAAAGTCAATGCCATTTTCAAGGTCACTATTGTTCAACATAAAATCTTTAAAATTGGCCATAACTTTGGATTGGTATGTGGTCAGCCTTGATATTTCACATGTCCATTGCTTGTAAGAAGACCTTTTGTGAATACTAATGTCAGGGTCGTCTGTCAAAGTCAAGGTCACTATTTTTCAACATGAAATCTTAAAAATTGGCCATACAATTTGATTGGTAATTGATAAAGCCTTCACATTTCTCATAATGATTATAGGACAAGACCTTTCAGGTCTTTAAGGTCATATGTTGGGGTCAAGGGCATTTTCAAGTTTAAATTTTGTAACATTTAAACTGAATTTTGCAATACTTTTGGAATGTTAAGTCATAGAGCCATGATATTTCACATGTGCATTGCTAGTGACAATACCTGTGCATGCATACAAAGTCAATATCATTGATTATGGTCAAGGTCATGTAGTAGCGGTCACTTCATTGATGACATAAAAACTTTTAAATTAGGTATAACTTTTGATTGGTAACACTCTTTCTGTTGAAAGTTAGTATGAAACAGCAATTTTCGAAAATCAAAAGACTTAAATTTAGGATTTCCATATTCTTGTTTCAAACCACTGCTCCGAAAAAGGCAGTTGCAGGGGCATTGGTGTTTCACAAACACGTCTTGTTTTATTCTATTAGTTTACCTTGTGCATATTATTAAAAAGTGTTGTATGTGTGATAACATGTTTTGATCAAATAGAACTTATTCATAAATTCTTATCTGTGACATCGTTTCCAGAAGTACGGGCTTCGGGGCAATTTCAACATTCGCTTTGATGTGTCTTGGGATCAGCATTGCATTCTGGAAGGAACACGTGGCAGATGGAAACTTTATCAGGTATGTTTAAGCATACCATGTGTGGGCGACTTTTTTAGAATAAACGGTTAATCGAATCGTGAAATCGACCTTCATGCAGGTCAAAACCATTCAAAATCACTCGCTAAGTGTAGTAAAATCATGCAATTATTTGATCGATTTGATGGAAATGTTGGTCATTTTAAACGATTTCGTAACGTAAACGAATAACTTTGATCGAGTTTTTTTTATTTCATTTATTTATTCATTATTTTTATTTATTTTCTTAAGTGATTAGAATGACTATTTGGAATGAACTATTGGAGCGCTGAGTGAGTTGTTTTAAATGGTTTTGAATAGATCGAGATGAGTGGTTAACTCTAACTGTAAAAAATATATTAATGTCGTTGTCACCGTCAAGTTATATCGTATTCTAACTAAATTCCTTTTACAGAATCATTTTTAGGTGAATGTTAGCTTAAGACGGCCTTTGTTTTGTACAAGGAGGAAACGTTTTGTATACAGTTAACAACATCGTGAAATTGACAAGGTTAATGATTTTGGAATGATTTTGAAATGAAATTGAATGAGTGCGATGAGTGAGTTTTGTTACAATTATGTCAGGGAAATCGCTAAT
This sequence comes from Fragum whitleyi, assembly GCA_948146395.1. Lineage (NCBI taxonomy): Eukaryota > Metazoa > Mollusca > Bivalvia > Cardiida > Cardiidae > Fragum > Fragum whitleyi. The sequence goes on from OX411554.1 coordinate 47,942,876, forward strand.
TTTTCAAAGCTATATTTACTTTAAATGAAATTGTTGATCTAATTTCATTTGTGATTTTGGAGCGTTTTGGATAGTTTGAGTGAGTGATTTGAATACGTAATTTAATCGCTTAGTGAGTGATTTAGAACGGTTTTGATTGAGGTGAATGTCAATTTCACGATATAACTATAACTGTAAATATCGTTTCCATTACAGAATGAAGTTAGGTGGTGGGGGTAACTGGTGGGATACAGTTTATAATAAACCTTGGTGCCGTGTGCATTGTTGGGCTGTTGGGATGCTCCTAGGACTGATAATTTATAAACGGAATAGACAACCGTTACATTTAAAGGTAAACTGAATTGTTAAGCATTTTTTTATATGTAAGACTCATTTAATTCGGTATTTTATGACTTATTCAACATCATTTGCGTTTATACTTGAGCATCGTGTTTATATTTCCGTGGTACTGTCTCCTCCAACAGTTGCATAAAAGATAACTATTGGTTAACCAATGTAAACTCTCGGCCAATCGGGTTTGCTGTAACAATTGTACAACAAACCTGATTCGATGAAAATAATTTCCGGTTAAATTCTAACCAATGGCCAAATTGTATGCAACTGGGCCATGGTGATGTAAAGACTGTTTAATTTCAAAGATGGCAATCTTGAAAGAATGACTATTAAATAAGTTCCAATACGTATTTCTCCCTTTTCAATATTGAGAAAAAAATCTTAATTTCGATTTATTAATTTATTTATTAATTAATCTATTTTACGATTTAATATAGATGGGATAAAATCTATAAAAATGCACTGTATGTTTTTCTCATATCGCAAACCTTGTCTTCGATAGGGAACAGTCCTTTGATATATCCTTGTCCTATTACAGTTAAAAACATCGTGAATTTGACATGGTGAATGGTTTTGGAATGATTAAGGACTGAAATTGAATGAGTGGGTGGAGCGAGTTTTAAGTCAATTTAATTGGAGGCAATCCTATATCGCAAATTTTGTTCAGTGTGAACAAAATTAGCGAAATTGATTACCTCCCTTTAATAAAAAAGAAACACATACAAGTTCTATACATAGCTTCCTGTATCTTCAAGAACCTATAAGACGCTAACAATTTGAATTATGCCAGTGAAATCGCGTTTTTTTCTCATTAAAATTTTGCATGACGTTGATGATTCTATTTTTTCAATGGGGTTGAGGTTTTTTAAATGGTTTGAGCGAATGTTTTGAAGGAATGCATGGAGCGCTGAGTGAGCGCTTCAAATGATTTTAATTGAGACGAATGTCAATTTCACGATGTAACTTACTGTATGTGTAGGGTCACATTCTAAATGACATCATTTCGACGTAATCTAAGGCACATTATCGTGGCATTTTCATCATCATGGCGTTTAAAAATGGAGTTTAAGGTGACAATGGACAGCGGCCTCTCGACTCTGTAACCCGGAAGTGGGTTTTCGTTTATTTCACGGCTCTTTTTGTGCATTGTTTAAAAAGAACGGTTTTCATAAAAGTCTGATTTTGGAAATATCGTAAAATTATAATGGTAAAATTTCATAACTTAACTTCTTTTTAACATTTGATATCAATTGAATGACTGAATCATTCAATTCAACAATAGAAATACGTTATGATTGTCTTTTAATAAGTAGGGGTCACTATAAAATAACGAAAAACTTTCTTATTTGCATGAAAAGGTATGCTGAATTTTTCAGCAAATAAAGGAAAATATGTTTTTTAAACATATCGGAAAATAAGAAAATTTCACTGGGTATTTTTTTATCTCTAAAAGTAGGTTTTTATCGCATTTTCCCCTTAAAATGGCAAAAATCACCACATTTTTATCTTTTGAATGCACATTATGCAAATGCAATTGATCAAATAGAAATTTCCCTTGCAACAGCCATTGTGTACTTGCATAAGGTCTATTGACACGTATGTGTTTTATAGCTATCAGCCGGTACCGAGTTAATACCAGACCTAAAATGAACATAACATCTTAATGAAAAATGACCATTACCACTCAAGGGCAGATAACTCTAGCATGAAAACGAACATGGAAAGGTACTTTCAAATTTTGATATAATGATCATACAAGGTTAAACTACAACATATGTGAACAAGAAAAAAAAATATTGGGCGGAAAAAAATGACGCAATGTGTCCATTGCTACCCTAAGGGAAAAAAATCTGGTATTTATTTGAGAAAAAGAATGTGTAATTCGAATTAATGTGAAACCAACTGATCTTAGCCTCGTCAAGAAAAGAAAAGTTATTAAGCTCGCCGAGGCTCGCTTAATGCCATTTCTATTCAAAACTCGGTTAAGATCAGGTAGTCTCAAACAAGATCTCATGACAGATCTTATAAAACTGCTATCTTAATTTCGAATCTGTCATTTTCAGTGGCTAAATGCATTGTGTTGGTTGTCATCTATGGTTGTTACCCTGTTTCTTGTCTACATACCGTATACAGAAAATAAGAAAGACGGTACAACATGGACCAGAACAGAGCGAGCCTTCTATGAAAGTTTTGGTAGAACAGCATGGGGCATATGTGTGGCTTGGGTTATATTTGCTTGTTATACGGGTAGAGGGGGTAGGCACGTCATTTTTTTAATATCATTTCGAATTAAGTTCAAGAGAGATGAATTTATACATGCATGGCGTCTTTAAGGTAATATCCGAGTCGAGTTAATGTAAGATACTAAATGAGAAGTTTGGAAATACCGAATTTAACACAGAATTTAAAGATTCAACAATAATTGTTTGGATAAACATGATGCTTTGCCGAGTCAGTTTAAGACGAAGGGTTTAATTTTGTACAAAAAAATGACCTTCAATATACAAAAGGCCCACATTTTTCAATAAGACGGAGAAATTCTGAACATTCATCGAATATTTCTTTTCTATAAACATAATTACGCCGCTGTATAATGACATCATTTTATGCATTTTTTGTCATTTTCACAGGAGAGAGAGAGTTTCTTATACCTTGGTTTATTTGAGCCGAATTTGACCTCTGTGAAAAAATGCTTGAATAAAATTACCGACATAATTTCTCAATTAACAAAATAAATATTACTTTCAACACCTCGTTTTATTCATTCCTATGAAAGCACGTGAAAAGCCGAGTAGGAATAATACGTTTTTTATTCATCTAAATAGCAGGAGTCAGATCCAGGTCAATTAAACCACGCTATACTGTTTTCAATGCAATGTGCTCTTAAATACAAAATAACTGTTAGTATAATAACTTTAGTGTAAAATCAACAATATTAAAGCCCCTGTCTGCGTTTAGAGTAAAAAAAACGCTATTTAATGAACATTCGTTAAATAATTATTCTTGATTAAGTCTTATGATAGATAAGTAACATAAAAATACAACTCAATCCATAAACGGTTTTTTTTTCGGTAAACGCATAATCTTCCGTATAAAGTAAAATATGTAAATAAGATTTTGGTCACATGAAATACGCCCAACTGCGAGAGCGGTAATGCGCGCCATTCAAATTGAAGCCAGAAATGATGCAGGTCATAAATATTCATCATCTTAGGCCTATTTTTAGATCATCGCGTCATAATCACTTGCATTAACGAATAGGGAATGACAAATTCAAGCTTATCTATGAGAATAAAGTCTAGTTTTTGTGTGCATAATCGTTTAAGATCGTTGTTTTGCGTTTCGGAAATATTCACGATCACAGGTGGGGGCTTTATATTGGTTTAATTCGGTGTATATGCGTTAGTGGGTTAATTCATTAATGCGTTAGTCCATTAGTCCATCCGACTTTTTTACTTCTACATTTATGGACGGATTTTAAAAAAAAAAACCTTCACGAGATTGTTCACCATAATGAATAGATTTTCAAAAAGGTCAAGGTTAAAATTTGTCCGGAGTACTTCATTAGTTAGTGGATTTCGAAATAATTATGCACGGTTGTTCTTCTCATTGTCTAGAAGTGACATTTAAACTTGTAATGACTGTAGGTCAAATGTCAAGGTCGCGTTTCACGGTCAAACGTTTGTGGGTGCAAGACGTATTGACCCTAGACAATCATTCTTGTACATACGACGTGTACACACATACGAAAATACAATGTACTAGGTGGGCAACACCTCAAAGGTTTCGCGGAAGCGGAATGAAGAGAAGATGAATTTAATGTCCAAATTATGGTTAATATTAATCATAACCGTTTGCGAAAAAGGAGAAACGAAAAGGAAAAAGGATACAGGGATTATTTTATCCCTTTTCTTTTAGTGTAAGATCGATAGACTTAATGTTAAATTGAGTGTACAAAAATGTATTTTCACGAGTGTTGTGGATACGAAAGAAAGTCTTAGCGTTTGGTGTTCAGTAAATCAAGGATTTATTAACCTTACACGAAAATTAAAAAACGGCTATTCTATTCCTTAAGTGCAAAAGTGACACGAAATACGGAAATTCTAGGATTGTTTCTTAAAGCGCGTCATTTTGCACGAGATTACATGGCAACGTCCACCATGACGTTATATATAAAATGACTTGCTTAGATGAGAAATATACACTTTCGGGCGCATTTCTCTTCAATACGAATTTTCCCAGACAAACCAACTAGCTTGAGACCTAGATGGAGATCTCCTCTACACGATTCTGTAACTTTTTATCAAACTTGATCGTTTAGATTTTTCTGTCCTCAAATCGCGGCTATATCCGGCAAAATCGTATGTTTTATCGGTGTAGAACATTTCGTTCCGAAGGAATCGAACAAAGCTCAATTCATTCTTCTCTTCATTCCTCTATTTTGTACGACGCGTTGTTTACTTTTTGGAGAATTTAATAAATCATTCATTCTACTTTATGAATTATGATATGGTTCAAATAAAGTGAAATGATTTATCAACCCGTGGACTATTTTTGATATATTGATGATATTGCTCTAGCCTTATAACTAAGAAATTGGGCTTTGAAAAAAAAGAAAACGTCTTTCCGTCATAATTTACAGTAAGCTACATCGTGAAATTTTCATGCTTCTTAATCAAAACCATTCTAAATCGCTCACTCAGGGCACCAATTATTCATTTTAAACACTCACTTAAACCATTAAAAAACACTCGAAATTATTAAACCATATAAAATCATCAACTACCTTCAATATGAATAATGAAAGATACAAAACGCGATTTCACCGTCATAATTTCAATTCTTTAAAAAATAGGAAATTTTTTTTATCGATATTTGATGCATATTTTATTAAAGAGTGGTAATACATATCGCTAATTTTGTCCATCCTGAAAAAAATAGCGAAATTGGATTACCTCCCATAAATTTCACTCAAAACGCGCTTCTCTCGCTCAGTCAACAACATTCAAATCTTTCCAAAATCATTCCCGTGTAAATTTAGCGATTTTATTAACTATATGTCATGACGTCAATGTACAAACGGCTTTAAATGTTTTAAGAAAAGTCACAGTTTTCTCTCCTTTTTGCAATAGTTAAAGGCCTAGAAATACTATAAATATTTTGAAGATGCAAATTATCCCTCAACAGTGGACCATCTGGAAACGGTAAATAGATATTTGAAATAAAATTGGTTATAGTAGAGATCAAGCAGACGCTCTATACAACCGCTAGATATGTGTACTTCGAAAAGATACCATCTAGGTTGTGCATAAAATGTCGACCATAATCATAATCACTAGGGTCGAAACTTTTTGCAATTTACCGATTTTCTGGATATGAAATGATCTATCTATCTTCGCGAAAAATAACTTTTGAAATGCGACCTCTGTTTGACCAATGCTAAAAAAATCCTGATACTTATTTTACAGAGTTCACAGACGGTCTCTTTTGCGTGACGGGTCACATTTGTTACACACACACTCATCACTCGCTAGATTTTTACACACCCACTCATCTCTCGCTAACAGCTCCCAAACGCCCAAAAACTGAACGAGTGAAACAATATAAGAACACCAAAACGTTAAGTTATGACACAAATAAAGGTAGTAGACCCGTATTTGTTCCGCAACGTTTCGGAAGTTATAAACTTTAACAATGTCAGCCGAGGTTTCCTAATGATGTCATTAGAAACCTCGGTCAACATTGTGAAAGATCAAGAGTTCTGAAATGTTGTGCAACTATTACGGTTCCACTACCTTAACACGATTTTTTTCCAATTTCAGGTATTGTGAACTCTATTTTATCCTGGAATGGTTTTATTCCTTTATCAAGACTTACATACGCCACCTATTTGGTTCATCCCATTTGTATGATGACGTATTCATTTAACAGACGGAGTCCGTTGTATGTGAACGATTATAACATCGTAAGTTTACTAAAATCAAAAACGTTTTTGTTTGCCTGTTTGTCAAAAAATAAGTGCTCAGATTAGTTAAAAGATACCACGAAGAAAAAAATCAAACCAAACAATAAGATCTGAACAATACCCTTCCAAATAGTACATATTTTATTAAATAATTTCCCACACACATATCTATCTAATGTGTTTGTTAGATAATAATAATCAACATTTATCAATGTCTGTTCATAATCGGAAGCTTTCTGGTACGAGCCTTCAAGATACAGGTAGTGTATTTGGATAGGACTCTTTACAGATAAAGCCCAAGTCCACCTAGCTGTCAAAGTGGAGAACAGTGGTTAGAATCCATTGCCTCTTTCTGGTGTGACTGATAACATCTTGTATGAGTTAAACAAATGTAGGAATACGATGAAAATTATAGTTCGTCTCTTAATCGTGTAATCCTCGAAAAGGAAATAAATTACAAAAATACCCACCCACTAATACACATACTAAGTTTGGCATCTATGTTTTAATCAATATTTGTTTTTTAAGGTATTTTTTGTTAAATTTCTTTGCTACTTTTTTGTTGTTACCTTCATAGAATATTTAGCTTAATTATTCAAGTAACCGTGAATTGCAAAAAAGCGGTGTTTATTTCATGCGGTACGCCGTAATAAAAAATATTTAAAATATGATTATAGCCATTATAGGTCAACCTTAGATAGCTTATTGACAACTACTATAAAGGAATGTAGAATGGCAATTATAGATTTAGAAAGTCTACAATAGCGAAAAGCGTAGGTCCTAGTCAGCCTTCGCAATTCTCCCTAGTTGATTAGGCTCAGCACTTTTTGCAAATCCAATATACAATTACTAACGTCGTGAAATTGACAAGGTGAACGATTTTGGAATGATTTCGGGATGATAATGAATGAAGGAGAGGAGCGAGTTTTGAGTGAAATTTAAGCCATTTTTGCTACATTTGTTCAGGATGAACAAAAATAGCGATATACATTACCTCCCTTTAATAGAATATGCATAAAAGTTCTATAATTAGCATCAAATTATTAAGAACAAATCAGACGCTAGAAAATTTCAATTATGTCTGTGAAATCGCAATTTAGTTTTTTGTTTATTAATTTTGAAGGTAGTTGTTGATCTTGTATTATTAGTGATTTTGAGCGTTTATGAATGGTTTTGATTGGGTATTTGGAATGAATAAATGAGCGATTGAGAATGTTTATTGAGATGAATGTCAATTTCATGATGTAACTTAATGTAGTCTATTTCAAACCAATTATTCAAATATCTTCATGTATTTCAGATTTATTTCTATTTTGGAAATCTGGTGGCCTCGCATATGGTAGCATTTGTGTGCTCGATTACATTCGAAGCTCCGTTCGTGCAGCTTGAGAAGGTTCTACGTGAAACTGGAAGGAAGAAAGTGAAAATTGAGACGGGACATTGAGTGTATATGAACGGTGAAATAAACGGTTGTAAAACGATATATTCTAAAGACAACATTATACTACATGTATAATGTACTTTAAGCTCAATTTGAATGTGAATTGAATGTTTCCAGCTTCTTCCAGAATGCTTAAAGTAGATCGTTCGTAAACCTAGGTACAGTTAATTACATCAAGAAATTGACATTAAACTCAAACAAAACCATTCTTAATCACTCATTCAGTGCTCCTATCATTCATTCCAAACACTCACTCAAACCATTCAAAAACGCTCCAAACTCACTGAAAAACATATAACAACAACTTCGTTCAAAATAAAAAAAAGCTAGGGAAAAATCGGGATTTCACCTAATAAATTTAAATTGTAAGCGTCTGATAGGTTCTTGAAGAAATGGGGAGGTATCTATAGAACTTTAATGCATATTTTATTAAAGGGAGATAATCAGTATTGCTAATTTTGTTCATCCCGAACAAAATTTGCAATACTGGATTACCTCCCTTTAAATTCACTCAAAAGTCGCTCCACACACTCATTCAATTTCATTCCTAAATCATTCCATAATCGTTCACCTTGTCAATTTCACGATGTTGTTAACTGTAACACTAGATTTCTATATGCTGTAGGTTTTGAGGTGAAACTAATGAATTAGAAAAAAACACGAAATAATAATTCCTAGTAGCGCTTTTTCCCAGTTCCGTAAACGGTTTTAGGAAAAAGTTCAATTAGGACCTTGTCTTTTAATCTTTAGGACCTAAAAACAATATGACACTTCCTAGGATAATTAGTTACAATTGGATTAATATGATGAAAAGGTCTGCGAACGGTCAGACGGATAGACACGGTGAACCAATATACTCCCTATATATCACTTACGTCGCAGGAGTGAAATAACCCCGTTGAATATTATTGATATTTCACGGGCGTAATTACGCTAGTGTAATTACTATGCAAAGTAAGCTAAGAACGGATTGCAGCGATATAATTGTGTTGTGCAAAAATGACGTCATAATGTATTTTGCTGACGTCATTTCGCAAACGGCGTTTCATGTTTGGCGGAAAATAAATCTACAAATTTCTGGAATTGCATTTCTTTATAGTAAAAGTTAAGGTTATGTTATAAAAAGAATAGAAATTTGTGCTCATAAAATACCGAATTTATTAAGCTCGTCATCTAAATCAGATTCAACTCAAAGCGGTCTGGTTTTTATCGATTTATACGTTATCTTCCGATAGGTGGCATTTTTCCAATACTGACCTATCTGATTTGAGCATTCTGGGTAGTGTTATTCGTGACAACTCGGCCGATTCCGTCGAGCTACTTTCAAAATGTCAGCGGCCATGAAATTCGGTTTTCCCCTAAATCTATATTAGGAAACTGTGTACAGTATAAATAGATCTCAAGCAAACAACTTTGTTAAAAAAAAATACTTTCGCAATTTAAACCAATATTTTTGTCAATTAATTAAAGGCAAAATTACGTTTGATTTTCGCAAAAAAGAAGTTTTAATTGAAATTCTGCATTTACTACTTTTTGGTAGACGCGGCAATAGCGCAGTTGGTAGCGCGCCGGACTTCTAATCCAGAGGTCTATATTCGCACGGGTTCGATCCCCGGCCGCGGCACTTTTCCTTTCCGACATTTGTCTTTCACCAATGGGTAGATAATCGTGACCCCATGTGGAATAGCAACTGGAGACTAGGAAAGGGATGTGATGGTAGTACTGGTGTGAGAAATACCAGGAATCCATCGTTAGGTGCTCCAGTCGTCGCGATATAACTGAGAGATTGTTGAAAGCGACGTAAAACCCGCTTTAAAAATTGCTTTTACAATTCAAATCAAATACTACTTTTTGGCGATAGAATACGCAGTTATGCGTACGAGGTAATAATATTTATCCCAATCTGGATAAGTGAAACGATCCCGAAGACAGGTAGACTGGTTAACCTGTCCCAATCTACAATACCCTCCGATACTGGGACAGGAAAAACCTAATTTTCACCATGCAAGTTTCTGCTAGTTATTGGAAGGAAATATTGTTTCGAAGCAAGGGTTATGAACGTTTTACTTACTATCGATTCGATGCAACTTTTATTTCCGTGAAAGATAAATTTTTCGAGTAAATTGTCTTTTGAAGCATTGACATTCACGACTATAAGCCATTGACTTTAAATCGTAACTGTTAGAAGAAAGCTTCATCATAACAGAATATGTGTCCGAAAAATACAAATAAACCGTAAAACGACAATTTTTAAAGTGACCTTGATAATTGACATTGACTGTGATGGATGACCATTACTGTTTATTGATGAGATGAACTTCAATGACAAATATAAGCATTGTCACTATATTAGTGATGAACTTTCAGAAAACCTTTAGTTAGGACATCAATTTTTCGCAGTCAGACGGACGAAAAGACAAACGGACACCGGTAAAACAACATCTCTCTTATCTATCGTTGGGACGCATAAACATGGAAACAAACATCTAAGACTGTAAAGTCGGTTGTACAAGTATTTTGAAGCCTTATCCAGATAGCTCAGCGTTATTGCCTAGGGCTAGTAATGATGGGGTCATGAGTTTGAACCCAGACTGGGCTAACTTTTTCGTACATTTGACAAAAGTTTATATTACACAGAGTATCTGTCTCCTATACAGACAATGTGGGATGAGCAGCATGAAGCTGAGATGAAATCTGAGTGGATAACGGGGTATGATATGACTCAACGATCTCTGGGTGAAACCACCTTTGGTTTGCTTTGAAAACAGATGAGCTAATAATATACTGTTGACATCATACATTTACAGCCGTTTTGATTTATAGATATCAGTACAAGGTCAACAAAATAGTTCTAGGTTCAGCTGTAGTGTCGAAGTTTTCCAGTTACTTTTTATTTAATATTTTTATATTTCATAAATGAAATAACTTGCCATGTTAGATGTGAAGAGACTGGGCCAGCAATTTATCATTTACCCATATTCCTTTTATATAGGACATATGTATCTCCAATTGCATTAAGCCTATTGAGTTTGAAAATCTATAATATATGTTTATCCATAAATGTCAAAGATATTGACACACAAACTGAGAGACAAACGCAAATACATAAACATGCCATGTATATCACACTTTCCACGAGCGGACTAGATAGTTATGACTTAACAAGTTAACATATTCATAAATTCAAACAATTTTATTTAATGAAAATTGAAGATTTATGAAGAGACTTTATCTTAACAAAAATGCACAACAATAACAACAACAACAACAAAAGAACAAATTCCCTTTATTCCGAAATTAGTTCCAAGTTAAATGCATAACATTTGCCTTATTATTTACTGCAATGGTGAAAAATATTATGCAAATGCAGTATATAAAACACAAATTGTTAGAGGCAGATATAATATTTGCCGAATTCACCACAAGCCTCACAAACATATAATCAACTTGAGTTGAACTGGCAAGTAGATATATTCTGTAATATTGTAACTACATGAAATAAACCAAAAATATCTAAACAACATTAAGTTTGTTCTCAAGGGTTTTTTTCAACTGGGAAGAAAAATACATAATTTTAAGCCTTGCGTTCAGGATGACAAAATGGTGCAAGCTGTTTGCAAATTATACCCCAAGTATACGCATGTAAGTATAGGTAGATTTTGCGCGGTGAGCCGTGAAAACTACTTTTAACAGTTAAAATTTCGTGCCATTTTGTCGAAATAGATAAAAACAGGTTTAAACAATATTCAAAAAAAAAAAAAAGTAACAACTTACCTTTCAAGCGAAAGTTATAGCTTGTCTTAAATCGCAATGTTTACCCAAAAATGTACTTTCATAATTCAATTTAAGAGATCATGTTCAATTCCTATTATTTACTTTTTAATAAAACCCGATATACCCATGGTAATGGACACATATAGTTTACAAATTGTTTTCAAAGGGAACGGATGTTTTTACAAGCAATTTGGCACTCGATTCTCACGGGTAGTCACGTCAATAGACGAAAGCCAAATATGGTTGTAAAACATCCGTTCTTTTAAAACATGGAAGCTGAACTACCTTGTATATTATTTATCAATGACCAGCGATATTTGTAAATTGTTATTAAATCCCGCATCCAAGTGCCTGTGGTTCTTGTCAGAATCATCCACTTGTATGCATTCTGGGCTAGTTGGTTCGTTGTCGCCATTTTAAAATAGACCGGTCCGTTTCCCTATTTTAGCATAGACCGATGGCCATTTTTAAATCATTATGGTATGTTTGAGAAACGGGTTATAACAGTCACATGATAAGCCAATAGGAACATCTCTCGACCAATCTACGATCAAACGTAAGCTGCAGGTTACGGAAATAGCCGAGTGTCGTTCCGATTGATGATAAGCTAAAATAGATTCGGCCGGTTTAAAGGGACTATAAATTTTATTGAATTATACAATATTTGCAAAATCTTATCTAAAGGGAAAAATCGTGTTTTAATGCTCAATAATTTTCATAATAAGTCTGTCTTAGATATGCAATCATTTGGTCAAGTCTGCGTTTTACCGTTTTTCAATGTTTAAATAAATAAGACGGAGAAGCGTTACAATGGTTCATCCCGATTTCCCCATAGTCATATAAAGAACGCATTCATACTGGTAGCCAGCTTAAGGCCGGCTACCAATAACAAACATTTTTATAAACGAACCGGAATTACCTTTGCAGTCTTTGTGAATTCATGTGGCATTGCCAGAAACTTTGAGGAAAATGTGAAAGGAACTGTTTAATATTTTTGAATCCACAAACAAAATACTGTATTAAGAGTCACAAGTTACCATATTTGTCGGATCGTAAATACGAAGCAGGGTTATTCTAGCCGTTCAGAAATGGCGGAGATTTCACCGTATAGTATAATTAACTCGACTGCAGCAGATTTATTTCTGATACTTTTGATTAATTGACAGAAATTTTCGTAGACAAATAGTTATAAATATGCAGAAAAATTCCCTTAACCAGTTAAACCTATGTTCCCTCGTTTGAAATGTGAACAGGACAATGGCGGATCCAAGGGGTGTCGGGGGGTGGGGGGCTTACGAAGCCGCCTTTGAGGCATATTTATTTCATTGTCATGGGGCGTTTCAATCAATATTTGGTTGAAGTAGGAATCTCCGGATTTTTGTACGGCGTCAACAAGTGGGGTTCCAAGGACTTTATAGGTAGGCTTATAAGGGTTCTCTTTTTGAAGATTTCGGAGTCCCTGCTTTAAATATAGACTATTTCGTTTTTAAATTAACAACGTCGTGAACTTTACAAGGCGAATGAATTGGGAATGATTTTGGAATGAAAGTAGACGAGTGTGTGGAGCAGGTTTGGGCGAATTTAATGGGAGGTAATCCAATATCGCAAATTTTGTTTAGGATTAACAAAATTAGCAATATTGATTACCTCCCTTTCATCAGATATGCATAAAAGTTCTAGAAATAGATTCTTATTTCTTCAAGAACCGATCAGAGGCTTACAATTTGAATTATGTCACTGAAATCGCGATTTTTCTCCAGCGAAAACTTTATTGAATGACTGTTGATTCTATATTTGTAATTTGGTTTCAGCGTTTTTGAATGGTTTGAGTGAGTGTTTGGAATGAATGAATGGAGCGCTGAGTGAGCGATATAGAATGGTTTTGATTGAGGTGAATGTCAATTTCACGATGTAACTTACTGTAGCTATCCCCATGCTTTTGCAAATATTTAAGTATTCTCTGGTTTAGCTACACAAGGTGTTGGGTAGATATGTGACTTTTGGGACCAACTTCAATTAAGAATTGGAGACTGTTCTAACACTTTTCAATCCATTTCTGAAGTTGATTTCAAAGAGGTCCTACGGGCTTACATCATATAATCTGGAGAGTCCTGGGGCCAGTTTTATCAAACCATTTAAGACGTATTTTTTGTTTTAATAACGACTTTCGAAACGGTAATAACAACAATCACTTCATATAGGTATTGATAGATAAGAGTTTTGTGATTTTTGTCCTAAATATGTGGTTATCGACAAAAATGCATCTTAAATATTGTGGTGAAACAGGCCCCTGGCTACTTATTTGTGGGTCTCAAAAAAACATGTGTGCCTTAAAACCTATTTAATACTTATATGTTCGAACCCCATTTACAAAAATCCTAGATGCGCGATTGTGGGATTGTTTATCATTTGATACATAAATATTGAACTGTCTTAAGTTCACAAGTTCCCATATTTGTCGGATCGTAAATACGAAACAGGGCTATCTTAGACGTGCAATAATGGCGGAGATTTCACCCAATGGTATAATTAAGTCGACTGCAGTAGATTTATTTCTGATACCTTTGATTAGTTGACAGACATTTTTGTAGACGAATCGGGATAAATGTTCAGACTGAATCCCTTTAACCTTGCTCCCTACATTTTAAGTAATTGAATGAGTATTGCTTTAGTTCGGCTTTACGCAACTTTTACATTATTGCAGTTACATCGCTGAGCAAGTGTATCCACCATTTGATTCCTGTTGTTTTCTCACACCAGTACAGTTAGTTACATTGTGAAATTGACATTCATATCAATCAAAACCATTCTAAATCGCCCACTCAGCACTTCATTCATTCATTCCAAACATTCACCAAAACCATTCAAAAACGCTGAAAATTACAAAAAAAATATCAACAACTACCTTCAAGCAAGAACAAAATCGCGATTTCACTGACAGTATTTAATATCAAGCGTCTGATTGGTTCTTGAAGTAATAGGAAGTTATTTATAGAACTTTTATGCATATTTAATATTTACATGTCGCTGATTTTGTTCATCCTGAACAAAATTAGTGAAATTGGATTACCTCCCTTTAATCTCATTCAAAACTCGCTCCGCTCACTTTATTCAACATAATTCCTAATCATTCCAAAATCGTTCACCTTGTCAATTTCGTGACGTTCGTAACTTTAAAACCACACCTTTTCGCCTGAGCCACCAACTGCCATCCCAACTACTTATCATTCGCCCATTAGTTGGAGACAAATGCCGCTTGACACAATGACTTTAGTCAAATGTCCGATGAAAGTTGCCAGAGCCGGGATTCGAACTTACGATCCTAAGATTTACAGCCTACACGGGTTACCGATTAATGTAGTTGACCCGTAATAGTTTCGCAACCTATCCGTTGAAATGATCTTTAACAGTGTTCACCGAGGTTTCCTAAAGATTTTCATTAGGAAACTCGGTCAACATTGTGAAAGTTCATGTGTGCCGAAGAGTTGCGGATTTATTGCAGTTCTACTCTCTTAAGCTAGCTATGGATGTTTGTTTTATTTTTGTTCCTTTTTCCAAAGTGAGAATGGTAAATGGGTTTATCTTTTGCAGCCAATGGCATTTCGTTGGCTCAGCATGAAACAGCTGAAGCTGCCTATAGTGTATATTTATAACTTTTTTGCAGAGAGCCAGCGATTTGTTGTCCATTTATGTGGTTTATTTATTTATTTGTTTGTTTGACTCAAAACTCAAAAGTAACCGCATATGAAGAATGTACATGTATATGCCATATTTCAACGAAGTATCCGAAATATATTAATTTCGACGCTTTAAGATAAAGGATTAAAGGATTAACCGACACTGTTTTAGTTCAAAAACATCGTAGGTAGGCTTAGCAAACGAATATAATTCAAATCTTATTAATAAATTTTGCTTGTTATCAATTAAGAAAAAAGTCAACATTGATTTACTGAAGCATTTTACTCTTGTTTTGTCGCGTATGTTCTTAACCGTGTTCAATTAATCGCTTTCGCAGACGAAATAAAATGTCTGTCTTTCACCTAAAGTCTCACTTAAACAGCCCTCACTAAAATATTTTTGTAAATGAAATTACAAATTCTCGAATGTTTCTGTCTTGAAATGTTAATGATCATAAAGGAATCAATTTAATTATAATTTGTGAATTTCGAAATCCACTTTTACATAAGCGAAAAGAGTTGCTTCTGTTGGGCTTTTTTCATGCTACACGTATATGTACGCTTTTACGCAGAATTTACTGCAGAGAAAATTCTAGATTTCTAGCATTTTCATTGACTTATGATGACCTGACAAACATTGATATCTACGGCCGCTCCGGTATAACTTCTTCTATTTCCTTTCGACGCCTCGCGCGGGAACAAATACAAAAGTTCAAGTCGGTAATGGCAGCTATGATTCTCTCGCTTCGCTGTTAACACTACACGAGTGAACATGATTATGCTACAGTTAAAAGCATGTCAGTTAATAACATACAAGTTAAAATTAATATAAGTTCAAATAAATACCTTTCAATTTCACCAATCCGTTTAAAGTGCCAACTTTCTCGCGGGTTAAGCCAAGAGGCACTTTTTATATATCATAACTTCGAAAGATTTAGAAGTGACGTCACTAAATATTTAATTTTCATTTGAGGCGCATTGGGGAATATTGCTTTTTTCCCAGAGGAGTCGGTGTATAAAGAGGCACTAAATGGGCAAAGGAGATAAAAACTTTGCAGTGTGATAATTTCGTAACACGGTATCTTCCCTGGGTATATGGCGATTTATTCCCGGCAGTAAAAAATGATGTAAACCATCGCCTGCGGCTTTGGTGACATCATTTTTCCGGCTTGGAATAAATCGCCATATATCCCGGCAAGACACCGTATAACTAATAATGTGCGTCAACGTAAGTAACCGCTACTTTGGTGAATAAGTCATTTGTCATTGAACAGTACAACCTTTCGTGTTTTAAAAATATATCCCACGAGTGCACATCTTAAGGCCCGGACCGACTAGCATGGGGACACAAAACGTATACTGAACGGACGTGGCGCAAGAGCAAAACTTTCATCCGTTTTCATATACATAATTAAATTTGATAACGGTGGCCAAAATTTGCGAAAACAGAACAGAAAACATCGGACGTGTAAACTATGTAGCAGGGATGTTTATCGGAAACAACCTAGCAGATAAGAGCGGATGGCAGCTCAGAAGGAGTGCCTGGGAAATTTGTAGCATATTCTAATAGCAGAGGAGCGGATGTATAGATCATTGGACATATATATCATCTATGCTGAACGGAATACTCACCTGACAGGGCGTGGCTTTATTAGTTATACGGTTTCTTGCCGGGGTATATGACGATTTATTCCCGGCTGGAAAAATGATGTCACCAAAGCCGTAGGCGAGGGTTGACATCATTTCTACTGCCGGGAATAAATCGTCATATACCCAGGCAGGAAACCGTATTACGAATTTATTATACTTCAAAGTTTTAGGGCGAAATATCTGTCTTTTGCCAATTTTAGGCGTTCGTATAAACCGATTTCTTGTAAACCATCAATATCCCTTAATGCGCCCCTATGAAAAGTAAACATGTACAAAGTGACGTCATATACAGTTGTGACGTCACTCTGCGCTATTGTGATATGAAAGCGTTTGTTGGCTGAAACTGCGAGAAACTTGGCACTTTAAATGGACAGATTTGTATAAATTTAAGGTATTTATTGACATCTATATCATTTTTTAATTGCACATTATTAACTGACACCCTTTTCAACTGTATCCTAGTGTGTATATTCGGGTCGTGTTATCAGCGAAGCGAGAGAAACATGGCTGCCATTACCGTTTCGATATCTATGTGCACGTCGAGGCGCCTTAAGGAAACATTAGAGGTAATACCGGAGCGGCCGTAGCTATCAATGTTTGTCAGGTCAGCATTAACCAATGAAAATGCTAGAATTTTCTTTGCAGTATAATAAAGCTATTTGGCGAGTTTACATTTTTATATTATGGGTACTTTCAAAAGTTAGTTGGCAATTATAGATAACTCTTGCAAATAACGGAATCAATAAATACAAATTTCATCGTCGGGTTACCAAAATCTTGTAACTTCAGCTTGTCTTGGGAGGGGGATGGGGGTGGATACACACCGAACGGTTTAACGTTTCAATTTTATTTTGTCTACTATCTATAAAGGTAAGTAAAAAATAAAATAGCTGATTTACCTTAAATACAACAACCAATTACACAATCCAACAAATCCGTGTTATTTCATTTTATAAGCTTTCCTCATACCTGAATATTCCGTGCTCCGTACGTTTTCATCCGTAGCGAATTAAAGTTCCAAAGATGGATTGGGGATACATCTGAAGTATAACGGATGATATCGAGTACATAGCGTTTGTTTCTCGTAATGTTTCGCATTTACATTGTATATGGCGGAAACTGTATCCGCTCTACAAGTATTTGTGCAGCTAAAAACTTTATGTGCGGATGACATCACATTGGACGTAAGCTCGATGGACAGAGCGTGTGCAAATCGTATTTACAAGGTACGGAATGTTTAGTCTTTTCTTTTTTAAAATGAAATTGATTCCAAAGATTTCATGCGTTTCACATCTTCCCTTTTCATACATTAAACATCTGAACTTGCAGTGGCCTGGACCTCTAGCTACAAACGTTTAGAATCACACATTGTTAGATGTTTATTTACCGTCCATGTATTTTTTTCTATTCCGTCTAGCTGTATTATGTCCACGTGCAGTAAAGATACGATATTTTGCCAAAATTCAGCTGAATGCATTTTCAGATTAATTGTTCATCCAGTGCGTAATGTGCCGAATGACAGGTCGCAACTGAGCAGAAAATATTTGCATTTAGCATGCAATGAAGCATGTACTGACCTGATATTACCTACCTGATCACATAAAATGATATCAGGCAGTCTATTTTTAGACACAATATGAGCACACTTCCAACTTAATTTCTTTAATCTTTAAGGGTTTATTACAATTCAGCGCTGAAAAATGTTGCGTGATAAATAGAAAAACCAGTGAGTGTCTTGAAATAGCAACGTTATTTGATCTCGACCGCGAGAAATTATCATGACTCGGCAAAGCCTCGTCATGATTATTTCTCCCAACCTCGACCAGATAACATTTATATGTATTTTAAAACACTAGTATGTTATTTTCTATACAGTTGTCATCGTTCATGAATGCTGTTAATGTCTGTCGAATAAAATTTCTGGGCAGAAGCCCGGGGCTTTCCCGAGATATTCGCGACTAAAAGTACACACTTTTTTCTGTGACTGAGAATATATTATTTGAGCCTGTGCGAGACCTTTTCTTTTTACTAAGCGCATAGTAAAGACTCAGACTATGCGGATTCACAGGCTGGTCAGAGTTTTTGCTTTGCGCATATTTGATATTGTTGGGAATGCTACATACAGGCTCATTTACGATACAAAATCAAAAGGTTATACGTTCGACAGAATGATCATGTAAATACATGTAGACATATATAAGTGAACCGTCACGCATAAAAGGACAATCAGGAAAATACATAAAACAGTCAATTGAAAGATTGGTTTAGGCACAAGACAACCGAAGGTCGCATTTCAAAATTCTCTACACATGAAAGTAAAAATGGACATTCCTGTTTCGGATAATCAGTACAAATAGAAAAAATTGACTCCAGTCAGCTGCCTCAGTCCGCGCAGCCAGACTATGGCCATCACCTTACGCATTGCCCTGATAACTTCATTTTCAGGACTGGTAACAAATAAGTGAGACACGGAGAATGACCTATTGAACAATCAAATCGTCATTTCAGGCCGCATAACTGACATTATACTATGTGGCATTATGGTCAAGACGCAGTGCTCGCTGTTGGCTAAGTTTATGTCACGTCAAAAGTGCAAAGCACTAAAGATCGTTTGCCGCTGCGTTAGTGCGCATTATTACAGATTACACGGCGGTAATTTTTTGCAAATAATGTCAGTTTCATTTGTAAATATACCATAGCCCGCTTTTTCGTCATTCTGGTGTTTGATAAGCTGGAAGTGCTTAATTTTTTATACATCGAGCGTTTCGTGGGTGGGTCACTGAAACGTAGTATTTCACTCAGGCCAACAATGGACGAATTGCTTGAAGATTTAGTTGTGTTGATTTCGAAAACAATCACGCTTTTTTGGCATTCGCTAAGAAAGGTAACTCTTACACAAACTATCTTTTATACGATTTCTATTCATCTCCCTTGAATATTATACAAAAACAACTTTTTGGCGATTAACTAATATGATATTGGTCAGCCTCATTCAAAGACTCTTAGCCTGAATCGAGCAAAATCCCATTAGACGCCCAACTTATGAAATCAAGGAGTTAAAGCTCAAGGTAAGGACTTCGATTCATCATAATAGAAGAACGTAGTGGAAAAGAAGAATTGCTTGTAAAGGGTTTTAACTACAATCACGTCACGCACAATACGCAAGAGCCCAACAGAAATAAATCCTCTTTTGATAAATATCGTTGATGAATAATCGAAACATCGAAACTAGCTTATCTCAGCTGTATTTACGATTTCTTGATTATTCACCAACGCTCGAATCATGAAAAGGGAAGCGGATTTAATACCTTCATCTTTGTCCACATTTCGCCTTTATCCCATATATTCTTTGGTGGTCACCTTCTAAATGCGTATTAATTTCAACGTCCCAGTTACGCCTAAGCTTGTTACAAGCAATTTCCTCTCTTCTACTAGTCTCAATTTTTCGACGTTACGTATTTCATTGATGCAACCAGTCCAAAAGTAGTATCGCATTCTGAGGACAGAAACCTGTACTATTCTTCTACAGGCTTCACCGCCTTGGAGAAAAAAACACAAATAGATGCAAGCAAATGATAATTCAACATTTTTAAAAGATATTTTCATGGTATTTCGGACTCATTAGATTCACTTGCAAAATGAATGAGTCCCAGCTGGTAAACAAAGAGTCTCGGACTCCCGGAGCCCTCTTAGTGTCAAACCCTGTGGAAGGTCTTATTTTATCAGTAATTTAAAAACAAGCCAACTATCATAGCGTATATTGGAATGTACAGTCGATATTGCTCGAGCGACCACGTCTATTAAGAGACCAATTTCGTTAAGCGACCACCATAAAAAGTCCCCGCACCGTAATAAAAATTCTCTGGAAAAGAGGACATTCTTAACGAAAAATTGGTTATTGTTGAATCTTATGTTTTTGTTGGAACCCATTAGAATCGTCTCAATAAGACGATTCTAATGGGTTCGAACATCATAAGATTCACTACGACTTGACCGACAATTTATTAATACTATCATTTATCATGGTATTTCGTATAAAGCGACCATTCCCATAAACGACCGCTTTTTGGTGGTCCCTTTAGTGGTCGCTTAA
Source organism: Fragum whitleyi (assembly GCA_948146395.1). Lineage (NCBI taxonomy): Eukaryota > Metazoa > Mollusca > Bivalvia > Cardiida > Cardiidae > Fragum > Fragum whitleyi. Next base: position 47,963,809 of record OX411554.1, read on the forward strand.
CACAAGTTTTACTGTATATCATTTGACATAATTATGATCTTTTATATGTGCCATCTTCGTCCTTGGTACTACCAACTTTCAGCAAAGAGATTCCTAATGCGAAAAAGAGCCTTTGGAAAGTGCAAAAATGTTGACCCTACCTTGCGTTTCGGATGACAAAACGGTGCATATTGTTTGAAATATTTACCCCGTTTTGCACGATTACTTGCGTACAAAGCGGGATAAAATTGACAAACAGTTTATACCGGTTTGTCATCCAGAACGCAGAACTGGTCAGGCTGTGAAGTTCGACCAGAATTGAAACTCTTCATTCTTAATAAACTATCTGGATCAAAAAATGCCTAGTAATACATTTATACAGGCAATGATAAAGTGGGACCCAATCTCTGTTTGAAATATTTGTTACGAAGAACAAGCAAATAGACTCTTTCTTACATTACAGACTAAATGGGTCAAATATGGTAAATTTCATCATTCCGACTAGATTTAAGACTTCGTCGATCTTCATCTAATTTTGGATAACCCTGCATCTTCTAGAGCCCCTTTCCTGAAGAATGAATGCAATTGTTTTAAAATGATTAGATACAAAAGTCATGAAAAAGAATAATAAATCATTCAATATATTATGAAGAGAATAATAACTAATGACCTCTGCAAATCCTATTGGGGTCACTTCTGTTCTTCTCTGCGAAAATCATTGGTGATCCTTCAGTTGAATACCGCAAATCCTAGTGGTTTCACTCCTATTGATCTCTGCAGATCACAATATTGATTCTGGAAGACTTGTTCATCTCTGCGATCTCTAGATTGTATTATCTATAAAAATCTAAGAAGTATGATTTTATTGCTCACTATAAACCTTTGGTGTCACCCATGTTGATTTCTACCATTCTCATTGTTGTCAGTCTGTTGATCTATACGACTCTCAGTGGCGTCACCCCTGTTGATTTCGGCTTAAGATATCTGAGGGAGGACACACTGTCTCACGTGTCCTTCTATAACCATGGAAACAGTATGACAGCCCTTAGTAAATAAACCCTTTTGATGACAATTCGTCCTTATCTGGCCTTTGGTACCTATGAGTAGAGTGAAATAAAATTTACATAAAATAGTTCTGCAAGTTAGAATACAGAATAATTTCATCTTTTTTTCTTTTCTTCGGAAGTTTTTCTTTTCCATCGAAGAAAGGTCCCCATCTACTGTCATTGAACAGTAACGCTGAGAATGCCTTTCGGTTCTTTCGATTAATATCATTTTTTAGTTGTTGTTGTTGTTGTTGTTGAAAACGTAGATTAATGTTTTCCCCATACAATAATGACTTTTTAATCTATGTTTCGTCGAAAGTAAAGCAAACATAAAGGACGTCATTTATTCCATTCTAAACGCTTCTCGAAACTATCTGACAAATCCATATCATCCGATTACGTAAATGACGTCATGTGGAATCCATTTACGACGTTACAGTCCTTCATGGAAATAGTGGCAACAAAGAGCGATTCAAGGGAGGACACACTGTCTCATGCAGTTTAAGTTGGCATGGAAACAAGGATGTCATCCCGCAATTCACCCTCCACAAGTTGTCATGGAAACAACGGTTTCGTCCCGCATTTCACCCTCTATAATCGGTGTGGAAACAATAATGTCATCCCACAATTCACCTTTTATAAGTTGTCTTGGAAACAAAAAATGACGTCCCGCAATACGCCCTCTATAAGTTGGCATGGAAACAATGATGTCATCCCGCAATTCACCCTCTACAAGTTGTCGTGGAAACAAGGATGTCATCCCGAAATTGGACCTCTTTAAATGACACTGTATTGTGTGAGTGGTCAAGAGGAAAAGTGCCGACTTCTTCACAAAGAGGTCACGAGTTCAATTTGAAGTGAGACACTTTGATACATTTTGATATTAAATTGTGACCCGTCGCTCAAAAAGGGACCATCTTGGAACTCTGTAAAATAAATATTTGAAAAAGAGATTGGGTCAAGCATAGATCAACCGAGGTCGCATTTCAATTACTCTTTCACGGAAGGGTGGATTCATAAGTCCAGATTCAGAAAATATACTTATTGTGACAAGTAAGTTTTTATCCCCCCCCCCCTACAAACGCTCAGCAAATTTTATTATTGAATTGTCGTTGTCTTAGTTGTCAAATGTTTGTGTCCCTCACATAAGTGGAATGCCAGCCCCAGGCTGAATTAAAATTTCTGTGCTGTTCTCTTTAAGTGTTTCTTTCCGCTCTTTTCGGCTCTACTGAGTCATCTCAGTCCTGATTTGCTCTGCCTCGCTTTCATCTTCTATTTTCCCCGTTGCTCTACCATGTTCTTAACAGTTCCGTTTCGCTTTCTTCATTTTTGAAGTGCTATTATAGTCTCAGCCAAAAGTAGATTCCCTGTGTTCATGCCGACCGAAAAACTTTCTCTAAACAATCAGAACATTCTACAGAAGATACGCCTGAAAAGAATAGCAATCAATACTTAGCATGATCAAAAGAAAAAAATCCTTAATATTATAATATATAAAGATTGTGCAGTAGTTTCGTTGTTTTAAAATAACATCAAATTTGCCATTTTTACGCTTTTTGTTGTTATTCAGCTCATTATGATTCATTTCATTTTGTTTATTAGGACATGGTTCCAGTTTACTTTACGGTCACTTTCGTACAATGAATTTGGGCGTTTTGTCGTCCTTGGGAGAGACTAGGAGGCTTTTAATACATTGTTTCTCTTTAATCAACCAGCTAGCCTTATTGTGTGAATTGCAACTGAACAACGGCAATGACAAAAATGATAATTGCTTGTTTCATTGCAAGATCGATTTATACAACATTGAGTGAACAAAAAGGCTATGTTTTCACGAGTGGTAGGACCATGGGTGAAAATATAGCTTTTATTGTTAACGGAATAAAATATCTATCGACCCTACACAAAAAAAACAAACGATTACTTATTCTATTTCTTTAAAGCATAAAATGACAAAATGTGAAAAATTTTAGGACAAATTTCCCTAAAGCGCGCCATTTTTCTCGTGATTGCTATGCAACATTCATGGTTACGTCGTTTACAAGAATACGCATAAATAACGTCAGATAGGGTGAAATGAACGAAAGCGGGGAATGAGTTTATGATAAATTCACTGTTTAAACAGTGAGTTTATCAATTGATAATCGTTATTTTGCGATTATCCAGCGAAAAGCATTAAATGAATACCTTAAGTGGTTCAAATCTTCAAACCCTAGCACTTATGTGCAGATTGTTTTTTGCCATCAAATCCTGTATAATTATGTCATCTTCAGAATGACAAATTACACTTTATGTAAAAAACCAACAACAGAACTGGTTTTTTTTCAAAGTCTAAAACACTTAAAATTGATTCATAATCCAAATTTTGTGATATGGGTTATTATAAAGTTACATATTATAACCTTTATGGCAAAATTTTGATTATAAATCAATTGCCTGTGATCTAAGGTTACCGTTAAATGTAACTATGTCCTTAACCAGGTAATAAATTTTACCAGCATATTTGTGGACGAAATTGGATTTTAGTGTCCGAACACTAAGTAAGTTATTGTATCTCCCCATTAATTTGTGACCAGCGAAGTGAACTAACCTAGGGCCATATATTTTAAGCTATGTTTTTGATACATTAAAATGATACCCAATAACCGGACAGTACCAACCGGACGTTGACACTGTTAACCGTTTAACACTTACAGTTAAAAACATCGTGAAATTGACACCCATTCCGATCAAAATCATTCTGAATCATTCACTCAGCGCTCCGTTCATTCATTCCAAACACTCACTCAAATCGATCAAAAACGCTCCGAAATCATTAAAAAACATTTAAAAATCGTTCAAGACCTTCAGCATTGAATTCAAATCGATCTTTTAATTCTACGATTTTATTAGCTGAATTGGACTTTCAAATGCCTGATTGGTCCACAAAGACGCACAATCAGAGGAGTGCGTTTATTTTGTTAAAGGGAGGTAATTAATATCCCTAATTTTGTTCACGCTGAACAAAATTAGGAATATTGGATTACCTCCCTTTAATATCACTCAAAACTCGCTCCACACACTCATTCAATTCCATTCCTAAATCATTCCAAAATCATTCACCTTGTCAATTTCACGATGTTTTTAAATGTATCCACTGGATGGAATTTGAACTGATCTGAATTGAAAGAAATAGAAATTATCTAGGTTGACTAGTTTAAGAACTCCATCATTTACAGGCTAGAAAACAATATGGGAATTGAAGAAATTCCTTGAAATAATCAATTTCTTCTTTTCCGCCTTTTTTCTCAAAATTCGCTTACAAACATAAACAAACGAAAAGATTCAGCTGTAACGGGTAGAATAATTAAAAAAAATCAAAATGATCTAACGCTTACAGATGGTTTTAAAGATATTGAATCAATTTCAGTCTTAAAAGTTCACCATTTCATTGACAAAAAAGGTGAAAACAAAGCAATTTGGCATTGTTTGATACATTTTTTCACCTTTTTAATATATTTTTTTATCAATTATATATGCACTCATTAAAATAAAACAAAATATATCTATTGATAATTTGGCAAAAAAAATAAAAAAATAATAATAAAAAAGGAAACTATTCTTCGCAAAATTTTATAAAGAAGGGGGTGTATTTTACCCTGCCGCATACCTCATCTAAAATCCTCCTGGCTATCAATTGCACGTGTACTTGTTAAACGACCCTCATCATCTTTCCAACAAAAGGGGTATCTGTTTACAGTATATAATTGTGTATCCGGTCTGAAAAATAGGCAATACACTAAAAATGACGATGAAAATTTATAGATCAATCTGGGCACCTCTCGCTTTGATCGGTATGCGTTAAGGTAGTTCACCCTTATCGATTTTTTAAAATCGATCCGATATCGGGGTAACCCGAAAGACGCCATATTACGTTAGCTGTTGAAATTTAGCGAAAAAAATAATAACGTATCATAAAAACAACCATGGATGAAGTAACTCAGTTGTGTATATATCGTCAAAAACAGAAGAGAAAAAATACAGATTGAAAATAAATACGTTACACGTAAAGAAAGAGTGACTACTTGATTTTTAATCAAGGGAACTTTCGAGACTCCATACGCCATCCCTCTCCAATTCTTTGGGGCTGTCTCTAGCTGCTTTGGCGCAGCTTTCTCTTCGATAGACTGTGGGAGAAGAAACTCACCATCAACTAAGAAGATAGATTACTACATTGTACATTATTTTATTAAATGGGTTACTCCTAGCTGCGATAACGTAGCCCTCTCTTCGATATGCTGAATGAGAAAATCTCAACCAACTAAACAGATAGAGGTTACGTTAAGTATTTGACGGGTTAGTCTTAGCTACAATAACGTAGCTCACTCTTCGATAGGCTGAAGGAGAAGCTCTAAATCCCCTAGGCAGAAAGAGGGCTTCGTTATAATATTTTGTGGCCTTTTTCTTCTTTATAAAATTTTACTCTATGGTAGGTTTCACAGTGCATTTTGACCATTAACCTCTGTAGCCCTTCATCTTCATTCAATGTCCTATCTTAAAGTGAAAAAATCTAGGTGAAATCTAATCAACTTTCAGGCTATCCAAGCTTAATTAGAAGAACCGTTTTTCCACATATGAAGAGGTTACAATTAGGTTATAGATACTTTGAGTACGACCCCATCCGTTATCCGTCCTTTCAAAAAAGGAAATAGTACATAGAGAACGTAAAATCAAGCGTTAAATCAAGGAAGAGATTGAAAACTAGGTAAAATAACAAAAATGAGCTCACGGACTACTACTTTACGCTTCAAAATAACGTTTGAATGTCGCACTACTTTTTCTAAAGTATCTACTTTTATCCTAAAATGACCTCCGGAAGTAGATTCCAATAAGGTCACTCCTCCTAGCTGCAATAACGTAGCCCTCTCCCTGATAAACTGATGGAGAACGTCTCCATCAGTTTATAAGAGAGTGGGCGACAATACAGCAATAAGGTTTTTTTCCGCTTGTAGTCTCCATTTTGGACATTACATATTTCATGTTTGGATGCGACCAGTCCAAAAATAGCATCGCATTCGGAGGCAAAAATCTCCACCATTCCTCGGGCCACCAATGATGTCTTTTTTATCTCCTTGAGTCCATATAATTTCTGCAAGCTTAGCCCCTGGTGGTGTCCCTTACTTATATCATAAATGTTTATACAATACACGATATGGACAAGAAGAATTTAAAAGGTCCGAATGTATAAAAAGTATAAATCTACTATAACTAAAGTTTTTAGAGATGAAAGGTGATAGCTAATTTTCTTTCATTCATTTTTAAGCTCCTTGTGTTCTTACATAAGTTATCGTCTTATATTTTCAAATTCTTATCATTAATTTGTTCATGTCTTGCTCTTTGAGTTAACAGATGTTTAGGCTACTAAAATGACAGTAAAATCTTGGTACGAAATGCCCACATAATATATAATTGTTACAGTGATTAGCACTTTCCAAAGTGGGAGATATTTTTTTTCCTGTAAAATTCAGTAAAAGCTGAATGCAGTTGGATTATCTTCACATACGTGTACTAAAGAATGTGTAATACATAATTGCATTTGAAAAGGAACTCGGTGCTCGTACTTTAGACCATATTTTACACCTTCTTATTATTTATTTTATTTATTTATTTATATGAAACTGACGAGATTTAAGAAAACGTCTTACCTTGCAATTGACAAAATCCAAAGCACTCAGAGGTTCATCTTCGGAATTTCAATTATTCAAAGTATCCGTTGTGTCTCACTGTAAAAATAAAGATATCACGTTCAGAACCGGAGAATAGGGTGTGTTGTGTGGAGACAATTTCCTTTCAAAAATAACTGACCACTTTATAACGTGATTTATGCACATTCACATTTAAAATGACGGCAAACTGTAGCCAATGACAATCATGTCTTATCCTTACCATTTACGATTATTTTGATAAATCTTATCAATTCCTAACAAGATTGTTGTCTTATGTTATGAAAAATATCGACCGCCTCCAAAGAAATGTTTTTAGTTTTATTTCTATTAATATCCGAGTACTTGTACCGTCCGTCAACCATGCATGAAAGTTTTTAATGAGTTTGAAATGCCCATCTATTGTCACCTCCTTAATGAAGAGTTCGACACAAAACAAACATACGGTCGCGAAACATGACAATGAAAAAGCAGCCAGGGGGCATAAACTCTATAAGATGTAGAAGATGATAGTCGGTAGTTTTCGGTACAGCGATATTAATGTTTCTCCTTTAAACATATAAAAATCTCCACTTATTTATCACCGCTTTCCAATGATTTTTCTCTTTTATCTTAATGTTTAGGAAAATATACCTTCTATTTCTCTATAAATTAATTTCTAGGATTACACAAGTATGAGCATCATGCAAGTTGCAAAGATTCTCTTCTCGAAAATTAAAATTCGAAATACAGTAAATCTTGCTCGAGCGACCACATCTATTAAGCGACCACTTTTCTTAAGCGCCCATTATAAAAAGTCCCATCACTATGAGCAAACTCTTAGCGTCTTGTTATTTTTTAATTTAATGCTGTTAGAACTCATTAGAATCGTCTCATTGAGATTCAGTGAGAACTATTAGACAAAACTCGATACGCCATCAAAATGATGTATTCGAGTCATCATGAAATATTGTACTAAGCGACCATTTCGATTAACGACCACTTTTTGTTGCCGGTCCATTGCATGGTTGCTTAATACAAGTTTAACTGTAATAACAAGCAGAAAGTATTCCTTCATTCCTTCACTTAATAAGACTGGTTTCGCTTTCCCTTTGACTGAATTCTATTTAATTAACTGAAAAAAAAATCTTATGAAATTTTGCATTTCAAATTAAAAAGCCCAGAATATTTCAGTTTATAGTCTTATGAATAGGTAATGTATAGCATTCATATACGTGTATATGAATCGTCTGATCTTTGGCAACATCATTTGTGTGATTTCTTAAAGATAGATAAGTTAGGGTTCTGCAGTTGCTGTTTTTACCAATATTACCGGGTAGATAGTATTTACAGCGCTCTAACTTAACGTCATAGTGTATAATTAAAAGAGGGACTTGAATTTGATAAAAATCAATCGGGTTTCTCTAATTCGTTCGTCAGGTGACTTCTCGAGGCAATAATTGACGCTTTCCCAACGTTCTGTTGGAACGTTCCAGGGCACGCGTGTTCTTCTCGTGGTGTTATATAAGCATCTTGGCGTTTTACGTCAGAAGTAAGTTGTCCATTAGAGAGCGTAATTACGTGCTCTTACTTTGTAACAATTTTTACATCTTTTTTCTGACGAAATTTGTTTTCCAACCTGTGTTCTTTCACACTATCTAATCTCAACGAATTCTTTAATACATTGACCATTTTAAACACGGACCCTAATGTATATTGAGAGTCCCTGTTTATTAAATGATGTCTCTGTTTGGCTTTGAAATATTGATGATCGCTCCTTTTTTATGTTTTTTAATTAGCCTTTCCAATTATCTTGGTAAGGAAAAGAATTACAATATATCGAGAACAACACTGCGTTAGGGAAACAAAAACGTTTTTGCAAAATTTATTTTAAAAAAAAGTATTCCACTTTGCACGTGAGTATACGTGCAAAGAGGAATTTATATTTTTTTAAAAAAAAATCGCGAGCGTTTTCATTCGGAACGCAGGGTAAGACTGAGCAAAGGGAAGACAACCGAAGTGGTGACATCAGCCTGTCCATTGGCAGTTTTTGCCTTAAAACATGTCAGCGACTGTCAAATTCCTTCTCACATCGCGTCTAGTTATTGAATTACAATGCAGGCGAAATGGATATTTTAGGTGACAGTTTACTAACTAATGAAACTCTGCTTCGAAAATTTATAGATATGATTTGTGTATCGGGTTGATGCGGTTTGGTGAATGAAACGAGTGATAGATTGACCTATGCTTTGAAGAAGTCCTACAAAGATCAACGTACGATGTGATACCTTCAATTTAGAGAAAAAAAACTCAAACTATCTTTTTTCGAAAGATTCTGATGAAACTTCGACCGATTGTTCTTCTTTATGCAACATGACCTTTTACATAAAGGTGTCAGCCAAAAACTGTCTTAAGTGCTAAAAAAACATTCACAACACCTCTATACTGACCCCCGATATGTTACACTTAACGACATCGTGATTTTGACAAGGTGAATGATTTTTGAACAAAATTGAATGAGTGCGATGAGTGAGTTGTGAGTCAAATTAAAAAGATGTAATCCAAATACAGGATAGACAAAATAGTAATATATATTACCTCCCGTTAATACAATATACATACAAGTTCTATGAATAGCTTCCCTTTTCCCGAAGAACCAATCAAACGCTTACAATTTTAATTTTACTAGTGTAATCGCCATTTTCTTCTAGCTATATTAAGTTTGTGTTAGGTTGTTGATCTATCTATTTTAGTCCATTAGGAGCGTTTTAGAATGGTGTGAGTGAGTGTTTGTCATGAATGGACAGAGTGCTAAGTGAGCGATTTTCAATGATTTCTATTGAGATGAATGTCAATTACCAATTACATGATATTTCTAACTGTATAAGAATTTTATCCTTTTCAGCTCTTGAATTGAAAAGGGAGTTCTTCTTTTAAGATTTCTGGGGACGGAATTTTGTGGCATTTTATAGAATGCTGTTTACTATGTTGCCTCAAGTAAATTGAATGACTTTTGGGATATTCTGATGCATCATAGAAAAGAAGGCTTTATTGCATATGAACATAGGCTTTGTTTGTTATACCTTAATGTCCATGTCACTGACATTTTTCAGATATTTTCAACATATTTGACCTTTGAAAATGAGCATGACCTTGACAGATGATGTTGAAAGTGGTACCAACTCAAAGATCATGTCACAGACAATACTCATAAGAAAAATGAAGGCTCAAACCCTTACCAGTCAAAAGTTATTGACAATGTTTCAGTTGTTCGGGATCAAACGGACTTCGAGAAACACAAACCGACGAACAGACACACAGGTCGAAACCAATATGCCATTTTCTATAGATGCGGGGGCGAAATTAGTATTTGTGTGGTATATATTGTGCCGAGGACAAGCCTTTTTTAAAAAAAAAACAAAAAAAACAAACATTTAGTACAGAGAAATTGACACGAATCTTATTCACGGGTGTCAAGGTGCGCGTGTCGGGCGCCTATAAAAAAATTGCGTGAAATAAACAACGTGACATGCGGTCACTTAAATAAAGTGCGTGATTTATGTAGATTGCTCGAAAGTGTCTGTTTTCATGGCGCTATAAATAAAAAATGTCAAAGGTCAAATTTCATTTGTCCCCGATCCCTACGGAGCAACACTTTGACCGAGATTTCAGGTAACTGCCCTGCGAAACTGTTTGCAAATTATGCCCCGCTTTGCACGCGAGGTTCCATGAAAAGCGGGGTATAAATAGCAAAAGGTTGTTACCGTTTTGTCATCCTAAACGCAGCGCTGATTTCATTTGTGTTCGATCCCCACACAGCAACTTGTAAACTGAGCTCTCGAGTAGCTGGTAAACTAAACCCTTACCCTTCCGAATTTTATTTTCTCTGTCCATTGCAACTTGAGGGTTGGGGGTTTTCGTACACTCTAATTAACGTTTTTCTCGTGAAAATGTAGATGAAAACACACAATGTAGATTAAGATCAGACTGTTGCAAATGAAAAAGGAGGAAACTGTAGATAGAGGGAGAACAAGCCATATTCATTAGAATTATGAAGGCTCTATAAACTACCATTCAAAAATGGTCGATGTTAAAGTTTTTTTATGTTGAAAATGAACGGCCTTTACAAAATTACCTTGACCTATGATATACGGATGACATTAACTAGGTTATCAACTCGAAGATATTGTCAAAAGCAATGCACGTGTGAAACTTCAAAGTTATATATCATTCCTTAACAATGGATGATGTTTGTTTACAATCAAAACAAATTCAACCTTGACCAATTATCTTGACTTGACTAATAACCTTCAAGTTCGCACATACAGAAAGGTCATAGTCATATGAAATATAAAGGCTCTATAGATCGACAATTCAGGGTGATTGATTAAGGTTAAGGGAAATCAGCTTTATCTAAAATAACCTACTTCTAAAGAGAGTCGACATAAATAACTCGATACCTTAAATCGTGGATTGGCAACCAAATCCTCGTAACTTCAGCTTAATCAAGCTGAAGTTACGAGGCATTGGTAACCAAACGATGAAATGTGTTCACTCTCTCAAAATCCGTAAATCCTTTAGGTTTTAGGAAACAGTTATTTGCACGCGATAACGATGATTACCGACTAAAATTTGAAAGAACCCAAACTATTGAAAAGTAAACTCGCCAAATTACGTCACAGTTAAGCCCCGCCCTGCCAGTTCATTTATTACGCAGAATATATTTGAAATTTGTTTACTATAGACCAGCAATTTCAAGTGAATGATCAAAGATCAATTCTACAATGAAAATGATAGGAGATAATGGTTTCTCGAACCTCACTCTTGCCTGCGGAACTATACCACCAGTGGGTAACTCTGTTCACATGAATGTCCCTTCTGCACACGCATATTACAGTTAATTTCAAATTATTACATAATCTCACACGACCCCCGGGCTGCTATATGAATTTCCCCACACAACAATTGACCTTGATAACTCACTTAAACATGTGGATCTATACCATTTACCAATCAAAAAGTATGACAACAGCCTTTCTTTCTCCCGTTTACTTACTTTAATCATAAAAAGCTCTAAAAATATTTTGATTTCTAAAATCTATTTTGTAAAGGAACTTAAAAACGTTAAGTAACTCTCCAGTATTTCCGACGGGTACATTTATAAAACGTTAAGTAACTCCCCACTATTTTCGACGGGTATCATGCTCAGAGGGGCGTGAAAATACCTAAAATACAAAGAATATTAATCTCGTATATAAAAGCTAGATTAGAATTATCAAAACGTGATCTAAAATTGTCACAACCCGACAGTTTTAACATTAAATGATTTAAATGTTACATTCGTTTTACCAATTTTAGATTATCTTGTTATAACAAGACCCGTATGAATGTTCACCTTATTATGTCGTTTCGTTTTCAAAGCCCACTCTGCTGCGTTCAGGATGACAAAATAGTGCAATCTGTTTTCAAATTATACCCTGCCCTGCGTTCAGGATCACCAAACGGAGCAAACAGTTTTCCAATTATACCCCGCTTTGCACGTGCACCTGCGTGCAAAGCGGGGTATAATTGGGAAACTGTTTGCATCGTTTGGTGATCCTGAACGCAGGGCTGGTTTGCACGCAATATGAGAATAATCAGCCGAATGTTTCGAATGACAAAATGTGGCAATTTATACCCCGTTTTGCTACGTTTATGCTACGTTTTGTTATCCTGGTCGTAGGGCACCAGCATCCTAATCAACCGAACTATTTATACATATTTCTTTCTTTTCGCCAATTGAATATTTATAATGCTTAATAGAAGCACATACATGTATTTTTGGTACGGCAACATATTTCTTCCACGGGTTAGGATATTGAAGTTTCGTGGAAACTTGAACGAACCCTTTCGCGATAAATCAAACTTTTCAAGAAACTTTGATAAACATTTTTTTTACTGAAATTGTTTGCGTTATTTTCGATTTCAACAACATTCTTTTATCGTTTAATACTAACAACCACAATCCACAGTATATGATATTCACATATTTCGTCTAAGTCTTTTTCGGTTGAAAACAATTTATATATCCCTACTCATCCGACGGATATTCTTAATGTCCATATTTTTAATAATATTATCAGATATAAGATATTCGGTGGGTAACTTGAATAAGATGTAGTTACAACTTTTAAGGTTGCCGTCCAATACAACGATTTCATTTCAATCAATTTAAGTCAGTGACTTTTGTGATCATGAATTCACCAAAAATAAAGTTACTATATAGGCATATTTAGACAATGTTATACAAAAAAAAACTGCACATGTTTGCTAAAGGAAAAATTCTCGGAAAATGTGGTATATCAAGATAGTTAATAATTTCTACTGAATGGAAAGTTCATATCCCGTGGCATAAAAATGCCACCATAAGAAAAGGTTAAGAATTGTCGAGTAGAAAAATGTATGGGAAAGCATAACAGTAGCCAGTCTATTAAAATAGTCGAGTTGAATAGTGTGTCAAATTACCAATTCTAAATGTTTATTTATGAATACTGCCGCAGGGAACTACTTTTTATCCGTGCGCATTGATATTGCAAATGGCGGAGATGGTTAAGAACGATAAGATTGTAAGATATTTACCTTGCCCTAAAGTTCAATCATTGAGAATTGTGTAATTTTCTAATTAAGCAATTTTCTGGATTTTCAAACAACATGGACATCCCCTGAAATTATAAAATGATTGGTCATTAAGATAATGAAAATTTTATTGCAAGTCAACACCTTGTAATGATAGGACTAATGACCCTTCTTATGCGTGTACAGTGCTGAATTTTAACTTCAAATTTGAAATTGTCAATTATTTCAGTTGTTGTTATTGTTATTGTTGTTGTTGTTGTTGAGGAGGAGGAGGGTGAAAACAGAAAAGGAATGAATAAGCGGACAAGGTACTCTATTTTCAAAGTATCGATGCGAGGAGAGGACATAAAATGGTAAAATACCTTTCTAACCAAACTTCCCGAATTTATGAAAATTTGACGTAACAAGTATAAATACGTGATCGTGTTTTATCAATGATATCCGGCGTTTTTGATCAAGCTCAAATTTTAATGGGGCCGTTTATTACCAAAAAGTCAAGAATGGTTGTAAAATAGCGAGCTATATTTAATAATTGGTAGAAAGTATTTGATGACTATTTTCATTGCCATCATTATATAAATAAAATGAGAAAAAAGGGGGACACTTTACCTTTAATGTTTATTTTAACCGTTTTTATTCGATTCTGTTGAACCCTTTACTGTTTAATCCCTGCTTTTTACGTGCCTGTGATTTTATGATTGAGAAAACATTGTGAAAAAAAGAAGAAATTGCTTGTAAGAAGCATACTATTTTCTACCCTACTGAATGGTTATTTTTAAAATTAAATCCACTTTTGATTTTCGTCAGCAAAACCTTTGAATTTGGACAGGTCCAAAATTTTGTAAAACAGGAAAGGGTTAAGCATTTGACATCTTCGCAAAGCAAGGATTCTAGCTCGACTTTGTGCCGTAATAAAGTGGGGCTAGAACACGTGGTTTGCAAAGATGGTCGTTCACAGGACGTTACGATAGATGTTGACGTTAATTTACGTTACCAATTTTATTTTGTCAATTTGCCTTGACGTTTTATGTCGAAATATTTCAACGTCACGACCCCCCCCCCCCCAAAAAAAAAAAAAATAAATAAAAAATATTAAAAAAAAGACAAATAAAATGTTTCAATCATGTCTATACAACAGCTTCAAGTGTACGAGCATATTGCTAAGCCCTTTCTGCTTTTAGGCTCATATGGCGACATTATAATCCATAACTTTTTCTACGAAAATACACGTTTTGAAACCATTTCTGTTGCCATAGCAACATTAGTTCTAAACTGATTTAAAAACAAAAAACGTATGATTTCTACAAAGGAACATCCTTTAAACGTTTTGACAAGTTGGTTGGCCAGATGAGTTACAGAAAATAATGTAAATACTTGAAAGAATTGTGATCGGACAGACGTCCGGACGAACTACTAGTATTTGAGCGGTCATACACGAACGGATTACGAACGATCAAATCGCGTACAAAGACAAGTTTGGGTCATCAAACTTAGTACAACAAAGCGTCAAAAAGTTGCAGGAAACAACGCCGATAGATACTTTTCTTTCAGTCGACCTTCAAATAAATCTCTTGAACATTTTGAATGAATCCATTCCAAATGTCTCCGATGGGCAACAGGGTTCCAAAACATCAAGATTATAGCTCCGAGCTGTAGTGGTGACGTTCGAATATTCAAAAGCATGCAGCTTTTTCATTGAGATCGTTAGATCTACTTATAACTTAGCGAATAATGTTGCATCATTTATTTACCTAAATGCAAAATAACAATTAGATAAACGGATTGACAGCAGCTTTTAAAAAGGGCGGTTGCATTTAGGAAACGTGCGTTTGAATATCATTACATGATATGGACAAAGGAATGTCGTTAAAACTATTCAAATGCATCATTAAAGCCCAATTTTTCCTGAAAAATTTTATCATTCAAAAAGAGTCAATCATATTCAAAATTGCTCACTTGAGAACAATTATTAATTTAATTATTTAATTAATTTAATTAAATTAAGGGACAGGGATAAAATGGTTTTTAGTCAGAATACATTTTTATGCCCCCGTATCGAGAGATCGGGGGCATATTGTTTTACTCATGTCCGTCTGTCTGTCTGTCTGTCCGTCTGTCCGTCCGTCCGTCCGTCCGTCCGTCCGTCCGTCGATCTGTCCGTCCGTCCGTCCGTCCGTCCGTCCGTCCGTCCGTCTGTCTGTCTGTCTGTCTGTCTGTCTGTATGTCCATCCGTCTGTCCGAAAACTTAACCAGAAAACTTAACCTTGCCAATATCTTCAAGCCTATTCAAGATACACAGCTAATATTTGGCATGATGATAGATCTCAATGATCCGCATCCGCTGGTACCAAAGTCAAGGTCATGTGACAAGGGCAAGGTCATCTGTCAGGGTCAAACTTTGAAAAAACTAAACCCAAAAACTTAACCTTGCCAATATCTTCAAGCCTATTCAAGATACAAAGCTAATATTTGGCATGATGATAGACCTCAATGATCTGCATCCGCTGGTACCAAAGTCAAGGTCATGTGACGAGGTCAAGGTCATCTGTCAAGGTCAAACTTTGAAAAAAAATGCCGTTACGGGGACATTCGTGTTTCACAAACACATCTTGTTTAATATGTCCTCCTTTTTTAATGTAAATAGATACAGCGGGGCGTAACCCATTTTTAACAACTTTTTAAGAAGACGCTGCCTTTTAAAAAGCGAATTATGAAATAAGCCTGTGCGTAAGATTTCCATCACTTTCAAATATGCGCAAAGAAAAGACTCTGGCCAGACTGTGCATCCGCACAGTCTTACCAAGGTCTTCACAAAGCACTAAGTGTATAGATAGGGTCTCAAAGTATCTGTAGACAATCAGCTAACTTTATATTTACAGTATGTGACTGTCTGCACTACCTAATGTTTGAGCCTCACCAACATTTCAAATTGTTGAAAATATCACACACAGGCTCAAATGCAAAAGCTAAATGAAAAGTCAGGATGATTACTTTTAATGTGGCTGTGTGTAGCATTTCAAACACATTACTGTGTGCGTGATAAACAAACATTGCACAACCTAGACAACCGCACACAGGGCTCGTGATTGACCTTTAAACCAGGGCACGACTCCCAAAAATCCAATTTTGACCCTCAAAAAGAAAAAAACGGAAGGCGTTCATTTTGACCCACTGATTTTCCAGTGGTGCAATCTAAGCAAAAGAAAAAAGTAAACGCTATTTTGTAACCGCGAAAATGACGTCATAATGTATATATTATGACGTCAGTTTTAAACAGCGTTATAAGTTTCGTGGAAAATTGAAATGTTGAATTTCAACAATTTTGACGATTTATCGCAAAAAATTTGGGTCATTTTATAACTAGAATATAAAATTTGTGCTCATAAAATACCGAATTTATTAAACTCGTCATCTATAAACAGATAAAAACGAGGCTACGCCGAGTTTTTATCTGTTTATAGATAACTCGTTTAATAAATTCGGTATTCCATGACCACTCATTCAATATCCTCTACATATACGTTTGACTGTATCACGACGGCTTGGTCATCACCGTTACTTCTGTTTCCCACGAAAGTACAATCCCCAATTGGCAATATTTTCCCTGGGCTACCAGCTGCCAATCCTTTTAAGACTACTTATACTCATGTATAGTCTGGCCGCCAGACTCTTCCTTACAGTATTTTTATAAAGGGAATTAAATGTGTCAGTCATTGCATAAATTCCAATTACGTCCCCTGTCTCTGAAAAGAAGTTTTGTTCAGCACTTGTTTATATGAAGGCTTATAATAGAACTACTACAAAACATTTCTGAAAATGCTAATAAAAACGACTGCGGCCAGTCTAACTCGTGTACTGGTCTCAATTTCGGACGTCACCTATTTCATGCGACGCGGATGCGACCAGTCCAAAAATAGCATCGCATTCCGAGGACAGAAATCTGAACTAATTCGTGAACTACTTATCATAAGTCGATCGGCAGAGAGGAATATCACTAATGACAATCACGTTTGTCATGCTCGAGGTGAAAGTTGATGGCACCGGGTATTGAACTCGTGATCCGAGTACTGAGAGCTTAATGCGCTACGGCCTGGATTAATCGGACTCGGCATGAACAAATTAAATGAAACAACTATGGACAAAGCGAAATCAAGCACAGTCAGTTACATCGTGAAATTGACATTCATCTTAATCAAAACCTTTCTCAATCGCTCACTCAGCGCTCCATTCATTTATTCCAAACACTCTCTCAAACCATTCAAAAACGCTCAAAATGACTGACTAAAAGATGAAAAATCAACAACTACCTTTGAAATGAAAAACGTATGAACCAAATCACGAATTCACTTACATAATTGGAATTTTAAACGTCTGATTGGTTTTAAAAGAAATAGGAAGCTATTTATAGAGCTTTTATGCATATTTTATTAAGGGAGGTAATTCATATCGCAAATTTTGTTCAACTTGAACAAAATTTGCGAAAATGGATTACCTCTCATTAAATTCAATCAAAACTCGCTCCACACACTGATTCAATTTCATTCCTTTATCATTCCATAGTCGTTCAACTTGTCAATGTCACGATGTTCTTAAATGTACGTGGAAGAACCCCAGTCTAGTAATAGCATCGGAGTGATACCATACATTAAAAGAGTGTGCCCTCTATTCAGGGTTTGGCCCCGATGTTATTTTTCGACTAGACCGAAGACCATTCAGAACTTAACTTGGACTATTCGGTACAATGGAAAGAGCCTAAGACGTAAGACTTGTAATATTTGGTCAATTTAGGTACTAGAAATTCGGCTACTGGTGGTACTTTAAAACGCTTAAAGAAAAGCAAACTTCCGATACTCTATTGATATCTTTTAGGCATATCATAATTGGATAACAAAATGCGTCGAAAATGCCAAGCTTGAATAAAAAATTCGTTGAAATCAGTTCACACAAGCTTATGACGTCACGTATACGACTCGCTTTCATCGTTGTGACCATTTTATTCCCAAGGTCCTTATTCCCTTTCTCGATTTGGCAGGAGAATAGTCGAAAATTAAAATCAGAGTAAAACCCCGGAAAGCGGGTAAGATGGAGGGTAGGCTTGTAAAGGTTAGCAGTAGGTAAAGAAAAAATATAGCAAAAACTGTCTAAATACCTTGTGTATAATATGAACATCCCGTTTGACAATAACTAATTACAATCCAAGTAGAAATGGTATTTCACACCGAGTTGGTACAGTAATAAATTCACTGTCAGTGTTTGTATGCTGACTACAGGGTCCGTATAAAAGTTTTACACATTTGCTACATGGATGCTGAGCGATCTTAACTCGGCTTTATCATGATAAAGTTACACTATTTTACTTTCAAAATTTCGGTTTTAAATGCATAACTAGACTAAAAGTTTTGTTTTGCTGAACAAAGTAACATATGTTGAAATGATTTATGCCTGACATCTTTTCTAAAGATTTCAAACGGAACGTTTTAAAACATCCAATTCAAAGAATGAATTTTCTATAAATGTACATATAGAATTTCTCTTAAAACTGTACTTCGAGAAGCCAAATAAGTGTAGTAAAAGCTTGCTTGTTTGTCCTATATCAAAGTCGACATTCGGGCTTTCGGATGGTTACAGACGGACCTTGCAAAGATTCATTTGAAATTAAAATTATGCCGAATTGTTGATTTTAATTGATGAGAATTCTCAGAATGATTTAACCAAAGGACAACCATCTTTGGTGCGCCACATCGTCAAATAAAATTTGGAAGGTAGAATAGCAAAGTAAAAGCAATATGTATATGTTCTACATCTTTTATCATCAAATCAAAAAAAAATCCAGCCTGTCTTCAATTAAGGCTTGTTTACACATTCACGATTTTTGTCTACGGTGCCGCTACGATTTACGACGATTCGTAGTAGATCGTAGGGAATCGTGGTGACTCTTAATGAATTGTGATGATTCGGGAAACTCCACGGTAGCGCTACAGAAGTTTTAAACCGTTTAAAACATTCTTGACAAATCGTAGTGGTTATTGGGCGTGGCCTTACTCGTAGCCCAACCGTAGTGGAATCGTGCTCTTCCGTACTGACACCGTCGCTATATTCGCGGCTATTCGTGAGAGATCGTAGCCAGTCGTGGAATCTTTGACATCATGAATTCTCACGATTCATCACGAATTGTGTACGGTTGTCCTATGAATCATCCGCGATTTTGCTACGGAGCTCTACGAATTGCCACGACCAAGGCCGCCGTGGATCGTACTAGTACCGTATCGAACCGTACAAGCACTGTGAGCTTTCGTTGTTTGACCGTTGTCGATCCCAATTGACCGTAGCGTTGCCGTCATGAATCGTCATTGATTCGCAGCGATGCCTGGTCTCTTAATAGAAGTGGGCCCTCGAACAAAACTGACTGTACATACAGTTAACAACATCGTGAAATTGATAAGGTGAATGATTTTGGAATGAAATTGAATGAGTGTGTTGAGTGAGTATTGAGTGAAATTAAAGGCAGATAAATCAATATCGCCAATTTGTTCAGGATGATCAAAATTAACGATATTTATTTCCTCCCTTTAAAAGATATGCATGCAACCTCTTAGAATAGCTTTCTATTTTTTCAAGAACCAATCAGACGCTTATAATTTCAATTATGTCAGGGAAATCGCTTTTTTTCTAACTATATTTATTTTAAATTGAAACTTTGATCTTATCTTTTAGTGATTTTAGAGTTTTTTAAATGGTTTGAGTGAGTGATTGGAATGAATGATTTGAGCGATGAGTGAGTGATTTAAAATGGTTTTGATTGAGATGAATGTCAATTTCACGATGTAACTAACTGTATCAGTGCACCACTTCGGCAATGTAGATCATATTATATACACAATCATAGTATTCAATCATATAAAAAATGGCAATGAATATGATGAAACGAATAGCATTTTCAACAGCATAAGCATAGAAATTGTGCATAACTTTTGTCCGCCGCCTATACATATATCAGAACTCGGGAGAGCGTAACGGGGTAATAATTCGTACAGTTGACACCGGTCTATTTAATATCTGGATAATAATGGCGTTCCGTTTTTATTGTCGCCCTTTCATTCTTACGTTTTATACATAACTCAATAATAATGTTTTATGAACATGGGTGTATCTTTCAATGCGTTATATTTTCTTTAAAACGCTTTTTTAAAGTGTGCACTTTAGGATCAACCCTTCCCCGTTCACTATATTTCATAAAAATTTTCTTTTTCAACTTGTACAAGCACTAAATTGGGCCCGGGTGACATCTTTTTGCTCTAAACAAACCCTTGTCAAGCTCAACCTTGACAAAATCGCATCAAAATCGAAATGCTGAAACATCGAATGCACTTATTGTATTTATTTAAAAATAATATAATTTTGACCAAGCTGAAGTTGCAATGTTATTATTATTTACCAGCGCCATTTTAACAATATCATTGTTGTTACGCACGTGCATACTGTGCGTAATTGGTAGGCACGACTTTGGCTTTTTCAAGATGGTCCCCAGACGAATCACAGGCCAAAAACCGTTCAAAAGCAATACTGTAGCAGGCTACATTCATTGATCACGCAATGAGTTAAAAAAGTTTCGATAGGAACCAGTCCGCACCATTTGATCAGGTGCGATAGTTTTCGCCTTTTCAAAATGGCACCTGTCAACCATTAATTTTACGATGCTTATGTTAGTACGCCAAAATTTTCTAAAGTGGATATAAGGCCAAAGCTAGGCAAGATTGTAATAAATGCAGTGGGGATATGAATTTACTTCGGTAAATGGATGAAATTATTCAGTAATATGAGGCAGGTCTATAATTATGTATAAACACTATCTAGTTTCGACTTAATTTTATCGAATTCGGGCTTAACACTCAACAGAGACAAATGTACGGGACATGTCAAAATTTGAGGATAATTCAACTTGCAAATAAATGATTTGAGTCTATGCGTGACATTTCCAACAATTTGAAATATACTTGAGGTGCGTAGACAGCCACATACTGTTAATATAAAGTTACCTGATTGTCTACAGATACTTTGAGACCTTTTCTATCTACTAAACGACGAGTGCAGACTGTGGTCAGGCTTTGCGGATTCACAAGCTGGTCAGAGTCTTCGCTTTGCGCATATTTCAAATCGTTGGAAATCTCATGCACAGGCTTATTTTCTATTTAAAATTTGTATTGGTTCCTTATGATAGCAAACAATAAATGATTTCATAGGTAGACACAGAAAAAATCATATCTAGGTTTTGAAGTAAGAAGTTTTGTCGTTTCGGCAAATAATGATTTTCATGGTGTTTTTGCATAACATGTACGTTTTCGGGTCGTTATAAAGATACGTTAATGGACAAAAATCTGGCAGTGAACGTCAAAAGTAAAAGTGCCGTTAACATCTGGCTTTTTAATTAAACATCTTCGGTCTGGGCCTATATATTCTATCAGTTTCTATGTCTAGAATAAATAAAGAGCATAAAATAAAGACGTTGATCTTATTCCCGCGTCAAATTTAGTGACGTCATAATTTTTTCAGGCAACGTCGGTATAAACCAATGCATGCCGCATTGCCCCGACGATTCGTGCATTGGAATTAAAGCGTTCCGTTAAATCTTTTTGCAATTCCTTTTTGAATGAATACTAATGTCTTTCGTTTATGCAGAAATGAGTCTCAATTCCTCTTCCCCCCTTTTTTTTTTCGTTAACATTTGCAGAGACCATCAAAATGTCTTAACACCCTTGTGCTTCGCACTCGGGCATTAAACTTTTTTTTTCTTTTGGTCTTCGCAAAAGTCAACGCCCTCAAAAACGTGGATTAACCCCACAACGGTAAAAGAGCCTTTATTTTTCATTACCACTCGTAGCATTGTTCTCTTAGCTCCTTCTAATCGTTCTTTATCATTTTATAGAATTTGTAACACAATGTGCACTTTTTGTTGCCGTTTTACATACGTTTAAAATCGTGAAAAGGGTCCCAAAACCGAAAACATGAGTATCAAACGATCTAGCACATTTTTATAGAAAAGTCAAACAAAAACTATCCGTGTTCTAGAGGTAGAGCGCCGGCCTCTTGCTCCAAAGGTCCTGTGTTCGATTCCCGGGAGCGGCTTTGATCTTGGTCTTTTCTTTGGCCAACACATTCGGTGCGAGGACTGGTGATATTTTTTCCAGGAAGCAGAATCGAGACGGATTGATTAAAGTTGTAAGAACTTGTTTTCCAATCGATGTATATAAAATAAAAGTCAAGCAAAAGGCAATAACCATTATTGGGACATTTGAAACCATACTCTAACCGTCCTTACAGTCCAAAGTCGGCTTTCTCATATTGATCTCGTAATTCAAGGATCGTCGATTGGAGACGAAAACTTCATAATTACAGCTTATTCAAGGTTTTTGCCGGTAACCGCTGTTACTTGGAATATTTTTTAGTTCATTGTGCTGAAGGGCTTATTTTCATACACCGCCTAATGTGACAGTATATTGGTTTAAGGCAGTGGACCCGTAATTGTTTGACGTCGTTTTGGAAGTACTAATTTTTACAATGCTTACCGAGGTTTCCTAATGATTATCATTAGGAAACCTCGGATAACATTGCTCAAAAACATGTGGTCCGAAATCTTGCGGACTTGCGGAATACTTAAGGGGCTACTACCTTTATCTTCTCCGTCAGTCCGTATGTACGCCAATAGTCTTGTAAACGTATGTCCTGCTACATGTATATATATGGGCATTCATGTATTCGGTTACTCATGTATCGATAACTTATTTACACTTCAAAGCTTGATTCAAAAGTACGTCTGCAAACCCGGTGGCCGATTTTATGTTCTATATGTCGATTTCAAAAAAGCTTTCGATTCTTTAGATCATGAAAAAATGTTTAGTATATTATTGAAAAGAGGTCTTAAAGGAAAATTGTTTCATGTTTTGCTCTCTATGTATTCAAATCTAAAATCATATTTACGTGTTTCTGATAAAATCACCGCCCCCTTCATGTGTAATATTGGTACTAGACAAGGTGATGTAACAAGTCCCATAATTTTTAATTTATTCATTCAAGAGTTATCGACCCTTATTCAGGATAAATGTCCGGGTATTTTTATTTCAGACCACATTTCGCCAATATCATGCCTTTTATATGCAGACGATGTTGCTCATTGTGCTGATACTGTAAACAACTTACAGCTTCAGCTTAACAAAATTTCGACTTTCTGCAACGAATCGGGTTTATCGATTAATTTAAGCAAGACAGAGGTAATTGTTTTTAGGAATGGTGGTCCGCTAAGACTAAATGAAAAATGGTATTTTGATGACGTAAGGATAAGAACCACTTCATTTTATAAGTATATGGGTCTGTTGATGACACCAAAATTATCATGGTCCGCCTCGAAGTTTAAACTTGCATCTCAAGCGAAGCGGGCGATTTTCGCAATTAAATGTTATCAGCGCAAATTTGGATATTTTCATCTGAATGAATATTTCAAACTATTCGATACAATGGTCTTACCCATCCTTGTATTTGCGTCCGAAATTTGGGGGTTCGAATACTCTGAAGTCATAGAAAATGTTCATTTCAAGTATTGTCGAGAATTTTTAGGTGTAAATCATTCTGTTAATAACTCTGTAGTATTGTCCGAATGTGGAAGGTTGCCTTTATGTGTTACATATAAAACAAAATTGGTAAAATATTGGTGTAAACTTTTACATATGGAAAACCACCGTTATCCGAAACAATGCTATCAAATGCTGAAATCACAAGCTGACATTGGACGAGTGAATTGGGCTACTCGAGTTAAAAATCTCCTTCTTACAAACGGTTTTGCTTTTGCCTGGATATCCCAAGATGTAGGCAACGTCGATTTCTTCCTCAGTGAATTTAAAATGCGAGTATCTGATATTTCTATTCAATATTTAAATGAAACTATCCAAAACTCAACCAGATGTGATTTCTATAAAAACATTTACTCCTTGCTAAATCCTGAGAAATATCTCACTGTTAATATTTCTCAGAATTTAAGAAGGGCTTATGCAAGGTTCAGATGTTCAAGTCATAAATTGAATATTGAACTAGGAAGACATCGGAACATTGACAGAGAGGATAGAATATGCCAGTATTGTTTGATGACTCAGGAAATTTTGACCATTGAAAATGAATATCATGCTTTTTTTCATTGTTCAATGTTTAGACTTGAGAGGCAAAATTTGTTATTTTCTTGGTATAAAGGTAGAACTGACTTGATATCTTTCTATAATTTAATGAAAAGTGAAAATGATTTCATCATAAAAAAAGTAGCTAGATATATATTTTCAATCATGTCTTTAAAAGATAATTAGTTAAATATTGTACTCTATAGGAACATTGTAACTGCAACTCTTCTTTGTATTGTATGTTGTATTGTATGTTGTATTATGGGCCGGAGGCCTTTGTTTACAAATAAAATTTTCGTATCGTATCGTATCGTATTTTGATTATTTTTTTTAACTGTTTCAATACGTTACCTGTATTGCCGAGGTTATGACTTCTTCTGCCACAAAATAGAAAGTGGGACCATCATGTTTGAAAGGCGGCATCTACTGGGACGATGGCACTCTAGCTGATATTTATGAATATGTCTGCAATAAGCTGAAAAGGAAAGGAAGTTTTGATTGTTTTTGTTTGTTTGAATTGGTTTCTCAACAATTCTTCAGATATATCGAGGTGGTTACAGCACATAATAATAGATTTCTGGTATTTCTCACACAGATTTTAACACAACGTCTTTTCCTAGCCGCCAGCTGCTATCCCATATAGGTATACGGTTGGAAAGGATGAGTTTCGCCGTCACGAATCGACCCCGGGACCTTTTAAATGACATTATAATATGACCTACGTCGCGGGAGTGAAATAAACCCGTTGAATATTTTTGATATTACACGGGTGTTATAACACTAGTGGAATAACAATGCAAATGAGCTCAGAGCGAATAGCAACGCTAATCTGTTACCCCTGAATTGACGTCATAATGTACATATTGTGACGACAGTTTTAAACGGCGTTATATGTTTCGCGGAAAATTCAAATGTTGATTTTTAATAATTTTGACGATTTTTCGCAAAAAAAGGGTCAAATTATAAAAGAATATAAAACTTGTGCTCATCAAATACCGAATTCATTTAACTCGTCATCTGTAAACAGATATAAACTCGGCGTAGCCTCGTTTTTATCTGTTTATAGATTACTCGTTTAATTAATTTGTGTCCGACGGGCCACAACTGTTCTATGACGACGGTTAGAGAAAGAAAGGTGTCGATCGTATCGGAAATGGTATCCTATGTCAATCGGGAACACTCGGCGATTCTACGGAATAGACCTCGGGAATAATACGGGCGCATCCATGAAAGCGCGTCATTTCGCACGTGGGTTTATATGACGTCACAAACATAAACGATCCCGCTAAGGATGACGTTGCATAAAACAAAATCTACTAAAGAAGAATAATGGGCATATCATAATTTGATAACAAAACGCAGTGTCTTACTACGTTTTGTCATCAAATTATGATATGCTCAAAAGATCTCGAAAGACGATCGGAAAGAATTAACAAATTGTGATTTTCTTCAAGAGTATTAACCGAAGTACCACCAGGAGCCGAATTAGCTAAAAAATGATACAAAATTACAACACTTACGTCCGAGGTACTTTTCAAGTTACGGAAAAGTCCGAGCGATGTTCCGAATGATCCTATGTAGCACTCGGAACATCGCTCGGACTTTTTCCGAAAACTTGAAAGTACTTCGGACGTAAGTGTAGTAATTTTTGTCATTTTTAGGTTACTCGGCTCCTCAGTGGTACTTTGGTTAATACGGTGAAGAATAAGAAAGTCCTTTAATACTTTCAGCTCGTCTGTGGAAATCCTTTTGGCATGTTATAATTTAAGAGCAAAACGCAGTGGGCTGCTTGTAGACAATCTGGTGCATGTTTCTAGAGGAAAACGCTCTTGAACACTCTGCGATCCCGTAGGTGTGCATTATTCAATGTTCTGTTATATAACGTTCAAATTATCGAGATTTTGAAGAACTGTTTCATTTATCTCCTTCAGTTGAGCATATCTTGATATTGACAAGGTGATTGGACGTGAAATGAAATTAAATAGATACCTGTAGAATGTGCAAGATTTGAATAAAATAGATGGGTGTGTAAAAACATCTCGTTAATTTCGTTAAAAAATAAAATTCGTCCATAGACTAGAGACTTGGCCCTGTGTAAATATTACAATCGAAAAAAACGAGGCTCCGCTCCATGACAAAATTAGCAGTGATAATGGCAATTGTTTGATTAATCTAAAAGATATTAACTACTGACACAAAAATTCATAGAATAAGGAACCACCATGTAATGTATTTTTTCTTTGCTAAATTGAGCTTAAAAACAATCTTCCACGAGTTTTCCGACTATTTGTCCCTCACCAATGGGTTGATAATCGGAGACCTATGTGAGATAGCAGCTGGAGGCTAGGAAAGGATGTGATGGTTGTACTGGTAAGAGAAATACCAGGAATCCATAGTTAGGTGCTCCAGCTGCCCCAATATAATTGAAATAATGTTGGAAGCGGCGTTAAACTCCATTCAGTCAAACAATCTTTCACAAGAGGCAAAATGGCGCTCGCAAAATAATTATTAATTACAAACAATCCATAAGCAAATCGGAAGAGTTAGGTTCACGTACGTCAACAAATACTGAAAAACCAATCCCTTGTATAAACTGCCCAGCGTTCAGGATGACAAAACGTGCAAAGCCGGGTATAATTGGCACACTGTTTACACCGATTTTGTCATCCCTAACTTGTGTGATAACATGTACCTAGTGGCTTTGTTAGTGGACGGTGGAACCAGTCCGTCACTAGCAAGTGTTCTCAAATTTTAGAATTTTCTTCGCACTTCATTCGTGCCATGATGATTTCGCACCGTATCTATTCGTGCCACTATGTTTTCACCCCGTATAAATTGCGTAACATAATGAGATCATTCTATCCGGAGATCACAGCTGCGGCGCTATTTTGTAACCGATTGACACAGGAAGTCAAATATTTAACGAAATCGGATCTCGATTTTACGAAACAAAATCATGTTTTGACATAAAATGTGATAGTTTGGGACAAAAAGGCCAGAAAACGATACTTTTGCACAAACTTACATGTGGAATTGCGTCTTTCAAATAAGATAATAATTTTATATCACAGAAATAATGGAGAAGTGAAAAACTCAGAACCTCGTCACAATGAAATGAGAGTGAGCTTCGAATAACTTAATTGATACAATCAATTGGAAATTAGCCCCTAAGTTTTAACTAAGCGAGTCTTAACTTTCCTCTCAGTTTCTTTCTACCGATGGTTCAGAGTGAATGTTGTTACTATCTATGAAAGCACAGTCAGTTACAACTGTTTTGTACTGAGCCATTGATATAAGATTGTTGCTTGGCGGGTTATGCATTAATTGAGATTTCTTAGAATTATATTAGGTGGTGCCACATGCAAGATATGTAACACCTTCAGGATTAATGCTTCCCAAGGAAAGCATGGTTTTGAGATATCAACGTTTTCCTATTTCAGTAGAATGTGGTCAGATGGGGTACACAAAATGAGACTCTGTGCAAATAACATCAAAAATCTTTTAATTAAAAAAAATGTACTCGAATTGAGCTCAAATAGGGCCACATTTTCAACATTCTAACACCAGTCTTTACATAGCCAACAGGTGTTACTATATGCAAGGTGTCGATATTATGGTTTGTAAGGACACGTATCCTGAATAAAGTAGGCTACATTGTGAAATTGACATTCAAGTCCAACAAAACCATTCAATATCGCTCACTCATCGCTCCATATTCATTCCAAACACTCACTCAAAGCATTAAAAAATCTCAAAATGTCTAAAAACATATGATCAACAACTACCTTCTAAATGAATAAATCAACAATTGAATCGCGGGTTCAATTACATAATTGAAATTATAAGCGTCTGATTGGTTCTTGAAGAAAAGGAAGCTATTTATAAAAACAATTATGCATATTTTATTTAAGGGAGGTAAATCATATCGCTAATTTTGTTCACCCTGAACAAAATTAGCTACATTGGATTACCTTCCTTTAATTTCTTGCGCTCGCGAAACGTTTTTACATCCTTGAATACAGGGCTGGTCAGTAGAAGATCTTAATGACAATTTCTTCTTAATTAATATGCAATTAGTGTTATGCTTTGGTTTCCATGACAATAAGAAGTTTCATGGAATCAAGTTATTGATAAATTAGGAGAGTTTTATCAAAGGGATCACATCTGCCATTTCATCGTAATCTTGTAGTTTAAGATGAAAATACCGTTCAAAGTAATCGATATATTAAAGACATTTGTGACAAAAGGCGCCTGTTATTTTGCGCACTGCACTGGTGAGCTCTTTTCTTCTGAAATGTTGCGGAAAATCTTGAAGCAAAAAAGGGTAAAATGATAATTGTTATTCCGAATTCCAGGCGTGGACAGCGTGATTTATGCAAGACACAATCATCGCTACACGTGATGTATCATAATTCATTGTAGCCGTAGCGACCTCTCGTCGTTTACCGTTGACCCTAGACGAGATTTGTAAATAAGGTCACGTGATGTTTTTACGGTATCTGTAAGTTTTTTGGTCTTTAAATTATGAAGGAACTCTTTTTCCAAAGAAATGTCTTTCACATATTAACCCTTTGCTGTTTTATTCCTGCTTTTTACGTGCCTGCGATTTTATGATTGGGAATAGATTGTGAAAAAAGAAGAAATTGCTTCTGACAAGAAATTTCTTCTTTTTTCGCACTATTTTCTAACCTACTGAATGGTTATTTTTCAAATTAAGTCCATTTTGAATTTTCGTCTGCAAAACCTTTGAATTTGGACAGGTCCAAAATTTTGTAAAACAGGAAAGTGATAAATGACAATCTGACAAACATGCAGAATCAACAATATGAGTAAATAAATGTTCAATGGTCTATAAAATTACCAAACGCTTCCTACATATTATTTCCCTTTTTGACAATGTATACGCAAAGGTCTGCGTTTTACATAAAGTCGCTGAGCTTATGAACATTTGTTTTCAAAACAAAGAGTATCCGAAAATTGAAAACTGCTTTCTGAATGAGGAGGTTTGAAATTTAACAAGATCCGAGGAAATTCGTCGTATGACGCAGCTCATATTTCGTCGCCCTAAAAATTAATTTATCTTCCACAATAAAATTGTTGCATGTCACGGGAAAGGTGGTCAAAACAGGCCGATCGGTTTATCACATAGGGCAAACGTTTTCTGGGAATTGCAGTTGTTATGACAATTCGGCAGAACGCCGGCAAAATGATTTTTGTGAATGTAGAAATTAAAAGGGTGACTGCATGGGGGTTGTTGTAGGTTTTTTTGCTGATGTTTAGAAGGTTTTTTGTTTATTCTTTTCCCTACATAATGTTTCGGTAAATTATTTGAAGTACAATGTAACATCAATGCAACTATAGAAAGTTTTCACCACCAAGAACAACAGCAACAAAAACATATACGACCCGAGAGAAGCGTGGTAAAATATTTGAAGTTTCTTGGTGCATAGCACTATTTATTTGAGGATCAATCGGCGACGATTCAAATCGAGGCAGTTATGTGCACTCGAGTAGTATGACAAGAAAATGTTTGTTTCTAACTATATGTATAGCCCCACATTAATGCCCTGGCAGGGCGGAGCCTAAGTAACGGGTCGTTGCACTTAAGGTTAAGGGAAATCAGCTTTTATTTAAAATAACCTACCTGTAAAGAGAGTCGATATGAGTAACTCCGGATCATAAGTCGTAGATTGGTAACCAAATCCTCGTAACTTCAGCTTAATCAAGCTGAAGTTACGAGGCCTTGGCAACCAAACGATGAAATGCGTTCTCTCTCTCAAAGCACGTGAATTCTTTAGGTTTTAGGATACAGTTATTTGCACGCGTAAACGATGATTACCGACTAAAATTCGAAAGTACCCAAACTATTGAAAAGTAAACTCGCCTATTTACGTCACGATTAAGCCCCGCCCTGCCAGTTCATTAATTACGCAGAATATCAGGAAAGTCCGTTTTCATATGACGGTATCATTTTATTCCCGAGTCATGGTGAATGGATCCACATCCCCATTGTTTTGTACAAGTCAATTTATCATAGAGACTCTTCTCCGCATATAAAGATAAAATGATATCCGTCTTCTATTTCATGTATTTGTAATTTGGTACGTTTAATTTTTGCGCAGTCATTTCTGTTTTAAGTTTTTAGGAATGTCTAAATGTTCAGATGGGTTATTATTTGAAAAAATATAAAAGCATGAAAATTTAAGTTATTCAAAATTTCATTTTATCGTAATATTTCTAGTGTTTTTAGTATCTATTTTTGGTTCACAACTTTAACTATGCGATTAGTGGCGGTTGTTTCAATTGGTCAGCAAAAAATATGTTTTGATGAATACAAGTCCTGCCCTGTGCTCAAGATGGCGCAAACTATTTGCAAATTATACAACGCTTTGCAAAACGGTTCACGTGCAGAACTTAATATGTATATAATACATACTTAGTGATTTGTACGAAAAACATATCTAACGAGGTTCGGAGAATTGATCATAGTCGAGGCTCTGCCGAGACAATTATCAATTCTCACAACCGAGTTAGATATTTTTTCATACACTACATTTAGTACGTATTATATTTATCTTATAACCTCTTTTTGTCTTGTTTTCGTCGATGTTTCTAATTGAAATGCAAGTTTCTAAAAATAACTGCATGATATTATTGTTCTAAAAATAACTATGTGATATCATAAATGATATCATACGGGGTGTTATCACACGGATATTTGTGTAGTTATAAGATAAAATCGTAAACTTCTCGATTACGGTTTCATCTAGGAAAAATGACTTAATATGTACATGCAATAGCCGGTATTGATCAACTTCAACTTTTATAGTATGTTATGAAAATGATGACCTTCCAATTAAAAAGACTGCTATAGTTTTCTGAGCCTTTGGTTTTTAAAAAAACGTACCAGAGTTAAAAAGTAAGGGTCAAAAACAAGAAGGAACATTATGTCCAGTAGGGCTAAAATCGCATTACCTTAATTTGACATGACTATCTTTTCTAACATGAATTATGCTTAATGTCATAACCTTGCGTTAGCTATAATTTACATGTACTCTTATACTGGTAAACACCATGATTAGTCAGTTTCCACTCGACGCCGAAATTTGACTTACATACAAAAGAGGCAACACAGAAAAGATTATGAGAAAAGGAAAGTACATTTTGTCCCTTTGTCACAATCTTCATCTGGTTAGCGTATTGTGCTTATGTTTCAATTGAAAAAAAAACTTATCATTTGCTGGTCCGGTGGTTTTCGGTCTCTGGGCTTAAGATTGTTAAAAAAATATCATTCTCATCAGAGAATTGTCTCAAATTTCAACTTGAGATTAGAGCTTAATTCTGTTGTAAAACTATAATAATTGTATGAGCATAAAAGATGATAATTGATTAGTTGTTGTAAATAACAACTTATAAACGTTATCTTTCATTTTCATGCATAAATTTAAATTCTAAATTTGAGAAAATTCCAACAAAGCACAAAAAAATTCACATTTTCGGGCCCTGACGTCGATTTAAGAATTTGGATCTATCTATTCTCAAATTATTTTTAGTCGTCTTGGTGGGTTTTGCTAAATCGGGACTTAATTTGGCGAGTTTATTTTTCAAATCTTATGATACCGTCAAAAATCGTAGGCGATTATAGTTAATATTTGTGCATAAATGTATCTTTAATCTTTAAACCAATAGTGTAACAGTTAGTTTCATAGTAAAAGTCATATTTTACTTAACCATTCTTAAGCGCTCGCTCAGCGCTCAATTCATTTATTCAAAACGCTCTGTCAAACCTTTCATAAAATTTTTGAAAATTTTCAAAAACACTTCGAAATCGCTCAAAGATTTCAACATTTCATTCAAATCGATAAACATTTTTCATATCTAATAGGTCGTCGTGGATTTTTAAGTCTCTAATTATTTCGTGAAGACATTCGAAGATTTAGATTGATAGGGAGAAACCCGATTTTTTCGCCCCAATTTAGCCCCGATTTCAAATGCATCGACAAGTAACTTAAGCTCCGCCCAAGTCAAAATTAAAGATTATAAGATGGAGTAAACTTGAGAACGCTTAAAGATTTTGCTGATGTCCCGGTTTTCCCCAAAAGGCCCATAAAATACCGAAGAATGTATAGTGTATCCGCTACCATTTGAAGCCCGGCATAGTTCACATATATTGCGAGAACCCATCCGTAACATGGTCCCCAGCTTCAACGTTATTATTCCCTTACCCGTATCTAAATTGACAATTGTGTAGAAATTCATGGATAAGGTCAATAGTTAAGATTCAATAATATTGATTTGATATATTGATCTACAGCCAATAACATCGTGAAATTGAAAAGGTGAACGATTTTGGAATGATTTCGAAATGATGTTGAATGAGTGAGAGGAGCGAGTTTCGAGTGACATTCAAGGGAGGCAATCCAATTTCGCTAATTTTGTTCAGAATGAACAAAATTAGCGATATGTATTACCTCTCTTTAATAAAATATGCACATGAGCTCTATAAATAGCTTCATATTCCTTCAAGAACAAATCAGACGCTTAAATTTTCAACTGTGTCAATGAAATCGCGATTTTGTTCTTGTTTTATTCATTTTGAAGGTATTTGAATGAACAAATGAATGAATGGGTCGCTAAGTGAGCGATTTTGAATGGTTTTTGATTGAGATGAATGTCAATATCTCGATGTAACTAACTGTATCTCAATGATCGCTCATACACGATTTATAATATTATCAATTTACCCGTTTGTCAATTTTATTGACAGTATATTAGCGATATTAAAGATGTGTTCAATGCTATTGTCAAAATTGTCCAAAATATTGACAATGAATCAACCGCTTTTATAGCATCATCATTTTTTGACCTCGCTAGTCCATTCATTTTGACCGCCGTTTGTGCAGTGAGTAACGCGTCGGCCTCCCAATCACGAGGTAACGGGCTTGATCCATGACGACGACACTTAGCCTTTCCGACTATTCTACCAATGGGTTGGTAATTGTAGACATATGTGGTATTGCAGCTGGAGACTAGGAAATGAAATACAGATGTGAGAAAAACCAGGAATCCATTGTTAGCTGCTCCAGCCGCAGCAATATAACTGAAAGAATTTTGAAAGAGGCATCTATTCCCATTTAAAAAACGAACAAATATATTAATTTTGATTTATAATTGCATAAAATAATTAACCTTATCTTTTATATCTTTTCTATATGAATATTTTAGATTTACTCATGTTTTGATCGAGTGTTCTATTGTTGCAAATTTTCATCAGTGAAACATTTGAATCCCACCAATGGTTTGATGATGGTAGACCTGTGTGGGATAGCAGTTAGGAGTTAGGACAGGATGTAATGATAGTAGGTGTGTGAGAAATACCCGGGATCCATTGTAATGCTCCAGTCGCCGGGATATTACTGAAAGATAGTTAAAAACTACGTAAACCCCCATTCAAACTAAATCAAATCCTCAGTAATTGCTGAACTTAAAAAATAATGGCCTTTGCTTCGTGAAAAGCTTCGAATTTGGTCAAACTATGTTCGAAACTTCCCATTTCTGCTTGATTTTCTTCAACTAGAAAGATTCATATATCATTTTCCAAATTCGATGTGATTAAACATTGATAAAATTGAACTCTACGAGTATTTCACGCATTTTGTCACGGAATTCCCCCAGATGGTATTTTATCACATGAGAAGTTATTTATATAAACGCTCTCTCCCCCAGTAAGGGTCTATTCGTTTGTGATATGTTAGAAGTTTATCCAGCGTGTCAGTGATCATTAAACGTGTCATCATTTCAGTATATTCGATTTCAGTTATTAGAATACATTTTCCGAATGAATGAATCGAACGGGGCCGCGCCATATTGACGTAGGGATGCTGCAAACGAACCGCAATATGTCATAGCAAAAGGTTACAAAGACGATCTTACGGAAGCTTTCAGCGGCGGATCCAGGGTTTCAATAAAGGGGGTTCAATGTCGGCGTATAGAATTCGAGTAATTAGTCCCATAGTATCCCTATCTATTTTGATAGGGATACTATGGGACTTATTTCGCAAATTCTGTACATCAGATATCTTTTATTTGTATATAAAATATAACGTCCATGTGATTCGAACACTACGAAAAGGAGGTTGGTGTTCTTGTATTGCAAAATTTTGGTTGAGTTTTTCCAATACAATGAAGTAATTTGGATACGGAGGGGGTTCGTTCGAATCCCCGAACCCCCTCTGGATCCGCCACTGGATTTCATCTTCACAGCCGGAGTGTCAAGTCGATTAAAAAAGACAAGTACTCTAAATTACAAAAGATGGTCATTCATTATTTTCAGTCGTATTTTTAAAACTGCTAACGTGGCGGTGTCTTGAGCGATCAAGCAAAACTTGTGCCGGTAATCTATGAATCGTAACGTGTTGTCGGTACGATGGCGAGAAAGCGTTCAAAAGTCGCCGATACGCCGGCAAGTATCGATTAGTGGTCTCTTTGAAAGAAACATTGTATGAAAGTTTCGATGACATTCGTGTCTTGAATGTAAGAGTTCTGTCAACAGAAGAAAAAAACACCGTGATAAAGGATCTGTTGTTGTTGTTGATGATGTTGTTGTTGCTGCTGCTGTTGCTACTGTTGTCGTTGTTGTTGACGAACAATGATCAGACACAATAGCCGACCTTACACTCTGTGCTGAAGTGTGATTAAACGCACAAACTGAGAAAATTATCATGGGACATGCATTAGTAAGCCCTTTCCCCTATCCCCGGTCATTTCGGTTTGTATACCCTCACGGCAGGAAAATGATCATGTAAATTTGGATTTTTGTGAAATCCAAAGCGTGAAATCTATTCATTACGCTTAGTTTAGCAATTGACAAGGTCGATGATGTACACATTACCGTTTTTCCTTCTTTTGCTAAAAAAACAAGGTACTCCGAAAAGAATTACTGCAAAAAGGGTTTGGTTAGAAATAGTCATATTTCACCAAAATTAGCGATTGATTGAATTCGCGAAATTAGGAAATTCGCTTATCTTTTGTGTTAAATAAATTGAAAAAAACAAAACCATCTAACGATTTAACGTTACGCTATAGTAAGTAAATAACGAAAACAAACAGTTGTGAAAATAGCCAAATTACCGTACCGGGATGTGAAAAGGAGAAACTCCAAAAGACAAGCACTTTCCTTTTTAAACATATTACCTATGTTTAAATGTTTTACTCTGTATTAATTTTTTTTTTATTTATTCATAAAAATCTAAAACTTTGCGTATTAAAAATACGGTTTAAAATTTTCTTCAAACATGTAAATGACACAGAATGTCGATTAAGCGGTATCAGAAATAAAAAGTCCATTCATTTTTTAGTACTTTGCATAAAGAAACTGCTCGCGCTGTTTTCTGAATATTATAACTGCATTCGAAGACCAGCTGCATGAAAAATCGGAATTATTTCCGCTCTTTTCGATCTTATGGTAAAGTGCTCCAGTCGCTGAAATATGACTCGATGCGTCAGCCCACCTTCAAACAACAGCACAAAACAATTCACTCATACACTCTCATACTTTTTTTCTCATTTACATCATAATATATATGTGACCCGTCACGCGAAGATGGACCATCCGGGTAGTGCGTAAAGTGTCGACCCCAGTCAGACTGCGCGGATTGCGCAGACTGACTAGGGTCGAAACTTTTCGCACTTTTCTTATTTTCTGAATCTAGAATGATCAATCTACCTTCCGGTGAAAAACTTTTTGAATTGCGACCACTGGTTGACCTATGCTGGACCCAATCTCTTTTTCAAATATTTATCTTACAGGGTTCCCAGATGGTCCCTTTTCGCGTGACGGGTCACATACATGAAGTGCGAGTTATTTGCCCTGTCTTATTTAATTTACTTTTTATCAGTGTGGAACAATAGACAGAACAGCTCTCATCCTTAAGGTGAGATAACGAATCCGGATAATGTATACAGTTATGAACGTTAATAAGATTATTTATTTTCTATGAAAACGCCGTTTATAAGCGAATCTGGCGATCCTTTCGTATGCAATCAAAACGAGTTTCGAGAATTTATGTCTTGAAAGGATTACTTCCACTGAAAGAGAAAATGATGTGAAAAAATACTAGTAAGAAGCATATCATCATTTTCCTCCAATATTTTCTACGAAAAAGAAATATTTCTGTTTAATTTGCATTCTATTTTCACTATCGTAACTAATCTAAATTTCATCAAGTTTTAAATATTGAATAAGGAGCAGGGGTCCGAGAAACCCACACATGATCTACAAGTACAGTTAGTTACATCGTAAAATTGACATTAATCTCAATCTAAATCGTTCTAATTCGCTCACCAAGCGCTCCTTTCATTCGTTCCAAACACTCACCCAAACCATTCAAAATCGCTCAAAATCACAAAAAAAATAAGATCAAGGACTACCTTCAAAATGTATGGAGCAAGAACCAAATCGCGATTTTACTGACATAATTGAAATTTTAAGCGTTTGATTGGTTCTTGGAGAAATAGGAAGCTATTTATAGAACATGTATGCATATTTTATCGAAGGGAGGTAAAACATATCGCTTAATTTGTTTATCCTGAACTAAATTAGCGAAATTAGATTACCTCCCTCTAATTTCACTCAAAACTAGTTCCCCTCACTCGTTCAACATTAGTCCAAAATCATTCAGAAATCGTTCACCTTGTCAATTTTAACGGTGTTCTTACCTGTTTATATTACAGACAATGAAATTTATTGTAATATTGACCTAAATTTGTCCTATTTTCGAATCTTGTCCCATCTTTGCATTAAAGAAATAGGATAAATCGTTTGTTTTTTGAGTAATATTAAATTCTCCCGTCACTCGTTAAAATATAGCTTTTGTTCTTCCTTGAATTTATTAAAAATCTATCTTACACTAAAAAAAAAAAAAAAAAAAAAAACCGATTATTCACTATGTTTTTTTGTCATAATGAAGTAAGAAACTACGAGAATCGTTGATTCTGCTTAGTTGGCATAGATATCTAGTTTTAGGATTTGGCTTATGCTTTGGAATGTAGAACCCATCTGTCTTTTCGTCGGAAGGCAACCAAACTTTCGTATATAGCTACAACTAGCATGACGCTAAATTACCGACCAAAAATAATGACTGGAATTAGCACTTATATGCCCTAGGTATTACAGAAAAGAGTCCAGCTGATAAGCGCAATATTTAATGTCAAATGAAAGAAACCATTAGGTTCCGAGTGCCTGATTAGAAACGACGTGTGTAATCGCAACATCTTGTCATATAGAAAATAAAACACTGATGATTTCATCCCTTTGAATTATTCTGTCGATAATGTTCATCGATTAAGGAATACTTTCTCTCCCCAAGTCACAAATGAATATGGAAAAATAATTCTAGACTTATGTATATCATCACAGTTGAGAATATTAAATGGCAGAACAATTGGGGATACAAAAGGAAAAGCTACATTTCATGGATATAATGGTTCCTCTATAGACGATTATTGTATTTGCAGTGCTAATATGTTAAGTGATTTATGTTATTTTTGTGTTAGAAATTTCGATATTTCTTTCTCAGATCATTGCCCTATATTGGTGAAAATTCAGTCATATTATTGTCACTACTCAACAAATATGCAAAGACTTCCGCCCAAACATGTTATTTGGGATGAGGTCAAGCAACAGTCCTTTAAATATAACCTCTCTTGTATTGATAAAAGAGCATTTTCGCATTCTCTGTCAGATATTTCAAATGATTCTAACTTGAGTGGAAAAGAAAAAGTAAACCATATGGTTTGTAAATTTTCGTCAGTTTTGAAATGTGCCGCCCTACAGGGCTCTAATACTGATAGATATGCTAAGAAGAACAGGAAAAAAATAAAGAAAAAACAATCATGGTTTGATGATGAATGTTTATCAAAATATAAGCATCTAAAATTTTTAAGTCGACAGTTTGCCAACAATTCATGGGATAATCATTTACGAGCTAAAATATTTCACGAAAGAAAACTTTATAAGAGACTAGTCCGGAAAAAACATAGAATCTACAAGGCTAAAATCTTGAGCAAATTGCTTGAAAATGAAACGAAGAACCCTAAAGAATTCTGGACCACTGTTAACAATTTAATGGATAAACATAAATCTGATCCCTCAGAGGATATAGCCCCAGACATTTGGATGAACCATTTCAAATCTTTGTTTAACATTGAATATGAGAACAACTTTGGTGACAATTCAGAAGAAAACCAGTTCAAGTCTTTTGATAATACAGTCCTTAACAAAGAAATCTCAGTTGAAGAGATCCAAAATGCTGTTAGACATCTAAAAAATGGAAAAGCTTCTGGATGTGATGGAATTTCCAATGAAATGTTGAAATTATCATCACAATTTCTTATCAATGAATATGTTTTTATAATGAATTATATTCTTCAGCAGGGTTATTATCCTGACTGTTGGAGAGAAAATATTATCAAACCAGTCTATAAAGGTGGTGGGTCAGGTGATCCTTCTAATTATAGGGGCATAGCCATTTCTAGCTGTTTTAGTAAATTATTTAGTAAAGTTTTATTTGATAGAATGGATAGCTATATTGAAACTAATAATATTATAGGTCCTGAACAAATAGGCTTTAGGAAAAAATGCCGAACAAGTGACCATATTTTAACCTTAAAAACATTAATAGATAAAGCTTTCAAGTCAAAAAAGTACCTTTACTCCTGTTTTGTAGACTTAAGTAAGGCTTTTGACACAATAAATAGAGATGCTTTATTCTATAAATTATCAAAATATAATTTCAATGGCCCTTTTTATAACATTGTAAAAGACATGTATAATTCATTGAATTGTTCGGTTAAAATGGGAAATTGTTTAAGTGAAAGTTTTGCAACCAAGGTTGGTGTTAAACAGGGTTGTATTATGAGCCCAAGCCTGTTCTCTCTTTATATAAATGATATGTTGACATTATTTGACAGAGATTGCGATCAGGTTCAAATAGATGATATAAACATTTCATGCTTATTATATGCAGATGATATTGTTTTATTGTCAAATAGTGCTAAAGGTTTGCAAGCTACATTAAATAAGCTTAGCATGTTCTGCAATAAATGGAACTTAAAAGTTAACATTTCTAAAACTAAAGTTATCATATTCAATAAAAGTGGTAAGTTATTCCAAGATAATATTTTTAAATTTGAAGAGAATGTAGTAGAAGTTGTAAACATGTATAAATATCTTGGTATTATCTTTAAATCCTCGGGTACTTTTACTGAGGGCATTAATTATCTTTGCAAAAAGGCTCAAAAATCTTCATTCTGTATAAGAAAAGCCATTGGTTCAAACAAAATGAATACACCCATATTTCTTAAATTGTATGAGCAATGTGTTAAACCTATTTTGCTCTACTGTAGTGAAGTATGGGCAGGAGAAAAACTTATTTCACAGGTAGGATCTGTGGAGCAGAAATATGACACCCTTATCACCGAAAAAATTCAACTAAAGTTTTGTAAACATATACTAGGAGTTCATAAATCAGCTCCCAATAATGCAGTTAGAGCGGAACTTGGTATATTCCCTATTGCCCTTTATAGTTTAAAATCTAGCATTGGATTTTGGTTACATATTATTGAGTCTGATAGGGATAAGTTAGTAACCAAGGCATATAAGGACAGCATTAATTTAATAAAAGGATTTGGGTTCAACATCAGATTGTTTCTGAATAAGCTGAATTTCAATCATGTTTGGGAAAATCAGTGTACTTTTTCTAAGGCGAGGCTAATAAATTCAATAACTTCAAAATTAAAACAGTCTTACACCACATTCTGGAAAAATGTTATATTTGACGATAGCGGGAATCTCACCAATGGTAATAAACTCCGGACTTATAGGAATATAAAAAATAACTATTCATTAGAAAAATATCTATTAATAGGTGATTGTTCAAAAGAAGAAATTTCTACTCTTTGTAAATTGAGGCTAAGTGCACACAAACTCTTTATTGAAGAGGGAAGATATATGAAGATTCCTGTCAATGAAAGAATTTGTAAATTATGTCTAAGTGGTATTGAGGATGAGGAACATTTTATTTTATCATGCACTAAATTACAACATATTAGAGAGCCTTTTTTTGAAAGTCTTGGAAACATTTGCCAGTCTTTTACATACGGGTCTAATTCTGAGAAAATGAAGTTTATCCTCAGTAATGACCAATATGATTTAAATGTAGTGTGTATTTCATATATTCATAAAATGTATTGGGAGAGAATGAATTTGTTGGGAGTTAACAATAAGATTCATACTTAAAACTTTTCTTTACTTGGTTCCTAACCATTCTAGTAATTTGAAATC
The DNA here is from genome assembly GCA_948146395.1 of Fragum whitleyi. Lineage (NCBI taxonomy): Eukaryota > Metazoa > Mollusca > Bivalvia > Cardiida > Cardiidae > Fragum > Fragum whitleyi. Next base: position 48,004,628 of record OX411554.1, read on the forward strand.
ATTATAATATATAATCAAGGGTTCACAAGTCAAGCCGCTTGACTTCAGACACTACAAATTTTGATTCGGAAAATAGTTTTATATAAAATATAATTTTAAGAAAAATTGAAGGCACTGTATTAACAGCTGGGGTGTCACTAATCAGGTCATCAAAACAGAGCACATATTGGTTGATAGATTATACAGATTATTCATGCTCTAAATTGAAAAAAAAAAAAATTTGATTGGCAGTTGGTTTTGAGCTTGACTACCGTGATCCTTTGATTCCAGACTTTCTGGTGGTTTATTAATTATATAAACATATATATTTTATTTCTAGAGATTTTAAAAAAAGACTATGAAGGTGTTTTCAGAGATGTAGAGGCAGCCTGTAAAAGCTGTATATTAGATCTCTTTAAATTCTTTATAAGTCATGCTCTAATATTTCTGTGCTGGGGGCCTGGAGCGGCACTGGTGTGAGTGCCCATATTTGTATGGGCACTTGCGACAGTGTTGCTTTGGGTCCTCGATAAAGATACAAGTGGTTGAAAAGGTTATGTAAAGCTGAATCAGGGACTCTATGTATGTATATGTACATTTAGGATCCGTGGCTAAATCAATATACTGTCTAGTAATAAGTGCTTTTTTAGCTGCATAAGGTGTTTCTATATGACTATTTAAGCCATGCTATTCGCTACATTTATGAATTTAATGCTACTTTCTCACCAATATGTTTTTATGAAAATGCCGATGGGACCTTGATGTTCCTTTTGTTTTAACAGCGACTCTCTACTACATTTAATTTTTGTCATTTGCTAATCTGTATTTATTGTATGATCTGTTTTGTATTTGTGGTGACAGTCCTATCATTGGATTTTAGACCAATAAAATATTTGTATTTGTATTTTGTATTTGTAAAAGCTCATCCACCCCAATTGTTTTCGTTCCATTGTTTGTTACTCAATGGTTTATTCGCATTTTCTTTTCTCTGGTGGGGTTTGAGTTTATGCTAGCGAAAATTCTCAACATTCGATTTCGCGGTTTGTATGGGATTTAACGGAATTTTCAGTAATATTGCAGCTATATCACGAAGTGTTGTGAACCTACTCATGGTTTTCTGTCGTTTCTTACATAGTAAAACGTTACAGCTTTTCAACGGAGCCACAAACTGCCCATTCTACTTAGGTGGCTTGGAGACAATTGGCGCGTGTAACAATGACATTGTAAAATGTCTGATGAAAGTTGGTCGAGATGGATTTCGAACCTAGGACTCCGAGATAGAGGGCCAAAACCGTCATTAAGGGAGTGGTCCCGTAATTGTTCCACAACGTTTCGAAAATCATGAACATTTACAGCGTTAAACCGAACTTTCCTTATCATGTCATTAGAAAACGTCGGTTAACATTGTGAAGGGCCATTAGTTCCAAAATGTTGCGGAACAATTACGGGTCATCTACCTTAACTAAGCTTTCCAAAATCGGATCTCAACCTTTGAAGTAACAATTTACTTGGATCAGTCTAAAAAAGCATCGCAATTAGAGGAAGGACAGGAATGATACCCATGAACGAAGTGCATCTTGCTATGTAGATGTATACTGATGTAAAAATGAAAGCTTTTGCCAAATAATTGATTTTGTAACTTTTCTTGTTCAAGTTCTGCTAGGGTTCTACTAAAATGGCCTCAGTCGTTTTTGTTTGCATTTTAAGAAAACATTTCTGTTCTAGTTCTATTACAAGCCTCTTTAATTCAAGTTCATATTAACAAGTGCTGGACAAAATCTCCTGTTTAGAAACAGGGGGCTTAATTGTGAACAATTCATCGCATTTAAATCCCTTTGAAAAGAAATTCTGCAAAGAAGAGTCTGGCGGCAACAATACGTTCTACAGACAAATCTGTTCCCTCTAAATGCTTTCATAAAGAGAGGTATAAACCAATTATAATACAGTTAATACGTGAAATTGAAAAGGTGGATGATTTTGGAATGATTTCGGAATGATGTCGAATGAGTGAGAGGAGCGAGTTTTGAGTATAATTTAAGGTAGGTTATTAACTGTATTCCTCAAGTGACAACTTCTATTATGTGACCACTTTTATAAACAAACCACTATACAGAAAATATCTTTACCGCAGGCACAATCTTGAAAATACGGACATTCTTAAACGAAAAATTGTTGTTTTATTGAATCTTTAATAAGCTATTGGAACCCATAAAAAATGCCTCAATGAGACAATTCTAATGGGATCGATTATCATAAGATTTAGTACGCGACAACCAATGCTTTTTATATCATCAAATAAAATTGTATTAAGCGACCATTCCAATAAGGGGTCGTTTTTCGACCCCCCCCCCCCCCCTTCAGTGATTGCTCAATACAAGTTTTAGTGCAGCAACTATACACATAAGCGAAAATATTTTTTGTGGTCTCCTAAGTGGTCGATAATACAAGTTTTCCTGAAGCGATCGTTCCCAAAACCGACTTTTTCATGGTCGCCTAAGTGGTCGCTTAATATAATTTTACTGTAGCGACCATTCTCATATTTGACTGTTTTTTGCTCCACTTAAGTGTCGCTTAATACAAGTTTCACTGTAGCGACCATTCCTATAACCGACTTTTTGGTGGTCTCCTTAAGTGTCGCTTAAAACAATTTTTACGATAGCGACCATTCCTATAACCGACTCTTTGATGATCCCCTAAGTGATCGCTTATTACAAGTTTTACTATAGCGATCATTCTTATAATGTACCGCTATTTGATGGTCCACTTAAGTGAAGCTTAGTACAAGTTTCACTGCAGTGACCATACTCATAATTGACTGCTATTTGGTGGTCCCTTAAAGTGTCGCTTAATACAAGTTTTATTGTAGCGACCATTCTCATAACCTACTTTTTGATGATCCCCTTAGTTGTCGCTTAATATAAGTTTACTGTAGCGACCATTCCCTAATACAAGTTTTACTGTACTCACTTTACATCGTCCGTAGGCAAATATGAGTTTCAATCGTCTTCTTAGACTGGCAGCCTTGTCGTCATCTTCTTCATCCGAAATTCAGCAGTCTGGACCCCACAATGTGCATTGTACTATAATTCGCCGAGTGGTGTAAGTAGGTTGCTTTCTATAGAGAGTGTGAAGCGAAAACTCAGATCAGACGGCATGGCGGCTTGGGCTGATCATAGTCTTTTCAAGACACTCCTGATCTGATAGATTGGAACGAAAATGTATTGCACCCAAAACTATAATTGTAGTCTGTATGATTTGACATTTTTCTCAAATATTTGTTACACTTTGATTCAAAGTCGATTTTTTGCATGGCTGCCACAATTTTAAGCGAATACATTTCAGTTATCAGTTAGTGTTTCTTAAACTTGTTAGTATTTAGAATAAACACAAATCGTTTAATATACAAGATTGTTTTCCTTAACTTGAATCAGCCTATTGTTTGAGGAATGTTTTTTTTTTTTTTTTTTTTTTTTTTTTTTTTTTTTTCATAATATGCTCTAATTGTGTTTTTTCTAATTGATGTCTTAGCGGAGTCCGTTGTCAAAATTTTATTTCGTCAAAAAATGTACTTAATCACTTTATTATTTATTCACATCTATATCATAATAATTGTTTAGTCCTGATGATATTGCAGTTGTTTTCACGGACGACGGTAACCTCCGAACTACCGTTTTAGTCCCCGTCCTCCCATTTTTACCGTGATACCAAATTCGCAATACTGTATTTTGAACAGTATCTTTCCCTTAATTCTCTAGCTCAAAAGAAGGAATGTAGAAACAAAAATGTGTCATTTGACAACCATGTCCTCGTAACTACAGCTTATCAAAAGCTGTAGTTACGATGATTTGGTTGACAAACGACGACTTAAATTATACATGTATGTATGTTGATTTCGACATTTTAACAGATCGGTATAGCGGAGCTTTAAAGAAAGTTTTTGTTTATAATCATTGATATGCCAATTATTTTCCGCAAATTTTACTTAGCCCAAAACATCAATGAACAAACTATTCTCCCTTTCAAACGATGGCATTCGTTCGAGCAATACTTCAAAAGCAAACGAATGTTGAATATAATTCTTATGAAGAAATCGCATTCAAATTAAGATTAGATATTTTTTTTAATTAACATGTATAATTTTCTTTTCACATTCTTTTCAAATACTTCCTTTCAAGATAAAAATCTTGAATAAGTGGAATCAAGCAAAAACGTAAACAGCTGGCAACATAAGTCAATGGTTAAAATTGTGATGTTAAAAGTTGTCTTTTATGAGGGAAATGAACAACATCGATATACATTTACCCACAACTCTATTAATGTGACATTACATGGGATTCGGGTTACATTTTCACCCGAGAAGCCCAAATATCACGCGAGGCTCAATAAAAACGAACCCACACCCGGCCATAGGTAGGCCTTATATGCCATGTAATATCCTCCAATAGACCCATTGTAAATCCGAAAATTCCCACAATTCAAACTTTTAACACTCAAGCAAACTTAATGAGCGAATTGTTTCTGCACAAATCGAATGCACTAATCGATTAAACTAATTTTCGTTTCACAGGTGCTACGTAAAAATCCTTGAAAATCCATAAAACGTAGAATAATATATCCCCCTTCTTATGTTACTTTAGAGCATGGATACCGAATGGCTTACCCTTTTAATTTATCAATTTCATCAATTTTTTGCAAAACAAACATTCATTCCCTTTTAGGGACGAATTTACCAAAGCCCAAATCATTCAATAATTTGGCGTACTGGTGTTAACACTCAATTAGATAATTTGTTCCGAAATTCAACAATTTTTCTTGAGATTGGACGAGTTTATGTTCATTCCACGCTGGTTAAGGGAAGCAGGTTACTTTAGCTAACGTTCTATTTTACCTCATTTTGTTACGGACCAGTAAATTTAACTGCAAAAAATATGTGTTGTGTCGTATACGATGTCAAAAAGACATTTTTCATAAAATGGGAATACGGGACATTCCTTGAATAACTTAACAGACCGGCCATTCGTTTCAATTTCGAGGGTGTCATCGCAATCCTATTGTTAGTGCCTATATTCCTATAGGCACGTGCAATAGTGTTGCGGTGACCCCCCTCGACATTGGTCTTTTAGCAGCTCTTCGATTTCTAGCATTACGCCCATCTTCTTATTTGTGTGTCTTTCATATCTATCTATCTATCTATCTATCTATCTATCTATCTATCTATCTATCTATCTATCTATCTATCTATCTATCTATCTATCTATCTATCTATCTATCTATCTATCTATCTATCTATCTATCTATCTATCTATCTATCTATCTATCTATCTATCTATCTATCTATCTATCTATCTATCTATCTATCTATCTATCTATCTATCTATCTATCTATCTATCTATCTATCTATCTATCTATCTATCTATCTATCTATCTATCTATCTATCTATCTATCTATCTATCTATCTATCTATCTATCTATCTATCTATCTATCTATCTATCTATCTATCTATCTATCTATCTATCTATCTATCTATCTATCTATCTATCTATCTATCTATCTATCTATCTATCTATCTATCTATCTATCTATCTATCTATCTATCTATCTATCTATCTATCTATCTATCTATCTATCTATCTATCTATCTATCTATCTATCTATCTATCTATCTATCTATCTATCTATCTATCTATCTATCTATCTATCTATCTATCTATCTATCTATCTATCTATCTATCTATCTATCTATCTATCTATCTATCTATCTATCTATCTATCTATCTATCTATCTCTCTCTCTCTCTCTCTCTCCTCTCTCTCTCTCTCTCTCTCTCTCTCTCTCTCTCTCTCTCTCTCTCTCCTCTCTCTCTCTCTCTCTCTCTCTCTCTCTCTCTCTCTCTCTCTCTCTCTCTCTCTCTCTCTCTCTCTCTCTCTCTCTCTCTCTCTCTCTCTCTCTCTCTCTCTCTCTCTCTCTCTCTCTCTCTCTCTCTCTCTCTCTCTCTCTCTTCCATTAGCTCTATTCCATGCACGGATTCAGAGGTGGAGATCAGCGGCGTGCCCCCATCCTGTGTATTTTGCGAAAGATATTATTATTCAATTTGGTCAGCAGATGAGCAAAATATCTTACTTTTAGCTGCAAATATGACATTTTGCCCGTCTACAAATGGATACTATCAAAAGTGTACATATATAAAGTATAAGCAAGGTTAAAGTTTTTTGGTTAAAGATTTTTGTTAAAAGTTTTTGGTTATTTTTTTTTTTTTTTCTTTTTAGAGGTCAAGGTCACTGTCTCAATGTCATTTTGACATGGGTGCTTTTTTAGACAGTAACTTTTTTTATTTCTCCCTTTTCCCCCTTTTTCTGACGTGAAAGCGTCAAACACCCAAGTTCATTGCCTAAACAAGATCTTAACAAAGAAACCTGAAAAGCATATACTATGAATCATTTGAGTGAAGTTTGGTTGAGTGAGTAGTTTCAGAGAAATGGATTATAAAAATATCCAGAAGGCCATTTTTTAATGACACGGCAGCCCATAGCACTCATGATATCTACCCAATCAGAATTTAACGAAGAAATCTGAAACGAGCATGTCCCACAAATATTTCTGAGAAATAAGTTGAATTCTGATGGGTTGTTCAAGTGAAGAAGATTTCTTTAATGCTTTTCGGTGGTTTATCGAGAAATAACGGTAGATTATCACTTGATAATCTCACTGCAAAAGCAATGAAATTATCAAAAACTTATACCCTGCTTTTGTGTATTACACCCTATATGACGTCATCTATGCGGGGCGAAAAAAGTGACGTCACAATGAACGTTGCATAGCAATCACGTGCAAACTGACGCGCTTTACGAAATATGTCCTATAAGTTCACATTTTGTCTCATGTTTGCATTAAAGAAATAGAAGAATCGTTTGTTTTTCGTGTAAGATCGATAAATATTTCATTTCGTGAACAACAAAAGCTATATTTTCACTCACTCGTGAAAATATAGCTTTTGTTGTGCACTCAATGAAATATAAATCGATCTTACACTGAAACAATCGATTATCCTCTATTTATTTCAAATTTCACAATAAGGGACCATTTTTGATGACGCGGCAGCCCTTGGCACCTATGATATTAACTCATTCAAAATTTACCGAAGCAATCTGAAAAAGCTTGTCCAAAAGATCATACTAGTAACGTTAGGTTCAATTCTGTACAAAAGTTTTAGAGCAATAGATTTTTGATATCTCACCGTTTGGGGCCCCTTTTTGGTAACTCGACGGCCCGTAACGCCTTAGTTATCGACCCGATCAGAATTTCTGAATCTGAAAGAGTATGTCCCATCTATCATTCCTGTGAAATTTGGCGACATTCTGTCCAGTAGTTTTAGATGAGAAGATGTTTAAATGAAAAGTTTATGCACAGACGCACGGAACTAACGACGGGCGACCTGTCCCGACATAAGCTCCGCTCGACTTAGTCCAGTCTGGCAAGGGCCGATACATTACGCGCGTCACAGATGGTCCCTTTTCGAGTGACGGGTCACATATTTTTGAGTGAGACGAGTAAAAAATTCATAACCAATAGCATTCTGTACATTAAGAACATGAAACGATGAAAAGCTGTCTCAAGTTTTCCCAAAAATGAGTAAAACTTGTCGATTCCGCAAATATTTGACTTTGAATGCGACCTTGACCTTAGACCGACAGATGTAGATAGTTTAAATGGACGTTCTATGCGTTGAGTGAAAAACCTGTGAAAAACAATTTTGAAGTTCAACCATTAATGAAGAAGTTATGATTCGGGTAAAAATTTGACATTGACCTTCAGCGAGACCTTGACCTTTGATATACTATACCAGAAATGGCGCTACCGATCTATGAGGGGGAAAAAATGTGTGAATTATGTTGTTGGTGGTGGTGTTTTCGAGTGTTTACCCATAAATTCGGGGTTGTGTATGTTCCGGACAAAATCCGTGCGGAAGGACGGTTATCACACTTACACCGACTTATCATTGTGACAACTATATTTTATGACTCGCTCACCGCGAGAGGGTTCAATAAAAATGACCTTTTAAACTAAATTCTAAACGGGGCGTGATGAAACCTATCATATTGCCCCAATCTAAAACAGATTAAGTGATAAAGCGTGTGTCTGATAGCGAACAATTACCCAGATTTAAAGAGAACGTTTCTTTCGAAAATTCCGAGATTTTATAAATAAAGCTACCCGATCTTTAACAATTTATTTGGGAATGTAGTAGGTTGATGCCGACGGACAGACAGAGAAGATGACGTAAAGACTGGTCCACCCTCAGTGCCGCGTATGGTAACTGCGTTTAGAAAAAAATGTTTATACCTAGAAAAGGAGTGGACAGTGACTTTTACGAAATGCCATAATTTACAGTGTTTCTTAAACTAGGAATACGTCACAGACACGGAAGTCCCCGAAAATACCCGAACTTTTCGGATGACTCTCGTACTGATCAAGAAGAACATCTGTCAAAAATATTTATCCTGTGCGTGACATTTTCAACAATTTGTAATGAGCGTAAGGTTAAAAAATTGAGCTGCATAGACAACATCATCGTGTAATATGAACATTGTCTGACTGCCTAAATATACTTAGAGATATAATCTACCTCGAAGATACATAGGGAAGACTCTGGTCTGACTGTGCGGATACTCTATGGACTGGACCATTCTTATACCATTTGAAATTCTGCTGCTGTTACATTGACCTTGTGCCTATCCAACCTATTTCTTAGCTACTACCAAATGTACATGTAGGAGATATGCTCCCAGTAAGATCCATTTTATCGCTTAACCTTAAGCCGTGGCCTTGAACTTGGACACATCGCATAAACCGTTTTGCATGACGTAAGTTCTCAGTAAGGGCAACAACTGTGCTAGGTTATCTTTAGATACATTCATTAATGTAGGAGATTTGCTCCAGATATGTATTGGTCACTTGAAGTACAATCCTGATTTACTTGACCTTCAACCTCGACCTTGAACGTATCCAGACAAACTCTTACCTTCAAGGTATCCGGATTTAATTCTGTCCTTCAACATTGACATTGGGCATATCAGGACAAACCCTGACCTCCAACCTTGAGCTTGGACGAATCTTGATAAACTTTGACCTTCAACCTTGACCTTGGACGTTTCTAGGCAAACTTTTAGCAGGACTCTAGTATTCACCCATGGGAGCAGCTGTTCCTCATTATTTTGAAATTCGTCCTTAAATCTTTAAGTTATGTTCCAGACAGGAATGGACCGCAAACACAAACACTCACACAAGGACATAGATAACTCTATATGCCCGTCCGTATTTCATTGCGGGACATAAAAACGTTCATTCGACGACAACTGTACGACAAAAACCAAGTTAGACGGGAAAGCGTTGTGGAAAAGGGACGTGGGAAAATTGTAAGGCCAATAAGTCTACGTGCAAAGGAGGATACCATTTCTTTTGCAAAACAATTATGAAACCTGAACGCAGTACTGGTTATCTCTGGTTCGTGAGCTACCGCTCTATCGACTGCGCTTCGATTTCGGCCAAAGCCGCCGTCATAAGGCAGTGTTAGCGCGTCGGACAATCATTTAAAAGGTCCCAGGTTCGAACCGCGACGTCGGCACCCATCCTATCCGATTTGTCTCCAACAAATGGGTTGATAATTGTAGACCTTCGTGGGATAGCAGCCGAAGGCTAGGAAAGGATGTAATAGTAGTGCTGGTGCGAGAAATACCACGATTCCATTTCTAGGTGCTCAAGTCTCCACGATATGATTGTTAAAAGAGGCGCAAAACCTCACCCAAACATATAATTCGATCCCGGTTTCGTGAGAAAACCATCTCAGTAAGATATAAGTTGCAGCGTAAAACTTCAAAAGGTATCTTTCTTACCAAATATGTAGCTCGGATTTCGTTTACTAGTAGCAAAAACTGCCTAGTCATAGGTCCAGATCTTTAATTTGATATTAAACTACTGTTGGATAAGATAATCTTTTTCTAAAAGTTTGACACGAGAAAATGGTTTCATTGCAACATAGTTAAGGTTGTAGACATGTAATGGTTCCGCAACATTTGGGAACTCCTGTGGTTTCATAATAATGAAATAATTAGGAAACACCGGTTAACACTGTTAAATTTCATTACTTCTGAAACGTTGCCTAATAGCATAGTGTACTTGATAATGCGAGTGATTTCGGAATATTGAATGAATGGGTGGTACGAGCGTAGAATGAAATTAAAGGCTGCAACTCAATATCACAATATTATTATTTCATACCTCCTGCCTCTTGTTTTACGGACGGATCAATCTGAAGCTTTAAGATACTAACCAACAAATCAAATCGTGGCATGTTTTGAATGATTTGAATTTAAAGTTGATCGCTTTTTCGAAGTGCTTTTGAGGCGGTTTTGTACGGGTCCACTACCTTAAAGTTGTTATTATAACGATTTTCTCTTCGTTTCTTATCTATAACTATACATTCCGCAGAAAAAATAAGCAATGCGTTCAAGATGACGAAACGGCGCAAACAGTATGCCAGTTATACGCAGCTTTGCACGCAAGTATGCACCGTTTTGTCATCCTGAACGCAGGGCAGGTTTCCGATATTTTAGGTGTGTTATGTCGGAGTGTTAGTGACCCGTAATAGTTTCGCAACGTTTCGGAAATAATGAACATTAACAGTGTTAACCGAGGTTCCCTAGTGATTTTTATTAGGAAACCCCGGTTTACATTGCGAAAGATCACGAGTTCCGAAATGTTGCGGAACTATTACGGTTCCACTACCTTAAGAGGCGGGGCCCTCGATTCGTTAAGTTTAAAACATATACAGCCTAAAGTCAACGTCAGCCCGATTGGCTCAGTTGGTAGAGCACTTCAAAACCATTCAAGTTCGACCGCATGGGTTCGATTCTCGGGTTGTTACACTACACCACCAAATTACTTGTCTTACGGAGGAGACGTTCAACGGAGGTCCCGAAAAGCAGTAGTTTTGTCATGTATCCTTGCACTATCCCCCGTAACAACTAACCGTCCTCTGGGAGCGTCGCTCATATGGGCATGTGCTGTGGTAGCGACGATAAATAAAAAAAAAGAAAAAAGATGTGTTTGTGAAACACAATGCCCCCGTTACAGCATTTCTTTCCCAAATGTTGACCTTGACAGATGACCTTGACCTTTAAGCATGACCTTGAACTTGATACCTATAGATGAACATAACTGAGATCTTTCATCATGCCAACTATGAGACAGGGTATTTATAATAAGCTTAATAAACTGAACAATGAAAGATATATGGTTATACTTTTTAGAAGTTTGACCTTGAGAGATGACCTTGACCATGTCACATGACCTTGACTTTAGAACCAGCAGATGCGGATCATTGAGATCTATCACTATGCCAAATATTAGCCTTGTATCTTGAATAGGCTTGAAGATATTGGCAATGCTAAGTTCTTTGGTTAAGTTCTTGGGTTATTTAACCTTGACAGATGACCGTGTAACATGACCTCAACTTTGGTATCAGCATATGCAGATCATTGAGATCAATCATCTCAAATATGAGCCTTGTATCTTGAATAGGCTTGAAGATGTTGGCAATGTGTAGTTTTTTGGTTAAGTTTTTGAATTATTTGACCTTGAGAAATGGCATTGACCTTGTCACATGACCTTGACTTTGGTATTAGCAGATGCGGATCATTCAGATCTATCATCATACCAAATATGTTAAGTTCTTTGGTTAACTTTTGCAGACAGACAGACAGACGGATGGACGGACAGAAGGACAACGGTAAAACAATATGCCCCCGATCTTTCGATTTGGGGGCATAAAAACAGTCAATCACACTGTCATGAACGTGAACTACCCTCTGAATGAACCTTCATGAAAGTCGTGCCTTTAAAATGAAAATTATCCATGAACGATTAAAAACGTTTTAGCATCTTGAACACAGGACTGTCTTGCATAAAGGTTGATCCAATTTTCGCAAACGTAGGTTTCGAGCTAGTTTCTATTATCATCATGAATTTTAATACATATTATTGTGTCTTTCTTATGCAATATAGCGTTGATTCGATGATTTTCAAAGGCGTTTACCTTTGCCTTTGCCATTGCACTTGATTGTCAAAGGGCGTAACTCCCAATACATAATTAACGCTGCATAAAAGAAATAATCCTCTGTTGAAAAATATTGTTGATAAATGATCATAACATCAAAACTACAGCTTATTCAAGCTGTAGATACGATGTTTTGATAATTCGCCAATGCTCAAATCATAAAAAGGGAGCGGATAGAGGGCATTCATATTTGGTCACAGTTCTCGTATCGCCTTTATCCTATATTTTCTCTAGTTGTCGCCTTCTGAGTGTTTATAAATTTCAGTCCTAGATACGCCTATAGTGTACATTGCAGAAAATAATTTCAGTCTTGGGGGTTTTCATTCAGAGTCTATTTCACCTTGAACAGACAGATGGATTACATAATCACCAGTTGGGGTAATGATACATTTGGAACATTGCTCTTAAACGGAAAAGTACCTCAGACTCGTGTACCTAAATGAAAAATATCCACAATTGCTTTAACACAGGAATGTCTTGCGTACAGATTGATCCAACATATGTGAACGTAGGTTTCGAGCAACTTTTAGAGCGGTTCTATTATTACCAGCTGGGGTAATGATACATTCGGAACATCGCTCAAAAACGGAAAAGTGTCTTGGACTGGTGAACCTACCCATGGTTTCCTATCGGTTCTCACAACAGCAAAACCACAACGGTTTCATCCGAGCCACCAGCTGTTCATCCCACTAAGGCCTATTGTGTATCATGCACACATTGAAGGGAGACAAAAGACTCTTGCCACAAACACTATGTTAAATGTCGGATGAAAGTTGGCCGAGCTGTGGTCGAACTCACTACCCCAGGTTTGACAGCTCTATCTGTTATATCTAAGCTAGCCGGGCTGAGCTAAAGAAACTAGTTAGAGGGTCACCTTATGCTTATTTCTGAATTTGGTTGAAATACGTCCTTTTTCTGAGATGATTTTTTTTTAGAGAAAGGAATGTGTAACAGTTACGGATGCCCCGCAAATACTTGATATTTCACCCGTGGCAAGTTTCGAAATCAGTCGTGTCATTGGCCCATTCAGGCGAATCTGGTAAAACTTTTAGCATGACACTAAAACTAGCCCAGGAGAACAGTTGTGCCAAATCATTTTGGAATTCATCCATAATTGTACAAGTTATGTACCAGAAAATAATAGGACACACCCACACACCAATTCCCCGAAAAACACACACTCTCACACGGACAGAGGTAACTATACCCCCGTCGCCATTTCACTGGTCGCATGGAAGCACAGACGGATGTATGGGGGCACAGTGGCATTAGAATATTCCTAGTGGCCTTCGACAAGTGGAGCTAAAAATGTAAAAGACACAGTTTAACATTATATATGTTTACTTATTCCGTCAAATCTTGTGTTGTAACATAGGCGTATCCAGGAATTTGAAATTTATACACACTCAGAAGGGGACAACCAAATAATATATAGAATAAAGGTGATACGAGAACTGTGACCAAAGATGAATGCCCACCATCCGCTCCCTTTTTATAATTTGAGCATTGGTGAATATAAAAAACACAGTAACTACAGCTTGACAAGAGGACCCTGAGGGCCCTAAATCGCTCACCTGATATTTCAGGTAAATTATCATTTAGACTCCATTTCCTATGATATGGCATGAACCTTCCCATTTTCAACAGAGTTCATTCTTGTGACCTGGCAAACATTTTGATCAAGTTTCAAGAAGATTGGACTATATTTGTGGCCTTTGGAGCTCTTACGAGAAAATTGTCATTAAGGCCCCTTTTCCCGTGATATGGCACGTATACTTCCCATTTTCAAATGAGTTCATCCTCATGGCATAACAAACATTCTGACAAAGTTTCATGATGATTGGACCATGTTTGTGGCTTCTAGAGAGTAAACGAAAAAATTGTCATTAAGACACCTTTTCCTGTGATATGGCACTGATCCTTCCCATTTTCAATAGACTTCATCCTCATGACCTAACAAACATTCTGACCAAGTTTCATGAAAATTGGACCAAATTTGTGGCTTCTAGAGTCTAAACAAGAAATTTGTCATTAAGGCCCCTTTTCCCGTGATATGGCACGGATCCTTTCCATTTGAGCAATTTTCATAAGGGACCACCCAAGGAATATTTCTGCCAAGTTTGGTTGATTTTAACCCATAAGTCTAGGAGGAGATGTCGTTTAAAGAAATTGTTGACAAAATTGTCATTAAGGCGGCTTTTTCTGTGAATTGGCACGGATCCTTCCCATTTTCAATAGACTTCATCCTCATGACCTAACAAACATTCTGACCAAGTTTCATGAAGAATGGACCGTATTTGTGGCTTCTAGAGTGAAAACAAGAAATTTGTCATTAAGGCCCCTTTTCCCGTGATATGGCACGGATCCTTTCCATTCGAGCAATTTTCATAAGGGACCACCCAAGGAATATTTCTGCCAAGTTTGGTTGATTTTAACCAATAAGTTTAGGAGGAGATGTCGTTTAAAGATATTGTTGACAAAATTGTCATTAAGGCGGCTTTTTCTGTGAAATGGCATGGATCCTTCCCATTTTCAATAGACTTCATCCTCATGACCTAACAAACATTCTGACCAAGTTTTATGAAGATTGGACCGTATTTGTGGCTTCTAGAGCGAAAACAAGAAATTTGTCATTAAGGCCCCTTTTCCCGTGATATGGCACGGATCCTTTCCATTTGAGCAATTTTCATAAGGGACGACCCAAGGAATATTTCTGCCAAGTTTGGTTGATTTTAACCAATAAGTTTAGGAGGAGATGTTGTTTAAAGATATTGTTGACAAAATTGTCATTAAGGCGGCTTTTTCTGTGAATTGGCACGGATCCTTCCCATTTTCAATAGACTTCATCCTCATGACCTAACAAACATTCTGACCAAGTTTCATGAAGATTGGACCGTATTTGTGGCTTCTAGAGTGAAAACAAAAAATTTGTCATTAAGGCCCCTTTTCCCGTGATATGGCACGGATCCTTTCCATTTGAGCAATTTTCATAAGGGACCACCCAAGGAATATTTCTGCCAAGTTTGGTTGATTTTAACCAATAAGTTTAGGAGGAGATGTCGTTTAAAGAAATTGTTGACAAAATTGTCATTAAGGCGGCTTTTTCTGTGAAATGGCACGGATCCTTCCCATTTTCGATAGACTTCATCCTCATGACCTAACAAACATTCTGACCAAGTTTCATGAAGATTGGACCGTATTTGTGGCTTCTAGAGTGAAAACAAGAAATTTGTCATTAAGGCCCCTTTTCCCGTGATATGGCACGGATCCTTTCCGTTTGAGCAATTTTCATAAGGGACCACCCAAGGAATATTTCTGCCAAGTTTAGTTGATTTTGACCCATAAGTTTAGGAGGAGATGTCGTTTAAAGAAAAAGTTGACGCCGTGACGGACAGACGGACAGATGGACAGACGGACGCCGGACAACGATCGATCACAATAGCTCCCTTGAGCACTTCGTGCTCAGGTGAGCTAAAAAAGCTGTAGTTTCGATGCTTTGATCATTCATCAACGATATTTTTCACCCTTACACTCTTGTTGTAATATGTGTTGCTTTGATATCGCTTAAATATCAACTAAACAAGAGGCTCTTATGGGCCTGAGAAGCTCTACTGACTTCCTTAAAACCTTTGACATGATTGGTCAATTATCAAGTGATTTTGAAAGTAATAAAGAAGTAGGAGACAATCATTTGTGTAAGTGCAAGATTTGTATGTAATTTAGTGAACAACAAAAGTTATATCATCATGCAGATCCACTTGTGGAAATATAACTTTTGTTGTTCACTCAATTAAATAACAAACAATCTTACTTTATACACAAGTGATTATTCTATTTTTTAATGCGAAACTGGGATAAAAAATGAAAATTTTAAGTTAAAACAATAAAATGTTTTCATCATTGAAATTCAAAAAAGTACATTTAGTAATGTTCAATCTCAGAATTGACACCTGTTTACACTTTGGTTAATTGACAGGGCGTGATTTACCAAAAGATTGACATGCAAATTATTGACACATGTGTGCAAGATGAACCAATCAGTTCATCAGAATGGGGACATTTCGCTCGTGCAACGAAGGTCATATTGAAAGTTTGATTTCAAAATCAACAAACCTCACCAATCTCAAAAAGTAAGCATCACTTTTGAATGGTTCAATCATTCTATATAATTTTGAAGGTAATCCTATGAAAACTGTGGAGTCTTTCACAATAGTAAGTTTTTTTTTTGTTTTTTTTTTATCAAATTCTCACATGACCACTTTTTCTCCAATATTTGACTGACCCAAATTATTTCCAAAAAGAACAAGCCAAAGTTCTGATCAGTACAGAGGATGCAATAGCAATATTGAGGATATTAAGAGCAAAATTTCATAAGGCCCCTTTTCCTGTGATACTTAATGGTTTAACTCATTTTTGAAAAGTAATCTTCTATTCTTACATTCATTGGCGTAAGTTTGAAGAAAACACATCAACAAGAGGCCGATAAGGACCAGAGGCATTCTACTGACGCTATTAACCCTTTCCTGTTTTACAAAATTTTGGACCTGTCCAAATTCAAAGGATTTGCAGACGAAAATTTAAAGTGGATTTAATTTGAAAAATAACCATTCAGTAGGGTAGGAAATAGTGTGAAAAGAGAAGAAATTGCTTGTCAGAAGCAATTTCTTCTTTTTTCACAATGTTTTCTCAATCATAAAATCACAGGCACGTAAAAAGCAGGGATTAAACAGCAAAGGGTTAAATGAAAATGACCAGAAAGTGTTGTGCATTATATAATTATGTTACACAGAAATAAAAAAAGTCTCCTATCTAAAGATCGTAAAAGTTGACGGGTGAGACCACAAAAAGTTACATCCTTTACAAATCAATTGACTAGATCTATCACAAAGCAGACTAATACCCCCCCCCCCAACACACACAGGGACCAGTGGTTTGTCCCAGATCCGGAAAAGTCCAGAAAAAGTTCAACTGTGACCTTGACCTAAAAAGGGTACTTCCTTGTATAAAGATTCATGATTCTAGATCACTTGAACCTTGAGAAAGAGACCAGAAAACAAAAAGGGTTTAAACACAGTGGGCAAGAGGATGAATGGACGAGCAGATATTGTGAAACCAATATACATGTAAAGTCATCTGCTTTGTGGGTGGGTGTATTTAATGAAATGGTTGCTATGGCAACCAGGCGTAAAATTTTTGCAAAAATGTCACTTATTTCACTGTTGTGGAGGTGGACAGGTGATATCTTGGTATTCTGGTCGAACAAACGGCCTCAGAGAGTTATACAGATATTTCTGATGATCTGGGGCTGATCTCTCCTGGTAGAATCTCTTCTGGAAGTACATCGTTACTGAAGGTAAGATCTGGTGAGATACGAATATCAATAGATTGCTCGTCATCATAGCAGCTCTCTTTAACCATAACAATTCCTGGCTGTGTTCGGCTAAATCTGAAGTACTGGTACTTCCTTGAAAAGAAATTTGAAACTATGGCTGATATTTCCAACAATTTTACTTGTGTGAAAGTTACATACATGTATCTACTTAAGTGACGATACATTACAATAAGAACAAGACTTTCACAAAGCAGACTAGTACCCCCCTACAAGTGCTTGTCAATACTGAAAAGCCATTTTCCAGCAAAGGACCATAACTCTATCAAAAGTCATGGGATCATAACAAAAATATCACTTGAACATCTTTGCCTGATCACATCTGTAAAGTTTCAATTAACTCTGCCCTTTAGTTGCTGAGAAAATGTGCAGAAAAAATCTACAGATGAATCAACCCACCGACGGGCCGAACGATCGACAAGCTGACTCTTTTTTATACCCTAAACACAGTTAAATTAGACTTTACTTTGAGCATATGTGAAATTGCTGGAAATATCATACACAATTCCAATAGATTATTCTTACATGGCTAAGTTGGATTCTAATTTCATATTCAATTTCATAAAGAATTAGATAGTCATTAGAAATAAGATGTGTTTGTGATGAAACACGAATGCCAAAGAAATGGCAATTTTTTACAATTTTGACCTTGCCAGATGACCTAGACCTTGTCATACCGCCTTGATCTTAGTATCTGTGGATGTACATCATTGAGATCTATCACCATACCAAATATGAACAAACATACAGACCGACAGACAGATGGATAACAGTAAAACTATATGCCCTGATCTTTTGATACGAGGGCATAATAAAATTAATTTCATCTTATCTAAGTAAGATTTAAATCATGCACACAAGTTCACAAGAAAGTTGTACAATTTATGTAGAACAATTCTTAGATACTCCATAAAATGTTAACCAATGTATTATACATTAATATATTGTTAGAAGGTGTTTTAATGTTACATATACATCAAGCTGTGTACATGACATTCTATCGCCTAACAGCATCATGCAATAGAGAAACTTCTTGAAAGTTTTCCTGAGCTGACAAGTTAATAATTATAGCTGACAACAAATAAATTGAAAATGACAATAATGTTAATGCATCTATAATATGACCTATTACAATGTATTTCTGACTATTTCGCCAATAGAATAATAATGCAAATGAGCTAACAATGTAATTTTTCATTGCCAAAATTACTTCTTAATGCATTTGCGGACATCATTTCGCAATTATATGTGATGGGAAGACTTGAATGGATTAATTTCTGTAATTTCTTCTTTTTATAGCAATAATTGGGTCATAACATAATTTGGGAATAGAATTTTTAAATAGAATATCAAATTTGATCTCATATAACTCCGAATTTATCAAACTCGTCATTTGAATTAGATAAAAACTCAGCAAAGAGCTTCGATTAATAGTTTTTGTATTCAATGACCACTCACTCAATATCCACTATGTATTACCTTATTTCCTTCAAAGGTTTGAAACATGGTTGTAAGAATGACTCCCAGTCTCTCCATGACCATGCTGGATACCTTACACACTGGTTAGTGCTAGATGACATATTGATAACTTGTTTCAGTTGATCGATACAATCAGTGTCTGTCTGTTCGTGAAGCCGTTTAATGGCAGAAAATCCTGTGTCAACATGACATTGAGTGTGGCCTGGTACCTGCATTTGATACTCTATCATACGTTGTCTTCCTGTCATAACTCGCCACATGAAGTACCAAATTATATACTGGTTCTTGTTTTGATCTGTAAGAAAATAAAAATATTAAGGTAGTGGACCTGTAATAGATGATTTTCATTAGGAACCTAGGTCAACATTATAGTTTGCTCATATTCAAACTTGTCATAACTGAAGGCCAACCATTTTTGGTCCTAGATATAAGACTTATTCTGAGAAATATTGAAATTGCTAAATATTTCTTAAATGCTTTCAGGTTGATTATCTGGAAATAAAGGTAGATTATCATTCGATAATCTCACCACCTAACCAGTGAAATTATCAAAACTTAAACTTTCCTTCATGACATCTGACAATATCTAACCTGAGCCAAATAGGTGATGTCACCATGAACATTGCATAGCGGTCACATGCAAAATGACATGCTTTAAGAATTTTTACAAAAAAATCTAACATTTTGCCACATTTTTTAAAAACGGAATAGAACAAGCAAATTCGTTGAATTGATATCCCCCGCCAAACATATTTTCATTGTCAATGGAGTTAATATCAAACTTAGGTACAGGTTATCTTTTATCTACATCAACCTATAGTTTTCAAGAAATATCGAGGAAACGAATATCACTCTGTATGTACATGGCTTAAACAGTCAGGGGCAGTAACTCTAAATTTGACGGTCGAACCGGGTAACCCCGACGATTTGCGCATGTCCTCTTTGTAGAAAAGCTATGTGCAAAGTTTCATTGAAATCTGGTTTATAGTTTTCAAGAATTAGCGCAGAAACGAATATCACTATGTATGTATATGGCTTAAACAGTCAGGGGCAGTAACTCTAAATTCAACAGTCTAACCGTGTAACCCCGACGATATGCGCATGTCCTCTTTGTAGTGAAGCTATGTGCTAATTTCATTGAACTCCAGTCTACAGTTTTCAAGAAATAGCGCGGAAACGAATATCACTATGTATGTATATGGCTTAAACAGTCAGGGGCAGTAACTCTAAATTTGACAGTCGAACCGGGTAACCCCAACGATATGCACATATCCTCTTTGTAGTTAAGCTATGTGCCATGTTTCATTAAAATCCGGTCTACAGTTTTCAAGAAATAGCGTGGAAACGAATATCACTATGTATATATATGGCTTAAACAGTCAGGGGCAGTAACTCTAAATTCGACGGTCGAACTGGGTAACCCTGACGATATGTGCATGTCCTCATTGTAGTGAAGCTGTGTGCCAAGTTTCATTGAAATACGGTCTATAGTTTTTGAGAAATAGCGCGGAAACAAATATCACTATGTTTATATATGGCCTAAACAGTCAGGGGCAGTAACTCTGAATTCGACAGTCAAACCGTGTAACCCCGACGATATGCGCATGTCCTCATAGTAGTAAAGCTGTGTGCCAAGTTTCATTGAAATCCGGTCTATAGTTTTCAAGAAATAGCGCAAAAACAAATATCACTATGTATGTATAAGGCTTAAACAGTCAGGGG
Source organism: Fragum whitleyi (assembly GCA_948146395.1). NCBI lineage: Eukaryota > Metazoa > Mollusca > Bivalvia > Cardiida > Cardiidae > Fragum > Fragum whitleyi. The sequence continues at coordinate 48,025,312 of OX411554.1, forward strand.
CAGTAACTCTAAATTCGACGGTCAAACCGGGTAACCCTGACGATATGCGCATATCCTCTTTGTAGTGAAGCTGTGTGCCAAGTTTCATTGAAATCCGGTCAATAGTTTTCAAGAAATAGCGCGGAAACGAATGTTGGACGGACGGATGGATGGAAGGACAGACGGACATGGCAAAAACAATATCCCACCCGAAAATTTTTTCGGCGGGGGATAATAATCATTTGTTCTTCAAGTAAGATCAATTGATATTTCATTTCTTGAACAACAAAAGGCATATAGAGCTTATGTTGTTCACTCAATGAAACAAATTGATATTATACTGAAATAAACCATTATCCTCTGTAAACTCATTTATTATCTCGTCTTTGTTAGATTTCTGTTAGTGTGCATGCTAATAACAGTTGATACATTCCCTTTAGCTATACCCTCAGATAACTAACAGAATTTTTTTAAAATTAAATAGTGGATTTTGAAAGAGTGGTCATGAAAGAATCCATTAAAGAGTCATCTATTTATAAGTATATGAAATTTGGTCAAGTTTTTATCAGTTGTTGATGAAGAGTTTAATTAAATTTGGTATTTTTTAGCACTAATTTCATATTCTATTCATAATATAACCAAAACTTAAATAATAAATCAACGAAGCTCTTGATATTCTACATTATCTCTATAAAAAATACAACCTGATCAACATGGGCTGGAATAGGGTTATTCTTAACATAACTTGAAATGTTGATTCCAAGATGGTTTACTTTTGCAAGAAAAAAGTTTGTTGAGTATATAGCTCAACCTTTGTCATGCTGAACCCGGAATATTCCTACTTTGTCAGGAGCTATAGACAAACATCAGCCTGCACATTTGTGCAGTCTGATGATAGTCTACACCACCTGTTTCTCACTTTCAAACCAGAATTGTCAATAGATTTAGTTTTTCAAATAAAAATTTACCTACAGTTGGTACTTTCAGTGCTTTTTGCCCTTTGATTTTGATGAAAAATTTTAACCAAAATTCATTCAGCATGACAAGGGTTAAGCTTGGATATATCAGTCCCTTTTTAATGAAGTAAAAGAATGAACACACCAAAATCTTACCAGTATATTCATCTGTATGAATGCTACAGCAAGTTTCATCAGCGTTGTTATTGTCGAGGGCCCAGTGGATCATACTAATTACAGCATTTGGTACATGTGTCTGTGTTCCGTCAGGTCCTATTGTCTCATTTTCATCTATGATGAAATTCATTTGTTTAGGAATACTATCATTTCTAAAACCAAAGATCTGAACTTTACGTGGTGTAGTCAAGAGCAAGGGATCCATTTGTGTTGAATGATGAGGGATGACTAAGTTTTGACTGAAGCCAAATGTGTAATGTACATATTCATCAGACCTGTCAGTATCTTCATTTTCACTGGCCCTTGTAATACACTGGATATACTCATTTATGTCACTTTCTACTTTGACAATATGGTTCCTTAAGTTTTCAGTAGAGGATAATTTTTCTTTCTCAGTTACAGGGTCAATGCTTTCTTTTCTTAATTTCTTGTGTATGGCAGTGATGTCATCTTTTGGTGTAGCAATTTTGATATGTGGCAGACATTGTGTCCAAATGTTACAGAATGAAGTGTAATGTACTTGACGCAAAGGTGGGTCTGATTCCTGGCATGAAGACACATAGTTTTGATGTATACCAAGTTTTGTTGTTTCACATGGCAAATAAACAGGGGGTAAATTGTCTGAACCCCTTGGAGCAGCAGACTGCATTGAGCCTATTTCTTCAGCTGTGTTTGTTATAAATGCTACTACATATTTGATGTCTTCGTATTGTAGTGATTTTGATGGTTTACGTCCAATGTTTCCATGAACTCTGTGAACAACACCTTTTTCGTCAACATGCCTCATAAGGTTTTGAAGAACCGTGCGCTTTACATCAAAAGCCAGCATAAACATAGGCTTGCATACCTGTTTCCCAAGTAGAGTGAAGTCATGATGACCCCTTTTTCTCTTTTTACCCCTCTTTGTTACCTCCTTGTCTGAAGTGCCATCCACTGTAGCCATTATATATACCTCTTTATCGTGTTTCTCCATTTCTTTAAGATAGAGAATATGTTCACAAATTTCTTTATCACTGAATTGTGAGATACAGTTCCTCTTACAGCCACAACCATTTTGCCGAAACCTTTTGATGTTAGCCAAATCTTTGTCACTATCTGACAACAGACATGTCCCAGCACTCACAGGTCTGTTTAAAACTTTCTTGTCTTCATCTACTATAGGTTGTGTCACAAGATAGTTCCTAGACAGTTGTTCAATGTCAGGAACAGCGTCCTCTTTCTCTGATAAATCTGGGTCAGAATGAACCTCAACCGCTTTTGAATCCAAAGGTGTAGACAAAGGTTTCCTCCCAAAATGTTTGGAGAATAAGCTCTTCAAATCCCAAAAAGGAAAGAAATTTTTATTAAATACAAAAAAACACCCAAGGTAATAGAACCTAATTTGTTACTCAATTTAGAATCTAATTAAATTTAAATATGAATAACATTAAAATATAGTTTAATTTTACCCAAACATTACAAGAAATTGATAGCTCTGCACAAAACAGTTGCAAGTGCCTACAAATATATAGACAATTTGAAATTTCATCTGTTTTGCACTGTACCATTGAAATGTCATATTGATAAATTAAGTAATAATCAGGGTTTGTGTTAGTGTTTGATAAAAGATTTGAAAAAAGATTTGAAAAAGAGAATGCGAAAAACGTCAGGAGTTTGCTGGATGTGGTGAATCTTTAAAAAAGGTGCTGATTAAAAAGTTATTGAAGAACCAAGTTAATCCACAGATTTTTTAAAGATCAGCTACATTTAGCAAATTTCTGACATTTTTTTCAATGTTCTCTACTTCAAACCAAATTCAAATTGGTCACATATTGACAGAATTACTGATGATTTTCAGAAATTGTTGTGTGGCGTGATTCCTTGCTTTGGTGATGTTCTTAAATCACTGTGACTGTATTAAATTTGGTAGACTTGTTATGTTTCAATTAAATTTATTTACCAAAACAAGATGTGTTTGTGAAACACGAATGCCCCCGGAATGGCATTTTTTTTTCAAAGTTTGACCTTGACAGATGACCTTGACCTTGTCACATGACCTTGACTTTGGTACCAGCGGATGCGGGTCATTGAGATCTATCATCATGCCAAATATTAGCTGTGTATCTTGAATAGGCTTGAAGATATTGGCAAGGTTAAGTTTTTGGGTTAAGTTTTCGGACAGACGGGCGGACGGACGGACAGACGGACACAAGTAAAACAATATGCCCCCGATCTCTCGATACGGGGGCATAAAAAATTACAGTATTACCTCTATATCTTCAGGATCCATTATTCCATAAACACCTTTTTTTATGATGTATTTTTTAAATAACTTGATGTAAACAAGTCTCTTTGAAAATAATTTGTAACATCAACTCAATATGGAACTCTCCTAGTGTCACCAGTGATGTCATTTAAGTAGATTTTCCAGGATAGTTGATCAAATGTTTCTTGACAAATACAGGATGACATCACAACATACAACTATCTGTTGATCTTAGTAACCCATTGACATAGCATCACTGTCTATAACACATGAGTGAATGTTTCATTCAATAATGACAGCACAAAATCAACTGCGTGATTAAGGTAAGCCTCAGTTTCCATATAAAAGATTTCACTTTTTATAACATGGAATTCATGTTTCTTCCTATCCCATTCTCACAAATACAACTGTCTGTTAACCTCAGAAATGTCCAGGTCTGTTAGCGGAAGACACGCCCCTTCTGGAAGGTCATTTATATCTTCAGCCAAGGACTGTTTCGCTGCATAGTCATCTGAAAAAGACGAATAATTTTGTTACGCTACTATTGTCTATCAGAGTGGAGCATACTCATAGGCAAAGACAAAGTACAGATGTATTCATACTTTCATGAACAAGATTTTTAGCATTACGTAAACGTATTCTCAGAATCAAGATGTGTTTGTGATACAGTAATTCCCACAAAATGGCACAAGTCTTACCTTGATAGATGACCTTTGCCTTGTCAAATGCCATTGTCCCTAGTATCAGCAAATGCATATCCATCAGATCTATTATCAAACCAAATATGAGCGTTTTTCTTTAGTGCTTTTCGGTGGTTTATTGAGAAATAACAGTAGATTATCACTTGATAATCTCGGCTCAAAAGCAGTGAAATCATCAAAAAACTTATACCCTGCTTTTGTGCATTTCATCCTATCTGACTTCATCTATGCGGGGCAAAATAAGTGATGTCACAATGAACGTTGCATAGCAATCACGTGCAAAATGACGCGCTTTACGAAAATATGTCCTAGAAATTTCTCATTGTGTCGAATTGTTGCAATAAAGACATAGAATAATCATTTGTTTTTCGAGTAAGATCGATTAATATTTCATTTAGTGAACAGTAAAAGCTATGTTTTCACGTGTGGCTCATCAACTCGTAAAAATATAGCTTTAATTGTTCACTCAATGAAATATAAATCGATCTTAAACTGAAACAAACCATTATCCTCTATATCTCAAATAGGCTAAAAGTACATGGCAATATTAAGTTTTTTTAGTTTAGTTTTGCAGACAGGTTACTACCCTCAAAAACAATATGTTTATCACTCCTGAGACTAGCCCTTCAATGTTTTCAACAATTTAATTTGCATAGAATTTTTATTGAGAGAAATTTCAATTCAGCATAATATACATACACGTAATAGGAAATTGACTGACAATTTTAACTTTGAAGCCTAAACTACTGGAAGAATCATAAACATAAGACAAATAAGGCGTAAGGGCATTTCTATCAGAATTCAGAGGCCAAGCAAGGGCAAGTCATAGTCTCTTTTCCCTGAACTTTTGAAAATTTTTCTTTGGACAAAGAGTCTTGGAAATCATCAAAGTCACAACAAGGGCTGTCGGAGTACAGCAAAGCTGGACTATTCCCGGTGCAGTATAGAAACAGCAAAACAATATCGACATTGTTAATTTCCACAAAATGAAAGTCAAGAGAATAGAATCTTTTTCTAGAGGCTGATATTTTGGTCACAGAAGCATGTGCAAAGTTTCCAAGCAAAAGCTTAAGTAGAAATAGAAATATAGGTTATTGAATTTATATGGAAATATATTGTGATGGACGAGTTCTTTTGGCAGAGTCCCTGAGCTTGCACGGGCATCTACGCCAAAAGAACGAGTCCGACACAATATATTCCCATTTAGATTCAATAACCTTTTTATTGTATACTTTGATATTGTTGGACGATATTAACTTCTTTTTTATCAATATTTTACATCACCTATACTTCAAGAACGATTTTATGTTTAAATTTAAACCGCTTTCTGATAACAGTTACGCAATAGACCTTTTCCCGCAAAATCCTTTCCGTTATAATTTTACGTTCGGATGAATACATCCGTTGCTATGAAGTGACAGTGTAAACAAAAAAGACGACGGACATTTTCGTGTCGATTCGCGTTTTTGATCTATAAATACGCGTTGATTTCGACTTACTTTGAATTAAAATGAAATAAATATATTTATAAAAACTTGTTCATTTGTTATTTTTACCAGTTACATGTTCCAGAACTGACTTAATCGGCGTACTTGATACCTAAGGAGACTAGCAATAGACATGAAGGACGGGACAAAGTGAAAGACGAGATAAAGAGAAAGATAGTGAGGAAGAGAGATAGATATTAACATTATGATAGACACAAAGAGATGGGCATTACTTAGTTTTGAAAGAGTTATTAAATATCATAGCTAAAGAAGAAACAAAAAACAGTGATTTGGAAGAAATTTGAGGAGGGGGAGGGGGATTTGAGTCGACGGAGAGGGGGAGGGGATGAAGTGGTTTATTTCTCAGAAAATGTTCCAAATAGATGAAAAACAAACACTGGCGTAATGCCCTTTAGGCATTCAAAGAACTTGAAACGTATTTCTTTACTCTGACAAAACTATTTCTCGAATATTGAACTCAAAAAGAAAGCGATGATAATGTGATTTTTATGTTGACTTATGGCGAGTTAGCAACCAGAAAGTGGTCCAGTCCATTTGTGCACATGAAAATAATCTTAGTACAATATCAAAGTATGCAATATCAAAAAATATTGCACACTTTCCTCTCGTTCAAATACATAGAGACAATATCAAAGTATATAATAAAACTGAAATTCAACAGTTGCACATAAAAACTTAACCAAGAAAGTCCAAAAAGGATTAAAATTTAACTAAATTCAATATCAGAGTATTGAATCTTTGTCTTTAGGCTGATATTATGGTCACAGAAACATGAGTAAAGTTTCCAAGCAAAAGATTAAATAGAAAAAGAGATATAACTAATATACAACATTTGCACGTAAAACTTAACCAGGAATTTTTAAGTCTTGAAAATAGTCAAGCTAAAACGTAACCAATCCTCAAAATTACAGCCTGAATGATTGTGTGATTATACACTTTGGTTAACATCAATAATATTATATGAAACTGTGCATGACATTTTTTCAAAAAATCACCTGACTGTGATGGCGAGACAATGACAGTGGTCAACACTGACTGCTTTTCAATGTGGTTCACCAGGAATCCCCATATGATTGTTATGATGGGGATCCCTCTGGAAAATTAGGGATCCCTTTAACATTTACTAGTTTAAACAAGAGCCATGTTGGACATGGGCATAAGTCCCCTACCGGCTTTGTTTGTCTCAATGTTTTCCCACGCCAATTCTATCAGGGACGTCAAAACCAGGTCTTGTTAAAGGGTTAAACAAGACTTACATGAGTTGTTGTCTCTGCTGTGCCCACTATACAATTCATGGAAGCAATAGACAGATGCAAGAAATAGTATCAATAACAGTTACCTTGTCTGATCCAAGATGTTTTTCTTCAGTCTTGTTGGTAAGAAATGAGAACTTTCACTGGAGGTGATTAATATTGCTGCATTACCACCCTGACTAACATGGCTTATAAATTTTTTTACATTTTAAAACAGGTTTCATCAAGTTAGCTTGCTTAGTTATAAAGTTATTGCAGGATCCATTTTTTGCCATATTTTCACTATTTCCGTTACCATAGCAACCGCACTTTTTGTCAAAGAACAAAGATAAAATGATGTGCATAATCTACACATTGCCATCTAGTCATATACCAAGTCTCATCAAATTAGCTTGTTTACTTATTAACTTATCGCAGGATCCAATATTTTTTGCCATATTTTCACTATTTCCGTAACAAAAGCAACAACAATTTTAGTCTAAAAACAAAAATAAAATGATGTGCATAATCTACACATTGCCATATAGTCATATACCAAGTCTCATCAAACTAGCTTGCTTAGTTATTATCTTATTGCAGGATCCCATTTTTGGCCATATTTTCACTATTTCTGTAACCATAGCAACCTCAATTTAAGTCGAAAAACAAAAATAAAATGATGTGCATAATCTACACATTGCCATCTAGTCATATACCAACTTTCATCAAAAACGCTTGCTTAGTTATTAAGTTATCGCGGGATCCAGATTTGAGCGGACAGACGGACGGACGGACGGACAGACAGACGGAGGGCAAACCTATAGTCCCCTCCGGTGTGAACACCGGTAGGGGACTAAAAAGGGCAAAATAACGCAGGTCATTATATATATAATACGTACTTACTATTTTGTGTTACAAAAAATCTAACAAGGTTTGGGGACTTGATAATTGTCGGGGCTCTGCCTTGACAATTATCAAATCCAACAGAGGCTTGACAATTACTAATTCCCACAACCAAGTAAAAAATTTGTTCATACAATACACTGGGTATGTATTATATCTTTCTTATAACCTCTATTTGCCTTGTTTTCGTCTATTTTTCTAACATGTTTCCTTTCCAAGCCATATAATTTCTATAATTTCACTTTGTTCCTTACATAATTATGAACAAGGTGGAGTCATATGACTTTGGATGGAAAAGGTGGATCCTAATTGAGACCAATTCTAATTAAAAAATATGGAAGGATCCTAAAGGAGTTGCTCATTTGAGCTAACGGGAACCCTCCTAAAATTTTTGGGTCTTCGGGATCCCGGGACACTGTTAGTGTCCAATCCTGATCATACGATGTGAATGAACAGGCTGAACTAATCTGAGTTTTAGCATTGAGCACATGTGAAATAGTTGGAAGTGTCCTACACAGGTTTCAGGGCTTGTGTTTGACCCTTAAACCAGGGTTTTGACCCCCAGTTATCATATAATACCTTACTTGATCTTTAGCAGGGGTGTGGAATTCCCATGCCCGACTTGTCCGACATGGGCTTTTTAGCCTTCGGAGTTTTCCTTCAGAGCTTGTCCGAGGACAAGTTAATCTTCAATAAAAACCCATATAGTAAAAGATTGTACTTTTCAGACCAAAACATGTTTTAGGTTAAAAACATGTACAAAATGGATTTTATCTCAATGTTTTCCATTGGGTTTTATTATTGGCACATAAAATTTGTAATTTTAAGATTTTGCAAACTCATGCTGATATCAAAGAACGACCCTTTCTTAATATTCGGACGCCTTAATCTCAAAGTGGGACAAGTAAAATTTTACTATCAACTTGTCCGGGGACAAGTGAGGAAATTCTTTATTTCCACACCCCTGTCTTTAGAAATTTCTTCTAAAAGGGGCTATTGTGACCCCCTCTAGAGAAATTTCTGAGGAGCATAACTTTTAAAGATGCATCTGGTATACTATCCAAAATTTTACAAATCAATTGTTCACTTTATATCTTTAACCCTTTCCTGTTTTACAAAATTTTGAACCTGTCCAAATTCAAAGGTTTTGCAGACGAAAATTTAAAATGCATTTAATTTGAAAAATAACCATTCAATAAGGTAGAAAATAGTGAGGAAAAAGAAGAAATTGCTTATCAGAAGCAATTTCTCCTTTTTTCACAATGTTTTCTCAATCATAAAATCACAAGCACGTAAAAAGCAGGGATCAAACAGCAAAGGGTTAAAAGAAATTCTTCCTCATGATTAGCTCTTTCTTGTCGTTTGACCTCATTAAGGTAGTGGAACCGTAATAGTTCCGCAACATTGCAGCTCTCATGAACTTTCACAATGTTAACAGAGGTTTCCTAATGAAAATCATTAGGAAACCTCGGTTAACACTGTTTAAGTTCATTACTCCTGAAAACTTGCTGAACTATTGCGGGTCCACTACCTTAAAATCTGTTTTGACCCCTAGAATTAAATAGCTAAAGAGTCAATGAGTCCCTAATTACAAACACTAGTACAAGCCCAGGAGTTTATATATATCAGTCTAACCTACCAGTTATCAAGTCCACAGAATCTAAAGGTGCCGTACACAGATGGATAAAACCAAACCACACTGGATAAGCAAGTACCCACAACATACACAGAAAACATGGAATAGCTACAGCCCAGTACCTGTAAATTGATAAAGTAATTAGCAGAAAAATAGTAAGAGCACTGAAGGCTTTTGAGTGCTGGATAATGGACAAAAGTTACTTTCAACAAGAGTTTGTCTGCAGAAAACGTAGCTCGCCAAACCTGCTGCTTGTCACAAACAGCACTTGACCAACAATCAAATTTAATGGTAAATTAAACCATGATCTAATGAATATCACTCAATCTGATTTAGAAGAAAGAAATATAAAAACATTTTCCGTTTCAAGTAAATGTAAAAGGTTAGGTAAAGTAAAAGCCTACAGCTTGATGCAATCACTAATTGAATTTCATTGTATTAAATATAAGATTGATCATCTAATCAGTGTATTTTTGCAGTATAAGCGTCCTAAGCTATAAGCATCCAGAATAAATACGCAAGTTTAAAGCAATATGCCAAAGTTTCAAAAGGTCAAGGACACACAGTCAAAGGACTTGATCACAGGAGAAAGCCTATTTCACCTGTTGAGTAAGGATATTAAGTGTAATGGCACTCAGAAAATTTAAGCAAGGCTAAAGTTTTGTTTTGTTAAAGTTTTTATAAGAACAAAAATGGTCAAAGTCAAATTGTCAAGGACCTTGGTTAAAAGCCTATCACCTGGTGAGTGTGTGTTTGAGGCTATGATGTCCCTAGGTAAAAGCATTCACAAAAAAATGTAAGGTTACCTTTTTTTTGGTTAAAGTTATTGGTTAAAGTTTTTGGTAAAGGCTTTAGGTAAAGGTTTTTCATAGTCCATTAAAGGTCAAGGTCAAGATCAAAATGTCAAGGCATTTAGTCTCTGGTGAAAGCATATCACCTGGTGAGTGCATATATGAAGTAATGATGTCCCAAGGTAACACATTTTAGAAAATATAAACAAAGTTAGAGTTTTTTGGTTCTTGGTTTCTTGGGTAAAAGTTTTTGGTATTTTTTTTAAGGGTTACTGTCTCAAGGTCATTTTGACATGGATGCTTGTCTCAATGAAAGCCTAAAGAGTATTTTCTGTAAAAAATAAAGCCTCTAGGATAAATAATGATTGAAATAGAAAACTTTAACATAATTCGGATGCCGACACAAATGCAGACGCCAACATCTGAGGTTATGACAATATCTCGTCAAAGCGATCTAAAAAGGGGCATAATTTGTACAACAATGCTTTAAGAGTTATCCAAACTATCATTAAATGTTGCCCTTTTGATAGCAAACATTTGTTCCAAATCACAAATAATTTAATCCCAGTTGTGTACATTAAGATTCATGAATTCTGATTGGCAGAAAAGTTGGTTTTATTCCTCAATGAAAACAATTTTAAGTATGCAGCTATTTAATAAGTTTTCGCACAAAGTAGTCCTGTAAAAAATAAGTTACCTCAGGAATAAATCTGAACAATTTTGCTTCGATCTATTGAATTATAAGATGAAAAGAGAGTATATATATATTGATTTCATACAAACTAAAAACATGATAACACTCAAATATGAATCTGCTTTGCGTATTCAAAGTGTGGTTAGAACTTTAGTTTCATACCCCAATAAAATGAACAAATACTATCTTAATCACCTTAGTGAATTTCTTCAATTATACCATAGACATTACAACAGGCCAATAATTTTGCAAAACAACAACAACAACAGTCACACGGCAAAGGCTATTGCCATACCTCAGGTTTTCTCCAAAAACAGGCGAGCTAATAACCCAACTCAAATCTTAACGTCTGATTCATTAAGACAAGACAAGATTATACAGTCTATAAAAAGCTTATGAGTTAACCAAGCTTGCATCACTAATTTGTTTGTTTCTTTGTTCTGGGTTTTAAAGCCACTTTCAACTAACTTTCATCTATATGGTGGCTGGAGCAACTAACTATGGATTAATGGTATTTCTCACACCAGAACTACCACTACATCCTTTCCTAGCCTCCAGCTATCTGTATAGGTCAACTATTATCGACCCAATGGTGAAAGACAAAAAGTCAAAAAGAACAAGTGCATCCATACAGATCAAACTTCATCACTCTGAAGAGGATAAATAACAGATAAGATCATAACAGGAAACAAACTCACTTTTGAGGCCAGTATGATAAACCTATTGTCTCTAACCAAACTTCAGGAACATATGCCCAGATAACATACACAACTGAAAGAGAAGAAAATGTCTCTTTTTTGCAGTTTATACGTTTTGTCAGGTACAAGAACTGAAAATGAAGCAAGTAACTTTAGTACAAAGTGACATGTAATGTCAAATAGCTTAATATGCATTACAAGATAAAACTTTATGGAACCAGTTCCACAGCAAAGTAGATAGGAATATTGAACACAGCAGTGCTACGCAGTAATAGTTCAGGCTCAAACAGCAAAAGTTTGAAATAGCACTTGTTTGTTTATATGCATAATGCTTATACAAATTTTGTACTTTGGCCCATGATGACAGGGATCCCGTTTGACCTTTAAACCAGGGTTTTGACCCCAAAAACCTGAAAATATCCGAATTGGGCCCTTAGGATTTTCTCCCAAGGGGTTATTTGACCCCCTTGAGAGAAATTTCCAAGGTTCAACACTGGTTAATATCCCTAGAATTTATTATTATCTATCTTATATACTAAGTAAAATTTCACCAATTAGTTCCTTTTTTCATATCTTTAGAACCATTTTCCATTAAACCAGCAAAATTCTACACATGATTCTTGACCTCCTTTAAAATCAGTTTTGACCCCAAGAATTTCATTGTGGAGGAGTCAATGACTTCTCAATTTCAAGAGCTATCATGAGACCTGAGCCCAAGGTTTTAAACCTTTTCTCATTCTCAATTCAAAACTTCTCAAATTTCAATTTAAGATTACAGACGTAATTCTGGTTAAATACTCAATTTTAATGTATTAACATAAAAGATAATATTAATAAGTTGTAAAGAATAACAACTTATTAATATTATCTTTTACTTTCATTCATTTATTTAAATCTAAAATTTGAGAAAATTCTCAGTTGAGCCTGAGAAAAGTTTCATAACCTTGGGCCGTGGATGACAAAATTTTAGATTGGTCCAAACTCAAAGAGGATACCAAGGCCAATTCGTAGAGCTGATGAAATCATGATGGGATTTCAATCCTGGAACCTTGTGATTGACCCCAAAGTTGAACAACATCTGATATTTGCCATAAGCCATTGTGACATAAGTTTTTGAAATTATTTTTTTCTGCCCATGGGCATAATGATAGGTAATAGGCTGATGGGTTGAGCAGCCAATTGCTAAAATTTTCTAAATAGAGTTGTTGAGGATGAACTGAAGTTTGAAACAAGAAGAAACAATTGAAGGGTGCACCAGTCTCCATGATATAACTACAACAATATTTATAGTGGGGTTCAACCCCATTCAAATAGCTTTTTTTCTCAAAAAAAATCCTAAAATGGTTGTATTTAGAAGAAATTCCCCCAACAGTCAATTTGGCTTCAGCATGACAAGGGTTAAGTAGTTCAAATAACAATAAATAATCAGTTTTTAGTAAGAAGAGTATATCAACTAATGATCAATTGTCAACTAATGATTGATTGTACAATCGTTTTGTGTTGGTCAATCGATTTCAAATAACAATCAATAATCAGTTTTAGTAAGAAGAGTATATCAATTAATGATCAAATGTCAACTAATGATCGATTGTACAATTGTTTTGTGTTGGTCAATCGATTTCAAATAACAATCAATAATCAGTTTTTAGTAAGAAGAGTATATCAACTAACAATTAACTAACAATCAATTATACAATCGTTTTCTTAGATATTAATATATCACTCCCAGAATCATCCTTTGAAGAATAGAATATGAAAGTTTGGTTAAAACTCATGACCTCATCACTCTTTCTGTAGATTTTTCTACCAACTTCATAGCTCAGCGTGAAACAGTTGTTACTGCCTATAAACATATAGGCAGTTACAACTGTTTCACGCTGAGCTATGAAACTGATTGAGGTTTGTAAGCAATATATAAAGGCTTTCATTTATGTGTTAGGAACTGATTAATCGATTATGAAATTTTTCAGTTGATTATAACAATCACTAGCCCAAACCGACTAATTATTGATTATAATCGATTAATCTGCCTATCACTAATTATTAGTGAATTACTTTTATACAAAAAAAATGAAATACCCCCTCTAATTTAACTAAGTAGACAGTAGACATTGAGTTGAGGATCCAGAGGGAGATGTTTAACCAGATAAACAAACCCCCTTTACAGAAATCATAAATCTCCCTCAGAGCCTTACTTACCAAACCCTACATAAGCTGAGAGATACAAAACAAATCCATACACAGCTCTGACTGGAGTTGGAGAAGGCGATGGCATTATTTAGAAATATTTATCTCTTTCCATCTTCTATATATCTGTAAAAACATGAAATAAGCCATTGCTCTTACTAACATTTGAAGTAAGTATTATGCTCTTATCACAGATTCAGAAAGTTTGTTTTAAATGGGGTTTAGTTCTGCTTTTAATAGTTTTTCAGTTATATCTTAGCTGTTGGACCACCAAACTATGGATTCCATGCTCTTTCTCACACCAGTTGTACTGCCATTACATTCTTCCCTAGCCTCTTACTGCTATTCCACTTGGGTTTATGATTACCCATCCATGGGTTGGCAGGGTCAACCCTAACACCAGTCCTCAGGCACCAGGCCTGCCATTTTGGGATAGGACTGACACTGATTTCTACGATGCTGCTCCTTCCTTCTAGCCTGTGATTTTTTATCAGTCAGTGACTTCAGTTCTTGAAAATTGTGAAAGTCACACTCAAAAATGTTAGTATAAACCTCATATGATGTGGGGAAAAGAAGAAATGCTTGTACCAAGCATTTCCTACCTTTTCCACACTATTTTTCTCATGTCTGAAATTACTTATCACTTAAGTAGTGTATTGAGATCAAATTTCTTGAGGGTTTGAAAAAAGATCTGGAGGACCTGTACTCAGAGAGGAGGACCATTTGGAACATCACTCGGCCATTTCCGTAAACTGCAACATACCTCGGATGTATGTAAGGCGGATGGGTATGCAACAAAATTGTGCATTTTGTTAGGCGGAAACAGTGTAAGAAAAATTAACACTGTAGATTTATGTCTTTTACAGTAAATAACGGCTAAAAAAATCTTAATTTTTAAGAATGACGAATCATTCTCAAATATTAAGATTTTTCAGCCATTATTTAAGAAATCTAAAGATATCTATATAAGGATACGATTGTTTCACGTCAGTGACTTAAACGAGTAGCGTTGACGACGTTGAATGTTTTCATTCAAAGTTTCGAGGGCTAACGCCATTTTTACTGACGTCGTCGAGTTTTTCCAAGGGTTTCCCGTAATTTTTTTAAATAGTCTGTCTATGTATATCCAAGGTTGATCGTGAGATTGGCCGAGTGGTGTTCCGAATGAGAGGAGCAGGGCTTACTCTGCCCTTAGCCAATTTAGCCATTGGCTAAAATTCCCAAAAATTGGCTACAAAAAAATTCAATTGGCTAAAATGCTGACTAAGGGTCATATCATATCATTTTGTAAAGTCCATAAGTCTTTGGAAATGAGAAAACAAAAGTGTTAAGATCATTGGTTGTTCAATTAACAAATTGATATCAGGGATAATCCTTCACACCTTTGATTGACCTGTTGACAGGTAAAAGATGATTGGTACCCATAGGACCATGCATTGTTTTTATTGATGCTCTTTAAAGGCTGTCAAATCCAGATTGAATGCGAACATGTCTTAACATTTCAATATTCTACTGATATCCTCCAAATTGTCAAAATAATTGGCTCGAGTTGTTTTAAATAGGTATGATAACAATACTGTCTGTTTTTTGCTGTTTTTGCTGAGTGAAAACAGCACATTTCAACATTTTTTTGGTAAAACACCATTGAAAATATTCCTAATTCAAATGTAATTCACTAAGTTAGTGGTAAATGAAAGAATATTAAAATAAAGAATATTGTTAGTTTTTGTTGGTAAATGAGAATAAGATGGCTACAACGTTGACAATTTGGCTAAAATATTTTCAAATTGGCTACAACATAGACAATTTGGCTAAAATATTTTCAAATTGGCTAAAAGGTTGGCTAAAAGAAATTTGGACCCAGGGTAAGCCCTGGAGGAGGACCGGTGAAAGTTTGAACCAGCTGGTCCCGATGACCTATGGTACAAGAGCTGTCTGAGGGCAGTGAAACTCGACTATTCCTAGTGCTGGATAGTAAGAACAAATCAATGAAGACATTGGGAAACTCCATTCAATTCAATTTCATAGAACTGAGCCTTTTTCTAGGGAATGAAAGCATGATATTATAGTCAAGGAAGCATGTGAAAATTTTCCAAGTAACAGTTTAAGTAGAAACAGAAATATTACAGATATCAAATAGTTGCATGTAAAAACTTAACCAAGAATTTCTGAAGTCCGAAAAGGTTTAAAATTCCATTAAATTCAATATAGGTCTAATGAATCTTTATCAAGAGGCTGATTTTATGGTAACAAAAGTATGTGCAAAGTTTCCAAGCATAAGCTTTGGTACAAGCAGCGAAATAAATGATATATGACAGTTGCACTTAAAAACTTAACCAAAATTTCTAAGTCTGAAAAGGGTTAAGATTCCACTAAATTCGATATCAGAGTAATAAATCTTTGTCTAGAGGCTGATATTATGGTCACAGAAGCATTATGTGAAGTTTCCAGACAATAGCTTTTTTAGAAACAGAGATTTGACACAGCTGCACGTAAAACCTTAACCAAGGCATTGCACCAATGCCGTGGTGACCTGAATACCCTATTCTATGAAAATTTGGCCTACAAATGAAATAATACTAAATAGTGTCAAACCCTGGTTGGGGACTAATGAAAAGCATATCTTCCACTACTAGGGATTGATCACAAGAAATTTGTGCGTCTGATGCACTACCAGCATTGCTTTGAAAGCCTCAATATAAAAAGAGTGGTTATACTAACAATATGAAAAAATCAGATCCATTTGTAGTGATTGATATTGGTAGACTCATGACCAGGTAGCTAAGCCTATAGAGTGCTGTGCTAGCATTCCAGGAGTGGTGGATTAGAGTCCAATTTCGGGCAAAACTTTTCCTCCTGTGAAGTTACTTTTATGGTGACAGAAGTCAACGGAGAGCGCTGGGTTTGGCCACTTGGGAGCATTAAGGGACTGGCTAATTCCTGGTCCTTCTCTGGAGGTCGCCAAATGCTAAAATGAAATGAATTTGGCAATGAAAAAATGAAATTGGCGAAATGACAGGCGCCAAAAAAACCTGAATTTTGATCCATCAGGGGTTATTGATTTCGACATAGGCTGAGAGGATATTGTGTCACCCACGAGTGAGAGTGACTGTCAATTAATTTAGGCAAAAGGCATGTGTGTCAACTAGTAACCTCTTGACTAACCATAACACTTCTGTGATTGTTTACTAAAATTATCTGCCAATAATATGTAAATTGACATTTAAATACGACCCCCCTGGACGATGAGCAATATAAAAGGAACATAAGATGTTATAAAGCACAGGTTTTTAGAAGAAAAATGGCTCCAAATTTGGTTCCTAAAATCTAAATTTGGCTCCATTTTTTTTTATTTGGCAAAAATGTTTGCGAAAAGAAATTTCAGTCCAGAGAAGGCCCTGCTAATTGGTTCAAAGGGAGAGGAGTGTAGTGATTGACATTGGGTAGATTCATGACCAGGTCCCTGGTTAGCTCAGTCGGTAGAGTGCTGTGCTAGAGTTCCGAGGGTTGTGGGTTCAAGTCCCATGTTGGGCACAACTTTTCCTCCTCAAGTAACTTTACATATGCATCATTCAAATCTGTGGTTGTCGTTGGAACTATCTATGACTATTCAAATAAGTGCTTTATGTGATGTCATAGATACGTATTAGCATCAGTCCTTCTTATCTCATCTGAAACCCTGCATCTAATTGAATATCCGAAAAACAAGTACCATCCGGAAAATCTATTATTTGTCTTTTTATTGTTGGCTCCATTATCAAGTATAATCTATAAAAGACATTGGTTACTTTTCACACTTGAAGGAAATTATTGCGGCTTTAATTATTGAACAGATTTTGCGGATTACTGATAATATCCCAAAATAAAATGCGAACTTACTTTTCTTTTACTTACATTTTCTTACTAGAGTAAGCTCCCCTGGTTAGAGTTGAACATTTTTGGACTTGAAAATTTAGGCTGGAATCTCTGTACCTAAACCCGACCATTTTGTGGTAAGCAATATCGTAGGTTGAGACAAATCTGACATTCGGTTACCCACTTAAACTTGTAGCGCTATACTTAATCAAAACCAACGAATTGTATTTTGCGACACGACAGTTAAAAAAAAATCAACACTCAATGAATCGCCAACTCAGCGTGCCGTGTGTGCCATTAATTTTTAGGAAGTCGGGCTCGCCGTACGGGTCCGTACGGCTAGTCTGGTAGGCTAAACGTACGGACCCGTACGGCTAGCCTGTCCTCACTGGATAGGCTAGCCGTACGAGTTTTTTTTCAACCAATCAGAATACAGTATTTAATTTCTAATTATCTCCCGTCTTTGGGTTCACCTATCGATTGTTCAATGCTATTTGCATCTTTATTTTTACGCGTTTAAGAACTTCCTTGTTAAAAAAAAAGGGGGGGAGAGAAATAGTTATGATGTATCTAAGTTTCTACAGTTATCGACCTAAATTCAACCAATGCATTTTATGTTACGTTTTCAGAAACAGTTTTTCATACCTTTTTGCCGCACTCAAATAAAGTTCAATTATTAATGATTTTGAAAGTCTGGCCTGCAATAAAATAATTTTAATTGGGTGTCATTAGCAGATTTTTTCGTGGCCTCATTATTAGATGTACCGGCACAAGTTAGGCCCTTTTTTTTCCTTTGTGAAAATGTTAGGCATTTAATGTGGAAACGTATTGGGTGTTTGTGGAAATATTTACTCCTTCCATAAAACGGACGTAAACGTGTTCGGAACAAAAATAAACATGGTACGGAAGTTTTCGGATATAATTAAGATATTTGTAGTGTCAAAAAATTACTGGAGGCAGGCGCTAAGAAATTAAGGTAAAAAATTAAGCATTCTTTTTATTTTCATTTTTCTAATTTGAGGGTAGTCGTATTAATTTCAATTGACATAATTCATACTAAAATGTGCCAGTGATGCTTTGCTACGATGTTTAGTTTTTTACCTTAATACAATATCATACTGTCAGTCATTGAATTGATTTTTTGACCTGCAGATTTGGGTTATTTTATCATTTTCCGTATTCCGACATTTAACTTGACACAAAAAGGACATTTAAAACGAGTAATGTCTGGAATCTTGCAAAGGGTAACTCACCTTCACATTCAAGTCACCCCCACCAAATTATTTGCTTTGTTGAATTCACGGTAATGAGAGTTTTGTAGAATATCGTTTTTTAGAGTTATTCAAGGCAGGGACTCAGGGTCCGTGTTGAAGGAGCATTGTGAAAGCTTGTTTGCCTAACAAAGAATTTTTTTATCAACTGATAAATATTTTTACACTTTTACCGTCCGGTAATAGATTTAAGATATTCACGGCACTAAAACATATATCTTCTTTCGTGCATATAAAGAGAAAACGGAAAAATATCGAAGTATGCGAATAGAAACATAACATTTATTTTTCATTACAGTGTCGTATTCGGATTGGTTTAAAACTTCCTTGCTGTATTCTGATTGGTTGAAAAACTCCCGTATGGCTAGCCTGTCCAGTGAGGACTGGCTAACCGTACGGATCCGTAAGTTTAGCCTACCAGACTAGCCGTACGGACCCGTACGGCTAGCCACTTCCTAATTTTTATTGTGATTTCAGACATTTTTAAAGATCATCGGAAATTGTATTAGATAAGTGGAAAATAAGCCAAAACACGGAAAAAATATATAGCGAACTCTCTAGAAAGTAAACCGTTTTCTACTTTTATCAGCCGGAAAATCAGTATTGATAACTGGCGGCTGGCGCTGTCTGGAAAACAGTTATCAGTTCTGGGGAAATAAGAATAAAAGAGTGTTCGTTAGGGGATAAAAAGATAGAGTGTAATGTTAAAATACTAAATACAGGGGCTAAAAACAGAAGAGTGAGTTCATGATGGATGGGGGAGTGATGGACAGGGTTGGACTTGACTGGATGGTAATTGGAAGGCTATTCCAAAGCCTTATCGTTCTGGGAAAAAAAGAGTTTGCATGATAATTTGTTTTAGGGTGTGGGATGTTCAGTTTGAGATTTCTGGTTGAGGAGAGGTGGTGATTGTCGACAGCTGCTTGGTTTGACTTTATCAGTTTGTATAACATTGTAAGTGAAGCTATGTTCCTTCTGTGTTCAAGGGTTTGCTAATTTAGTGATTTCACCATATCCGAGACACTGTTTTTGAAGTCAAAATTGTTGAGAGAATAGCGAGCAGCTGATCTTTGAACCAGTTCTACTTTGTGAATGAGATATTTCTGCCAGGGGCACCAGACTGTAGCACAGTATTGAACATGGGGGCAGACATAAGTTTTGTAAGCTGCTTACTTGACCCGGGCATTTTTTGTTTTGATGTTTCTTTTGATAAACCAGAGAGTTTGGTTAGCTTTCGAGGTGATAGTGTTTATGTGGGGGGCCAAGTTGAGGTCCTTACTAATGTTGACACAAAGATATTTGGCTTGGTCCGTGGACTTACGCTCGATGTTATGGAGTTTATAGGGAAACAGGATTGGTCGGCGTTTCCTGTGGATATGAAGGACCTCACATTTGTCAGGATTAAACTCCATAGCCCAACCCTGTTCCTATAGTTCTAAAGAAAAAAGGTCTTGCTGGAGTTTTTCCGCTGATGATTTTGAAGTAATGGTTAGACACATAATGGTATCGTCTGCAAATAACCGTACTCTACTTTTGACAATCTCAGGTAGGTCGTTAATATAGGCAAGGAAGAGGCAGGGGCCCAGGACTGAGCCCTGGGGACCCCTGACAGTACAGGTAACCTGTCGGAGAATTGGCCTTCAACAACTACTTGTTCGGATCTATTGTTCAGGAAGGACTTGACCCAACCAGTAACTTTGGGATCGAGACCAAGGTGGTGGAGTTTATAAGGTCTAAATCCCATTCGGAATAATAATAACGACTTTATGATAAAATTTAATAGTATTCACAGTCGTATAGTGGACTGGTCCCACTTTCAGTAGTACTAGTCCAAGCCTGGTACATTGATGTTTAAAAATTGTCAAGTGTAGAAACAAGCAAGATGGCGGACATTAAACAACAAAAGTAAAACGTAAGTTCATTTTCTATTTCAAAAATACAGTCTGGGTTATTTTCAATGGCGATGCTTAAGGAACGACTTTGTAGCCAACATGAAAAGTCAGATTTTCATCTATGTTCACATTTTTATCTGTGATACTAACTGTACAACTAGGACTCGATCGATAAAGATGGGTGATTTGCAAAATATGAAATCGAAGCGGTTACCCCAAAATTCATTCTAGAAATTCGGATTCGTTACAAGAGAAATCACCAATATCGTCCTACCGCATATCGTAAGCCCCACAACACACACAAACAAACCACATTGAATTTTGGCAGGTCCGAAAAGCCTTGTGGAAAATAATATATTTAGTTTTTTTGTAAATAGGCAACAGTCCAGTGTAGAAATAGACCGTTTTCCCTTGATACAGTGTAGATACCGATGTTTTTTTGTTTTTTTTTTTTGAAGATTTAGAACAACTGTGGATATATTTTCGAAAATATGTAGACACATTGTTTGGTACCGTGTAGAACAAACACTTTGTTGTTAAATAATGACTTTGTCGTCATGTTAAGAAAATAGCCGGACTCTTACTTCGTCTAGTGACATAGGGGGGGGAGGTTTTATACATTTTCTTATTCTAAAATTCTATAACTGGCTCGATTCAAGAAGGAACTCGGAAAATGTCGTCGATTTATGATTATCACTATTAGTAATTTTATCATTGAACGATTTTGTATACACTAAATTTATAATAAAAGTTATGCTTTGAATCATGCTATTGGCATCGTAAAAACTGTTCAATGCAAATTCTAACGTTTGACAGATCGGGCCCATTTTCGAAAGGATCAAACGTTGTGATAGTATAATAATTTTTAGCAAGTTTGAAGTCAATCAGATGGAAACTGGGGACTTTAGAGCGCTAACGAGGTTTCTTTACTCAAATTCTCATTAGGCTTCTTTTCACGTGACGCTTGACGGATCTGACTTATTTTTTGAAAGGAATGATCATTGTGATGGTCCAATTATTCTAAGCAAGTTTGAAGATAATCGGATGAAAACTGTGGTTTTTGGAGCACCAACGAGGATTTTCTGAACAAATTTTTCATTTATTATCACTTGGTCCATTTTCCCATGACGCTTGACGGGTCGGGCCCATTTTCAAAAGGAACCATCCATGTGATAGAACAATCATTCTTAGCAAGTTTGAAGTCAATCGGATGAGAACTGTGGACTTAAGAGCGTTATCGGGGACTTTTTTTATTAATTTTTCATTAGGGTCCTTTTCCCATGACTCTTGATGGATCCGACCTATTTTAGAAAGGAACCATCCTTAAGATGGTCCAATCAATCTGAGCAAGATTGAAAACTATCAGATGAAAATTGTGGACTTAAGAGCGCAAACGAGGATTTTCCGATATAATTTCAATTAGGCCCCTTTTCCCATGACCCTTGACAGATCTGACCCATTTTCGAAAGGTCGTTCCTTGTGATGGTCAAATCATTTTGACTAAGTTTGAAGATAGTTGGATAAAAACTGTGGGCCGTAGGGCGTTAACAAGCAAGAGTTAACGGATAGACGAGCAAACGACCAGACGGCCGCACGCCGGACGGGAAAAACGGCATCACAATAGCTCTTCTGACCTTCGGTCAATAGAGCTAATCTGATTTTTTTTTCTCAAAGAATCATTATAGAAGGGACGAAATTGCTTGTTTCGGGTACCCCCTCCACTTGACTGCTATTTAACTCAAATGAACACCATTCAGCTCAAATAGGGGTTTGAAGTTTTTGTCTCAGTGGTAAGTGCGTGGGTTCGAGTCTCGGCCACACTGCTGATTATTTGGATTTGATTTTAAGAGCTTCTGTCTGGTAATGGTGAAGCGAACTTAGCACACGAATACGTAAACTTAGTTATGATGACTGACGTATTGTTAAAAGCGACTTGGGGAAGCATTTTATATTCACATTTGACAGGGGGGTTTGGAGTGTCGAGATGTTAATCTTTCGATTTTGAAGGTTTTCGGGCGGCTCAATATTTATTCTACCGTTAGCGGTTTCGCTTTTTGTCAGGATTTCGAAATGTTCAATGAGCATTATAATATAGATGTTTTGGGGGTTTATTTTCGGCAGGTTTTCAGAATCCTTAATCTACATTTGTTTTTGTTTTTTCTTTATGGCAGTGTTTCAGAATGATCAATATTCATTTAACCGCGAGTGTTTTCAGAATGCTCGATCCACTTCCATAACAGTACCTAGATAATGATGTGCATCCTTGAATTTATAAGAGAATGACATATGTTTCATGCCCAAACAAGAAAATGTAAAACGCGGTTCACTTGCTAAAATGAACACGTTTCTGAAAGAAAATCAGCCTTACAGCAAACTTTTGTAGTGTTTTTCAATTAGATTAGATTATCAATGCAGCAATGATTTCGAGCAGAACTTCGCTATGAAATGAAATTTGCAGATTGTTAAACGAGAAAACGTCATTTACGCCATAAGGATGAAGTTAACTTCATTCATGATCAATACTGGTGAAAATATTATCACCATGTTTTGAAGACGATGCCGATATTGTCCAGTGATACTTTCAATGTATTATCTTTAATAAGTAAAGATTTATTAAAGAAAGAATACCAGACAGAACTTTTGTCCTTAAGTACATAATTCACGGAAAGTCACAGTTTTGACAAGGTTTTTTGAATTTATAATGATTAATATGACGTGCTTTCGCATTTAGCTGGTTTATGGATTTTTTACCGAGCAATATAATTATATTGAAAAAAGAAGGCTGCTAAGTAATTTTCACTTTGATTTTTTACTTTCTTTAAATAAAGCGCGTGCTTCATTACCCAAGTACGCAGGTCTAGGGGAACTAATTGAATTTTCGGCGATCTGTCAAAAATTCTGTCAAAACTCTTTAGGGAAATTCCAGTCGATATAACCAAAAGCTCAAAATGAATTAGTTCCCATAGACCTGCATTGGGTTAATGTTGAAATCGAAGCTGGATGCAAATGGGTTACTTATGGTGCGCGAATAACCTTTTTTGTTCATACATAAATGGAATTTGTAATTGTCATTAAATAAAAATGAATTTCAAATGATGGAAATTGTAATAAATAAATTTGTGCAATATCTTCACTGAATTCAATTCTTATCCCGAAAAGATGAAATAATATGTAAAGCTGGTACAAGATGGTTCTGAAATTCGAAATCCTTCATCAAAACCATTCTAGATCGCTCGCTCATCGCTCCATTCATTCTAAACACTCACTCAACCCATTCAAAACCGCTCCATAATTTTCAAAACATTTCAAAATCGTATAAAACAATCGAAATCTCATTGAAATCGATTAAATCTCTCCAAATTTTGTTTGAGTGGTGTGAGTTTAAAAGTGTCTAATTAGTACGTGAAGCCAAAAACATTGGAAAGTACGTAGATGTTTTTTTAAAGGGAATTAATAAATATCACTTATGACGTCCAACTAGGACGAAATTAGTGACATTGAAAGCATCTCCCTTTATCTTCACTAATAACTCGCTCCTACCACTCATTCTAGTTCATTCGGAGATCATTCCGAACTCATTGATTTTGTCTATTTCATGATGTTGTTAACTGTAGACTAAAGCTCTTCTGATTCAATTTGCAGTTCGTCACCGGCACTCGCAAAGTCGTCCGCAAGGAATTCAAAAATTGCTCGACATCCAATGTCATGACCAACAACAGCGGCTGACGCCTCTAGCTCGGTGCCGCGACAAGTCATACTTAATGTCATAGATACTTTATCCCCGGGCAGGTCATTCGACAAGGTGATTCCTAGTTTACCTAGCTTTACGCACCCTTCTTCGTCACAGAACTTTGGATCTTTTCTGTCTGAAGCGAAAACTTTCCAATACACTTCAGGCTTTCTTGAGTTGCTGATTGAGTATTTTCTTTCCTTGCTAGAACCACCGACATAAACGTCTTCTCCTGCTTCAATATGAATGTCAAAAGCGTCATCAACATAAGCCTTTCCTTTGATACGTATAACTCTGTTCTCAGGATGCACCGCCGGATTGTAGACTTTACGAGTATGAACGCCGTACGTGAACGGACTAATTCGTGACGAGATCGCACGAGGATTATTTCCAAACATTACAGCTCCTTTCAGAATGGCAACACTTGCATTTCCTGGTGCAATCACTCTTAGTTTATTAAAATACTCTCTGATAGTAGAACTTACGAGTGGAGATTCAGAAAATCCCCCAACAAGCAGAATACTCGAAACTGACTTGAGTTCCTTTTTCTTTAATAGAGTCTGTATTAGGTCAATAAGTTCGTTTATCGCTTTGCTAAAAAACTGTTCCATTAAAACAGGCTTTAAAATGAGACTATGTTTAACAATTTCTGCTTTATTTTTGTATTCATTGTCTTTAAGTCTCGTTTTCAACTCTAATTTGTTTTCCTTTTTGTACAACTCTTCAATGTCTACTGGAAAATTGAGGTCGACCTCTTCGGTCTTTTTAGAAAAGCTTCTTTTCTTTTTCTCGAAATCTTTCTTAAATTCGATCCAATCGCTAGTATAATCTCTGCAGAATTTCTTGAAAACATCAGGGGTTACCTGAAATGGAGGAAAATATTATGATGTCTATTAGAACGAATCTAAAAAAAAGGCTGAAAAATCTTCATTTTTGAGAATGATTTGTCATTCTCAAAAATTAAGATTTTTCAGTTGTTATTTACTGTTGACAAGAGGACCATGATGGTCCTAAATTGCTCACCTGAGTTTATTTGACCCCTTACAGAAATACAAAGTTTGCCTCTAAATTTGCAGCAAATTTGCTGCAAACTAATCTGTTTGCAAGAACAGCAAATTTGCTGTAAACAGTTGCTGTTGTTGAGTTCAACGTAAAATTCTGGCAAAAACATGATGGTTGGTAAATACTCTTGGACCCATCAGCAGACTTTACACTATTTCTACTTCACAAAAATCAAATTTTTCGCTGGCTATCATTTCCCTTGCAGCTGCTACTCAAGTTTAAATTTGGCTTAAAACGGTACAATTTTCCCCATATTTTACTACCATATCAAATATCCATGATTGGTGAATTTAACGCTCATTTCATGCTTCTGTACACTTCATTTATGTGAGGACATTGTTTCTTTCATTGCAGGTTATTGTTGGATTGACTCAGTGCCCTTTTGATGTCTAGTAGAACGAATCAAATACGAGCATAACTTGGACTATTGGTGATCATATTTACTGAGACCATGCAGAATTCATACACACGTGTACATATGTTCAATTGAATATATACTCAGAACATAAAGTTAAGCGCCACTAAGTTTTAAGTTAATAAAAATTCTATCCAAAACTTTAATAGCGAATCTATGTTGTCAAACGGTTAGAACAACCTTATAGCTATTGATTAAAAACGTTTCGGATGCACGTGCTTTTTCAGCAAGTCTCGTGCAATGACTGTAAATCCAGGGCTCGTGCAAAGTGGAAAATCAGCTTTTCTGTCAGAGATACTTACGTCGTATAGCTCATGCAAACGTTTACATTTCGATTTGAAACTCAGTCATGGCAAGGCGTAGATTGTCTACAAATGAAAGATGGCGAATAATTGGAATGGGAGATTCTGGAATGTCTTGTAGAGCCATTGCCAGACAGCTGGGGTATCACCACAGTGTCATAACACGTTTGGTACAAAAACACGCACAGACAAACAACGTTAAGGACCGTGTCAGATCTGGGCGCCCTAGAGTAACGTCTATTCGAGAGGATAGAGCACTTTTGCGTCACGTCAGACGTCTGCCCTTCACAAGTGCGCCTGTACTAAGGGACAACTGGAATACACACAGGCGGGTCTCTATTTCAACAGTGCGAAATCGACTTCGGATGGCTGGGTATAAGGCACGAAGACCCCTCAAACGTCCAAAGTTACAACAGAGACACATCAATGAACGTCTAATATGGTGTAGAGCGAGGGCACGTTGGAACTTGGCATCATGGCGTCGATTCCATTGGTCAGATGAGTGCAGGATGTTGTTGCATGTCACCGATGGCCGAATTCGTGTTTTGAGACAACCTAACACCCGATTTACACCAAAGTACGTCCAACCAACCTATCAGGGTGGCGGTGGCTCCGTTATGATATGGGGTTGTGTCCTACGGCTGTAAACTGGACCTAGTGACAGTTCCAGGAACATTGACAGGCGATAAATATCGAGATAACATCCTTTTTCCTGTGGAAATTCCACATTTTGACAATCACCCTCTTCGAACAAGACCAGTGTACATGGATGATAACGCCAAACCCCACAGAGCAAGAGTCGTGGCGGACGTTATGCAACGTGAAGCCATCACCACCATTCCATGGCCGGCTTGTAGTCCCGATCTTAACCCCCATCGAGCACTTGTGGGACATTTTAGGGCGCCGTATACGTCGGAGAGAGCCTCCTGTACAAAATGGGGTTGAGTTAGAAGCAGCACTGCACCAGGAGTGGCAGTAAATCCCTCAACACATGATCCAGAGGCTGATTCGAGGCATGCCGAGGAGGTTGCGCGCAGTGATCAATGCTCACGAATCTTACACACGCTACTGACTAAGATGTGACTGGAATTAATCGCATTTGTGTTATCTGACTTCTAAAACCAAGTTTCGTGTCATAGACAACACCTTAAGTCGGCTTTGATAATAGTTTTTCATGTTTTAAAAAAAGGTAAAAATACGTCATTTACATTTCAAGGTACAAAGTCAATAAAATTTATCACCACCCATGTATTGTTGTGAAATTGTTAAGTTAACATCCATTTTCAACATTGGAACTCAATATTTACATCTCTGTTATTTTGAATTAATGCAGGCTCCCTGCCTTTAAAAATATTCTGTCTAAAAACAGGTGGCGCTTAACTTCTTGTTCTGAATATATATAGAGCTATCAAAAAAGTATCCGATTCGAAACCAAAGACTTTAGTCAGATGCCTAGTATTTGCATATAGTCCATTCCTTAATTTAAAATGATTATACGTATACCTAGCTATTTATCCACTCGTCTTATCATCAAAAACATATTTGTGACCCGTCACGCGATAAGGGACTGTCCGGAAATTTTGTAAAATGAATTATTGAAAAGAGGGGGCAACCAGAAGTCGCATTTAAAAGATTCTTTCACTGGAAGGTAGATTGATCATTCTAGATTCAGAAAATAAGCACGCTGCAAAAAATTTCGACCCTAGTCAGTCTGCGCAGTCCGCGCAGTCTGACTAGGGTCGACACTTTATGCACTACCCAGATGGTCCCTTTTCGCGTGACGGGTCACATATCTAAATATGTTCAAGAGGTCACCAACAAACTAATAACAAGAAACAGTTTTTTTCAAATTTTTACACCATTGCCACTTATAATGAAATAATGAATAATAAGACAAGTAAATTGTTTGTACTTTTAACTTTCTTAACGGAGTTTCTCTTTACGGCGAACCAGGGAGGCTCTCAATATACATACTATAATATGAAATAAGACAAAGCCTCTGACCGGGGTCGATGGAATTTACACCGTTTTGTTTGATTTTTAAATGAAACAGTAGTGGCGAGCCAAAGGACGAAAAATAAATCAAGTAAATGATTTGGAAAGGACCAAATGCTCCAAAACATTGAGCTTTTTCATATTGATAATTCATTTTGATAATTTTAAAGGTTTCATGTAAGAATCCATTTATGGATCTAAGAATTTATGCAAAATAATTGAAACGGTTGCAAATGAAATATTTATCCGCCGCGATATAGCTGAAAGTGTAAAAGCCCATTCAACAAAGAAATAAAAAAAAAATTCCTTCGGGACTCGGACACCACACGTTTGCTTCTTTGAGAGTGCATGAAGTCTTTTAACCGCATTATCGATTCAATTAGTTATACAAAAATGTAATAATGAAATTGAAATTTAATTGATTGATTGAATGGAGTTTTCAAAGTTTTTTTCAGTTATATCGCGGCGGCTGGAGCATCTAACAACCTACTATCTCACACAGGTCTACGAATATCAACCCACTGGTGAAAGACAAATAGTCGGAGAGAATGAGTTCCTCCGTCGGGGATCGAAATTGGAATTTAAAGACTAGAACATTGAACCCTTTCTGTAATCACGATAATTTTTATTGACTATTTAAGGTAATTTTAGGGAAAATTCAAAATAGATTGCAAGCTAGAAGATATACGACAATACAAATGAATGTTCTCGATTATTTTAAAATTCTAGAGAGTTTAAACATGATTAGTTAGGGAATGACCATCGGTCGCTAGTTTGTTTTCCGAAAACGACAAAAATCTGAAAATCAGTAAACGACCATATAGGTTATGACTCTGATTTTGCCGGTTCTAGTAAAGTCCCAATAAGAACATTTGAATAACGTAAGTGCCGATATTGTCTTGTTTATCTAAAATATGATGAGGTACAGTCCGGCCGACCAACATTGCATGTGACGTCATGATTTGTTTATTATTTTATCGCTCTGTAAAATATATAAGGTTTAATAATTAGTAAAAAACAATAGAATTCGACAAGTGGTAAAATAGCTCAGGTGGTTAGTGAGTCCCGCCCCTCGAAAGTAAAGTGTAATTTGATATTGATGCTCGAAACTCTGTCAAATTACATATTTTTGTAATGATCTTTTTTTAGTGTATTTTCAATATAAAATCAATTCCATTATTTTAAAATTGACTCGTTTATTCGTTATATGTGTAAGAAAACTTTTTCTTGATAATATCTTTTTCTTTTATCTACTGATGTGTCAGTATTTCCATATTTTTCTATTTTCAACTCATACATATGTATTCATAACTATCACAAAAATGGAAAGCGATTATTTTTTCTTCAAAATCGTTTCGTGTAGAATTGCCAAATTTTATAGAATGCATGAAGTTTTGAATCTTTAGTTTATGAAATAAAAAATAATTCTTTTGCGCTGATGCGAACCCATGGAGCACATTACTTAGACTAGGGTGCGTTACCGACTGCGCTAATTACGACAGATGATTCAAGGCGAGTTGAATGACAATTTTATTTCAACCTTGCCTTTGAAAAGTAAACAAAAATGGCGTGCACTTGCAATTTAGGGTGGTTGATTTGATTATTTCTCATAGCAATAAAATAATAAACATATCATGACGTTACTTGCAATGTTGGTCGGTTTGACTGTAAAATTACATCTGTTTGTCGAGTGAGTTACGTCGTGCCAAAATAAAAACCAACCTTAGCGTTTTTTACCCTACCGAGAATTCGCAATGCTTTGGGGCCAACTTATTTCTCGCCCGAAAGTGTCCCGTATTTCATTGTCTTTCAGTCGGGCCACAATTAGAAACCAGCCCTGTGTTCCGGCTGACAAGAGGTTTTCAAATTATACCCGCTTTGCAAAAAATGCACGTGCAAAGCGGGGCATTATTTGAAAACAGTTGATAACATTTTGTCAGCCGGAACAAAGAGCTGGTTTCTAATATAGTCCCGGCTAAAAACCAACAAAATCGGGACCCGTTAGGGCGAGAAATAAGTTGGCCGATAGTCTTTGCTCAACGATAAAAGGTGTACGCAAAGTGCCCCGACATTGCTGTGAAATGATCTTGCTTCCAGATTGCATATTCCATATCCATTTTAATACTGGCATAATAGAAGGCTCTTTCCCTGCCCTAAAACTACTGTAGATACTTACCATTTTAGCAATATACTGTTCAAAAGCTTCATTTACCGTTTGACCACCAAACGGTCCACCCGTTGCGGCATGAAGCTCTTTAAGAGAACCATCTGGTAATACTTCGTGTCCGGTTGTATCTACAGTCCCTCCTGTAATGTACGAGTATTGGAACAAAAATTATCCCTGATATCAGGATGACCAAATTGTTCAAACTGTTTGCAAATTATATTTGCAAAGCAGGGTACAATTTGCTAACAATTTACGCCTTTTTTCACCCTGAACGCATGACAAGTTAGGAAGAAAAAACTTAATCAGATCGTGAAAAGCAGTAGATCTACATGCGAATATTGGTTCGATTATAAAGAGTGGTGAGTTAGGGAGTTGTTTGGTTTCCAAAACCTGTAGATGATATTTATCATTTCTATTTTTCTTTTAGAAATCACCAGGGAAAACATCATTTTTTTTCCGGGCAGTTTTCTTATTGAAAGATTCTTTAAGTAAGCAAGACAATAAGTTGCATAATCCGTGTTTATTATAATCATTATTTTCAGTTACGAAATCACAGAAACTTTTCAACTGCATCCTTTGTAAATGATTATTCATATTGTGTAATAAGAGTCATTAAATTGCAACATTAATATTATCTAGGTTATATTTTTTCGAGAAAACATCCATAGACTTAATCATTTGGACCATCTGGGTAGTGCGTAAAATGTCGACCCCCGTCAGGTTGCACGGATTTCGCAGACTTATGGCTAAAGTTGAAAATTTACGCACTTGACTAGTTTTCTGAATCAAGAAAAAATATAACATCTTCCTAAAAATGTTTTATTTTGAAAAACGACCTCCAACTGTGACCAATGTCTTTTTTTCAATATTCTTGCCCAGATGGTTATTTTTGCATGACGGGTTACATTTGTTAAATCTTACCACCAAGGTCAACAACAATGTATTTTTCTCCGGGATCAAAAGCCCTCAAAAAGACCCCTTCGATACCCTCAGCCCGATTTATGGCTACCTCTTTACAAAAGATGGCTGCTGACTCTGGTTCTAGAGCTAGCGTGAGTTGATCGTTTGGGATTCCAGCCTGTAATTGGAAATATATAATACATACTTAGTGTATTATATGGAAAAAAATATCTAACGAGGTTGGGAGAATTGAAAATTGTCGAGGCTCTGCCGAGACAATTGTCAATTCTCACAACCGAGTTAGATATTTTTTTCATACAATACACTAAGTATGTATTATATTTATCTTATAGCCTCTATTTGTCTTCTTTTCGTCGATGTTTCTTACTGAAATGCAAGTTTCTAAAAATAAACACATTATATCATTGTTCTAAAAATAACTGTGTGATATCATAAAAAATATCATAAGGGATGTTATCACATGGATATGTGTATAGTTACAAGATAAATTGTAATATTTAATAGATGCAGGGAGTATCGCTTGATTTCATTGAGATATGAAACTAATAAAACTAATCGCAGTTACGTATGAATACGCGTACATAAGTGAAATAGGATTTTTAGTTTCATACCTCCATGAAATCAACAAAAAGTTTCTTCGTGTCTTACAATCAAATATCGTGAAGTAAAAATGCAAGGCTTTGTCAATGTTGAAACAGATCCCTCACAGGGCTACTTTTTGTGGAAACTTACAAAATAGCTGCACACTCAAAATCATTTTTATTGAGAAAAAACCTTTCTCAGCCAATCAGAATGTAGAAAATGCAATCAACTAAAATTATATTTATAACAATCGAAAAAAATATCAAGCTCTTTCAAAATTTGGTAGAGTTACAAAATCTACAAATAGTCTTCCGAACAAGTCGTCCGCATTTAAGCATTTCTATCAAATAATCCCCAAACATACTTGCGTGATTGTTATACCTTTAAGCTATATGTAGATCGCTAGAGAGTAGGTAGTGGACCCGTATTAAACCCGCAACGTTTCGGAAGTCATGAATTTTACCAATGTTAACCTATGTTTCCTAATAATTTTCATTAGAAACATCTCTTAACATTGTTAAAGAACATGCAGTCCGAAATGTTGCAGAACTATTACGGGTCCATTACCTTAAGCTATATCTAGATCGCTAGAGAGGCATATAGAAAATATAGCGAAAAGTTTGGACCACGCAGTCCGACTAGGCTAGTCATTTCATTCAATTTCTCAGATGGCCCCGTGTTCGCCTGACTTGTATGGCGATCAAGCAAATTCAGTATTCTCACAATTGTTGGAAATATCACGCTTTACTATGTTTACCACGCTTTTTTAAGTGTGGGTTGGGTGTTGTCATAGTTCAGTTTGTTTTCAATAAAACGTATGAACCAAACCTTGGATGCCGACTCTCTCATGAACTGTTTAGCTGAGTTCCTCCATATTGCTGGCACAGTGATGACCCATTTAATGTCTCGCAGACCAATCTCGTCACGTATAGATTGCTTCAGCTTCTCCATCAAATGTTTCTGAAACAAAAAATTAAAACTATGGCAGTGAGTATTAGAGAACGATTTAAAACAGCAGCAGCGAATATGAGAAAAACTATTTCAATCAATGTTAGTAAATATGAGACAACTTTTTAAATCAATGACAATAAAAATGAGACTACTATTTAAAATGACAGTAAATATGAGACAACTATAATAAATCATTGGCAGTAAATATGAGACAAATTTTATAATTCATTGACAATAAAAATGAGACTACTATTTAAAATGACAGTAAATATGAGACAACTATATAAATCATTAGCAGTAAATATGAGACAAATTTTTAATTCATTGACAATAAAAATGAGACTACTATTTAAAATGACAGTAAATATGAGACAACTATATAAATCATTGGCAGTTAATATGAGACAAAGCGTTACATTTATGTCAGTAAATATGAAATAAAGTTTTATAATGATGACAGTAAATATGATACAAAGACTTAGAATAAGTTTGCAAGCGTTTTGTTATACTTAACGTAGGGGCTGTTGGGCGATTAGGCGACCGGTTTTGGATGAATTCATTAAAGAGTTAAAAATTGTAACTATACATCTAATTAAAATACATATTTCAGGTAAAGAATAAAAGAGTTTTGTTGCTATAATTAATATGATTTAATGGAAATAAGTAATTGTGTTACCTTGACGTATTTTATGGCCTCCATAAATATGATCATGGCTTTCACTTTCTTTCCATCGGCATCCTCCAGTAACATATCCCGGCTAAGATCCTAAATCAAAAAAATAAATAAAAACAATTATAAAAATAAATAAAACATTTGACTAGTTTAGTTTGCGTACGTTTAGTTTTTGTCGTTCGAGGCCAAAATCAGTGCATTTTAATTCAGAAACTTGAGAATTATCTTAAACAGTTTGATTTGAATTCGATAAGGACAAATCATATGCTCAAACATTCGCTTATAGACTACCTATCTTAGTATTCTCCATGAAAAAACCTTAGCATTACAAATTGATTGCCTTTGCCAGTCGGTAATGACGACAGTACGGTTTATGGATTCAGATATAGATTCAGAGTCGGGTATAGTATCCTAATTATATATTCTTTGTGGGTGTGTTTATTCAATGGGGTCACTGTCACCTTTTAACAATATTTCAGTCATATCGCGACGACTGGAGCACCAAGCCATGATATTTCTTACACCAATACTACCGTTGATATTTCTCACATCTGTACTACCACAATATCTCTTTCGAGACTCCAGTGGGCCATTCCACATAGATATTTGGTATAAATCGAATTTGGAAGGTGGGGGGGGGGGGAGACAAAAGTCATAAAGAATGAGTGTCGCCGTCCAGAATCGAACACGTGATGAGGAGGCGGACGCTAATGCTGAAACAATTTCTTTTACATCTTTACAATTATTTATTCGAAGCCGGACGTGCATGAGTCATTATTCAAACCCATTTTATCCCATTTCAATGGAACTATAGCAAGATCAACAAGCTTGATATTTTATTCCTTTTTTACAGAAGATGACAGATGTTCTATAGAAAATGACAAAGACCAGAAGAATTAATGGTAAATTTAAAAATATATTGCAGCCCTGCGTCAAGGACGCATAAAAGCTTGCAGAACGGTTTGGGTACCCCAATGTGGACTAAAGTAAACGTGAAAAGCAGGAAACCGTTTCTGAAACGTTTGCGAACGTTTCCTTCTTGAATTTCGAACATATTGATCATGTAGAGTCTCAAAAAAATGTTATTTTACCTTTTCGTGGTGTAACTTCATTTTAAAGTACTGAAAGTAGTACCAATCCCTATGTTCATTCTTCAATGTCAAGCTCTTGAATTTACTCTCTGCTTCAAATCCAAACGAATGAAATTTCTTCTGTGGATCCAACAAGACCGTGGTAGGGGCCTGAAGACCAAGTTCGGAACTTCCTATCCATGCTTGATCCGTGTTGATTTCATTTATTTGGTTCCCGGTATCCCGCCGGAAGTAGTAGGCATATCCGGTATTGGTAGTACCAAAATCAAT
This sequence comes from Fragum whitleyi, assembly GCA_948146395.1. NCBI lineage: Eukaryota > Metazoa > Mollusca > Bivalvia > Cardiida > Cardiidae > Fragum > Fragum whitleyi. Next base: position 48,060,196 of record OX411554.1, read on the forward strand.
GGCGGCTATGGCGATTTTCCTACTCTCCGAGGACGGTCTTGACATTGTCCTCCCAGTTCATATATCATGCGTGTAGACCTATATCACAAAAATTCGGCACTGAAATTAATGGTATTTCTACAAAGTCAATTTTCCTAAATAAACTAGAACTGTCGCAGAGCGGACTAATACCCCCCACAAGCGCTTTGTCAGAATGCAAGTGCTATTAGTGCATGATGTGTTGCATGAAGTTTCATGATTCTAGGTCGCTTGGTTTTTGAGTTAAGAGTCCAGAAATAATCAAAGCACTGAAAGTACTGATGGTGAACGAACCTGATGGCATTCTAGAGTGATATATTGAATTCAATTAGAAAAGAGAAATTATGAATGTAAAAAAAAGGGGGGGAATTGTCTCGACAAAATTTCCGTTATTCGGAAATTTCACTGCAAATTCAAAGAAAGGGAAAGAGGGGAAAATCCTGTTAGAAAAATATTTGTTAGAATATGAGTTGTTACTCTGTGAAAATTTCTTTTACACACTTGAAATAGGTACATTTATTAATTACACATAAATGGAAAAAAAAGATTCAATCCTATCTAAAACTGTCTTCAACCTATATCCAATGGTGTTTGTTTTTACAAATGTAATTGGTATCATGTTTAAGCTTATTTCAATTAAAATTGTTGTATTTGTTTAAACTTTTTTTTATCTATCTTTGTTTCTTCTCAGAGGATGAAAAGGTCTTTGAGTACCAACCAAAGAAACACCTATGAATATCAGTCAGTCTTGAACTGTACTCATTGTTCAAAGTTATAATTTGTTAACTTATAGCATTTTAATCATAACCCGAGAGATTCATTTTCATCATATCTGTAGCCAAAAACACTTCCGTGGTTGACACTTATGTCGTTATTCAAATTTAGAACAATGCAGGATGAGGTATTTAGGTATAGGTTAAAGGAGGTCTTGTGCCCTATTAGTATAATTCATAGATAATTTCTGTTTAAAGTTTAGAAATTAAAGCATAACTTTTTATATTAAATAATTGCTTCATAGTAAATTGCATACTAAAAGTCTTTATAAATATTATTTTTGTAACGCAAATTCCACATCAAAAGCGAATAAGAATCTTATTTAAGAAGTTTATCTTTTTAAAGAGAGGTAATAATTGCAGGACTATGTCTGACAAATAGTTTAAGTATAATACAATGTTTTGTTTGTTTTGTTTTTTCCTTCCGACTTTCTTCCCAATAAGAATTGAGAATCCTTACAATTGTCGGTTTATTTTTTGCACGAGAACCTATTTTTTACCTTCAAGAGTTTGGATGCTTGTAAAATCACTCACTATCGATATCTTATTACAGTATAGACAGATATTAGACTTTTCTGCTCGGAGCTAGTTTTTGCTTAAACTGTAGTTAACCAATTCTAAACGTATTTTTGGAAGGATGAAGCCAGTTTTTATTCATCAATTAAGATTTTTATGATTTCTGTAAAAACGCAATGACTTTTCCAGAATAATTTAACAACTAAACCCGCCTGTCAAATTGTAAACAAGTGCATGACGGATCTGGTCTCCCCTTGACTACGGCAATATCTACTCGTCAATTGGAGTGGTATCTAGGGTTAAATATTTAGCTATCATTTATTTAATTTTCAAATAAAATTTTGAATTGATATGGTTTTACAGATTGAAAAAAATGCAAAGTAGAATGGCCCCAATGAAATATCTTCCGTGCCTGTCGCATTTGGTATTCGGCAATATTCGCTTCTGAGACAGACGAATACGAAACGTTTTCGCTGGGAACAGATCACCGAATATTCGAGTGTATCCTTACAGCCCTACTTCAGCCAACGCAATTTTACAGAAAAATGTTAATAGCGGCGTTCATTCCTATTCAAATAACAGGTAAAAGAAAGGCTGTGCATGTAAAACACGTGTCGAATAATTCTTAAACTCGTCTCGAGACTGACTGTCGCGTGTTGAAAAGTTATGTAAAACCGCGTTACCGCTTCTAATGACACAAGGTGTCTTGATGTGTCATGCGTCTCAACTCGGCCGATTTTGTAACCTACATTTTAATCGGAGCCGTCGGAGATCGCCCGAGTATTGCCGAATGTAAGTTCAAGAGGACATGACCTAAATAAACACATATTTCCGGCTAATTACTACAAGTTGCACCACCGAAGGCTTGGGTCAAAAACATAGTATCTGTCTCTACGATGTTTAGACACAAACTTTGTTTTTGCTCTAAAGTCTCAACAAGCTTACGCCGATCAAAAATTCCCTTGATAAACATTGCAAGATCATTTTGTGATTTTTCAGGCTAATTTTCATTATCTTCACTTGATTAAGAATACTGTTATCATGCCATTTAAGAAATCAACAGTGATTTTGCGGAGAAAAATATTGAAAGATAATGAATTGAATTTTAAGAGGCGCTACTTTTTTTCGAATGTATTAACATCCAACAGGATTTTCCTAACATGGTATATAACACTGGTGAACGACGTTCGTTCACCAAAAATTGAACAAAAATTGACCTTTGACCTATATAACCTCAAAACAATAGGGCACTTCCATGGATCGTAAGCAACATTTGCATAAAGTTTCATGCTTGTAGGTCACTTGGTTCTCGAGTTAAAGTCCGGAAACGAAAATTGAACAAAAATTTACTGTGACCTTGACCTTTGACCTATGTAACCCAAAAAGAGTAGGGCACTTCCTTGGGTCATAAGGAACATTTGTATAAAGTTTCATGATTGTAGGCCACTTGGTTCTTGAGTTAGAGTCCGGAAACGAAAATTGAACAAAGGATGACTGTGGCCTTGACCTTTGACCTACATGACCCAAAAACAATAGGGCACTTCCTTGGGGCATAAGGAACTTTTGAATAAAGTTTCATGATTGTAGGTCATTAGGTTCTTGAGTTAGAGTCCGGCAACGAAAAGGTCTACGGACGGACGGACGGATGGACAGACATGGTGAAACCAATATACCCCCCTCTACTTCGTAGGTGGGGGGTATAATAATTTGGGAAGCATTTTTACATTGCGAAGTTGAACACTAACAGTATCGCAACAGTTATATATTCTTGCCTACTTTCATTCAAATGTTTCATGCTGCTAAACATTATCTCGGTTAGGTCAAACCTTCTTCAGTATTCATCATAAGATTTTAGATAATTATATTGTTTAAACGTTTGCTACCTTTGTATCATTTTTGTCCAAAAAATTATAAATTATCCCTTGCTTAGTGTGTACCAAAACAATTAATCCCATGACCGTTAATGAAGCTCATACGAAAATACATACGTGTCGCTTTCGTTATTCAGTAACGAATGAAAATCGATCTTACTCCTATGTATGAAATGTTCTGGTTTAAGATCAATCGTTACAATAGTGCCCTTTTAAGAAAGAAAGGAGCATTTTTAAATCTAGAAATGCAAATACTTGAAAAATATATAGAATGAAAAGAAAAAAGATGCCCAAGTGGGCATGTATCTGTCTACCAGCCTTAATAAAAAGAGATACTCATAATAGCGATTAAATCAATTTTGGCTTAATTGATCTGATTTCAAACAAATAGTAGTAGAGTACAAAGACAGATACTAAATATGGTTGACAACATTCAAAGCGAGTGAGGAATTGTGAATAATAATGTTTCCTACAAAGATTTTTTTTCATAATCCAATTGTTCAAAATGACTGGGTTAAGTTGATAAGTGTATGGAATGTTTACACGTGCAAGGGAAGTAATCAGGTTATAACGTTGTATCTTTTAAGTTTTAATGGTGTATTTTATCCATTTAGGCCATTGTTCCAGACAATTATTCATACACATGTCAACTTACACAATATGTCTATCTCTTTGCATTTACTTGTTTAAAGGTGATTTGTTAATACTGTCACTAAAAAAAGCTCAATTTGATTAAAAACAAAATTTCGAAGAACTCTTTTGTGATGATTAACTGGGTCTGGTCACATTCCAGAAGATTTTCAGAACTTTTAAAGTGAAATAAGCACCACCCTACCACGCCCATATTAAGGGTGCAATCAAACCGTCTTGAACAATTTAATGAAAGTGTCACCAAAACAATATTCATGCCATGTTTCATTGAAATTGGTCCATTTATTTTGTTGAAGAAGACTTTTAATGATTTTAAAGTTAAAATAAGCAGAAACACATTTTGGGACAAATCAAAATTTCCTCAACAATGTACGTAAAGGGTCACTCAATGTACATTGAGTTTCGCTGGAATTGGCCCTACGGTTTAGAATTGTTCGTTTATTCCAGTTTATTTATCGTCGCTACCGTAGCATATGTCCATATGAGCGGTGCCCCTAGAAGACGGTTATTTGTTACGGGGGATAGAGCAAGGATACATGATGAAACTACTGCTGAGATCCGCCATGGTTCTTTAGCGTGCTCGGGTACTTGGTTTTTACATCTCATCAGAAAGACAAATAGTGTGTTAATTTGCCATCCCAGGAATCGAAACAACGCGGTCGTTTTGAAGTCCGATGCTCTACCAACTGAGCTTATCGGGCTAATTTAGGTTTAGGAGAAGATTTCTAAAGATTTTAAAGAGAAAATGAGCCATGTCCCGAACGCCCACATTTATGGGCCAATCAAATTTTCCTGGACAATTTAAAACGAGGGGCATTTCTGCCAAGTTTGGGATGCAATCTGTCCATGAGTCTATGAGGAGAGGATATTTAAAGAAAAAAATCATACGGATGCACACACGCATACTCGACGGACATACCGCCAAAGCAATAGGTCACTCTAAAAACCATCATCAAAGTAATCTGCGAAGTTTGACCAGAGTCGACATATTTTCGCGGTAAGTAGGAATTTGTTAAATATTTGATATCCGAAATCATTTAATTGAAATACGTATACAATCGGGAAGCATCGGCGATTCTACGGAATAGACCTTCGGATTTAAAAGGACATATCCTTAAAAGCGCGTTGTTCCACACGTGGATTTACATGACGTTCGTATCAGGAACATCTCTCTGCCATTTCCGCAAAACTGCAAGAGTTGGCCGTTAAATTGGCCGAGTGCTGTTCCGAATTTTACGAAACACTTTCCAGTTAACGGACAACTTCTACAGATTTCTGAATGACGTGTAATTTTGAAAATCTTACCAAACCCTATCGATTTTGACAAAGCAGGAATGGGGGTGAACTCAACACATTGCACGACAGAAATAAAATTAAATTTGTTGAAAATGCAGACGATCTTCCGAATCAAAATTTAAAAGAAACTAGAGGGGCTTGAGCGCCTGATTCGCTCCACAGGCCTTAATATCCTGATAATGATTATTAGAGGATGATGAGGCTGTATAAAATACGGATCATTCCAGTGAAATTTGTTTGAACTCCCCCCCCCCCCCCCCCCCCCAAAAAAAAAATAAAAAATATCAAAACTAACAGAATGTTACCGCACAATATACTTGTACTTTGTCCACAAAATTTTGATTGTAGGTCTTTCCACTATTTATTAAACACCATAATAAGGGTGTTACTTCCCAATAATTGTTTGTCATCAAAACAAAATTTTAACTAATGATAATAAGAAGTAAAATATTCAATCCAATATATCTTTTCTGCCCAATGCTTTAGAGTGCAGTCAACTCAGCTCTTTCTACACCACTCTGAACCTCAGTAGGCCACTTTACAGCACTAATGTCCTCTTAGTGCAGTCACCCTTCGTTCAACTAAACTGACCAATTCTCAAGGGGTATCTCAGGCTCCCTATTTCACCTAACGTTTCTACACATTTGGATTCCAACAAAACTTATGTTCCTTCTAACCTACAATCTTTACATCTATTAAATTTAATGAGTCTAAAAAAACAACATTTAGGTCAAGATCAAATATTCACTTTATATGTTGAAATGTCCTCTGCCAATAAAAAGCATGCTGTTCATCTAATCAAATATTTTTTGCAGCCTGATACAACTTCACAGAGATAATAATCCCAAGATATTTGATTGCAATCCATCTGTTTAAACTTTGAAAAAAGTTTGTTTTACCCTATCGGATAATACCCTATATAACATATCAAAAGAAATGGCCTCTGACAATAAAAGATAATGTAATTTGGTTGTTTTCCATTGGTTAGGTTCTGAGAAAATGATTTTCAAAGTCTCTACTATATAACATAAAGAGAAATCACTTCCGCCCATAAAATACACATTTTTCATCTGATCACAATAATTTTTTTGTAGACTGATAGAGGGTCACTCAAGGATAAATCATGTGAAGTTTGGTTTATATCCATCAATTAGTTTCTGAGAAAAACCACCTATTACCATATATGGAAGTTAGCCGCGCCTACTACAGCCATGATTTTCAACCGATTAAAATTATTTGAAGGAATCTGATAGAGGGTCACCCTAGGAACATTCCTGTAAAATTTGATTGAAATCCACCCAGTACTTTATGAGGAGAAGATTTTTAAAGAAAAGGTTTACGGACGGGCGGACGCACGCACGGACGACGGACAACCCGCCATGACAATAGCCCGCTGGCCTTTTGGCCAGTGGAGCTAAAAATCATGACATATTGTCTTTTATATGGTGAGAAAAGGAGAAACCGACTATTTTAAGCTATTCTTTTTTTCTCACTATCTTATCTGCAGCTTTGACTTTTTGAGTGCGCCAATAAAATATGCGCCACTGTTTGGTTAAAAAGGTCCTAGAGACAAACCATTAGATTCCGCACACGTTTATATATATTTCCTCTTACAACTGAATTCACACAATTAATGGCAGTTGTGTTCACAAATCTTATACCCAAATCAGATATTTCAATAAAGATTTAAATTTATTGAATATCAATATGTTAAACAATTTATCCACGTTAATCAATGATCAATAATGCTTGCTGATTTCAAGGAAGTCGTTTAATATCATAAATGTTCTACTATATATGGCATCGTCGATTTTCTTCCAAAATGTCATAACTACATCTTTAAACAATCTATAGTAACGAGATTTTTAGCAGAGGATAAAAACGAAGATTTAATGAGAAATGCTCAATGGACGCCCAAGAAACTCTATCACTAAATGTACAAGGATCCATATGTGACCCATCACGCGAAATGGGACCATCTGGGTAGTGCGTAAAGTGTCGACCCTTGTCAGAGTGCGGGTACTGTGCAGACTGACTTGGGTCTAAACTTTTCGCTTTTTGCTAGTTTTCTGAATCTTGAATGGTCAATCTAATTTTTGAAATTCGACCTTTGGTTGGCCTGTATTAGAACTTATCTCCTTTTCAAATATTTAATTTACAGAATTCCTGGGCGATCCTGTTTTTTGCGTGACGGGTCACATATGTTTCTGAGGAATTTCACATTGGCCTGCATTGTGTCTGTGATCGAGAGGAAGAGCGTAGGCCACTTCGCCAAGAGGCCCTTAATTCGATTCTTTCGATCTTGCCCTTTTTTTATTACTATCATTATCATTATTATCATTATTATTATTTTTATTGGCTCACATGAGAAGTCCATTCAATATTGAGTACAAAGGTGATTCATATCCAATCATTCATTTCAGAGAAGAACATTTCTTTATAATTCATGAATGGGACCATTTTAGATGACTAAAAAGAACGTAGCATTCACGTTTATCCCCGGACATAATTGAAGGAGAAAATCTGAAAGAGCATGTCCAAAGTATCACCCCTGTGAAAATTGGTCGAATTCTAACCTGTACTTTAACAGCTTAAAAGAAGATGAATTTTCATTTTGAGAGGCCATTTTTTGTTGAACTATTTTTGAGCCCAAGTTTTAGCATAATCAGAAATTAGCGAAATTGTTTAAAAACAACAAAAGTATCATTTCAGTGAAGGTATGTCGAATACTACCAATTCTTTAATGCTTTTCGGTGGTTTATCGAGAAATAACGGTAGATTATCACTTGATAAACTCACCGCAAAAGCAGTGAAATTATCAAAAACTTATACCCTGCTTTTGTGCATTTCATCCTATCTGACGTCATCTATGCGGGGCGAAATATGTGACGTCACAATGAACGTTGCATAGCAATCACGTGCAAAATGACGCGCTTATGAAAATATGTCCTAGAAATTTCACATTTTGTCTCATTTTTGCATTAAAGAAATAGAATAATCGTTTGTTTTTCGAGTAAGATCGGTTAATATTTCATTTCGTGAAAAACAAAAGCTATATTTTCACTCGTGGCTCCGCCACTCGTGAAAATATGGCTTTTGTTGTTCACTCAATGAAATATAAATCGATCTTACACTGAAACAAACGATTATCCCCTATATATATTTTCAGAGAAGAAAATATTATTCCTGTAAGTGGGGCCAATGTGTATAGTCCAAAAACAATTAAAGGAAGAAATCTTAAAGAGCATTTTCCAAGCACCATTTCTGTGAAGTTTTGTTAAATTCTGACCATTAGATTCAGAAAGGAATCGCTATTTTTTGATAGTTTTAATATTTTTTTAAAATTTAATTGTTCTTTGGGTCCATTTATGGTGTATCTGCCGTCCAAAGAACCCATGTTTTAACCCGATCAGAAGAAATCTGAAAGAGCATGACCTAAGGATCATTCCTGTGAAGTTAGGGTGGATTCTGAACAAAAGTTTTTTTTAACCACATAGAATCATTTTGGTGACTTTCGTATGGATTTGGTTATATCTGGATTTCCCAGGATGTCGGAAATGTTGATTTATTTATTGCACAATTACGGACTAGATTAAAAGACATCTTTCAGCAAGACTGGCACAATCACCTAAACGATACATCAAAAGGGCAATATTATTTGCAATATAAATCGCTACTTGATGTTGAATGTTACTTATCGTTTAATTTTCCGTTTTATCTGAGAAAAGTCTTTTCTAAATTCAGATGTTCAAATCATCGTTTAAATATCGAACTAGGTAGATATGATAACATACCCAAAGACGAACGAATCTGTATTTACTGTCTAGAACAGCACTCTTTAGAAGTTTTAGATGACGAGTTCCATGTATTTTGTCAATGTCCGCAATTCGATTTTTATAGAGAAGTCTACATTGGAAAAAATCGTATTCAAAATGTTCAACTTTTTTTCACATACATGGCTGAAAAAAGGGAAAATAGGCTTTTAAATATATGCAAATTTGTTCATAAGATAATGCAAAAGCGCGTTTAATAGACCATATACTTGTTAAGCAGACTTTATAAATATAAGAACCGGAATTAAGCATTTTTACAATGTAAGTTATGTTCTCCAATCTCTTTATATAATCATCTGTATAAAATCCGATAGCTGCATTTAGTTGAACTGATCGTCTATACTTTTTAATACAATATGGTCAATCTTTATCATGCTAAATTTAGATAGGTTTTAAAAATTATTGTCACTTCTAACACAATATAAGCAGTATTATATAATATTCAAATGGTACCTACGAAATAAGGTAGGAAGCTGGCAGGATAGGCTCAGCTCAGACTGCACACATGTGCTGGCTGATCTCAGTTAATACTGTCTGCAAATTGTGACAACGACATGAACAGAACAAAAAGGGTTAACATCAATTTCATTTCACTCGTATCATTTATATACAATTTGTGTCTTTCTATATTGTTTTATTCTACCAATCCAAGGAGCTATAACAATATTTGTAATTTCATGTTTGTAAACTGGGCCGTTGGCCTATATTACTTCAATAAAATATATGTTATGTTATGTTATGTTATGACTCGGCAACACGCTTCACAAACCTAATCAAGCCAATTAGTTTCTAACAAAGAAATCTACAATTGCGTGTGCCAGGGATCATTCCTTCGAGGTTTAGTTTAACCCTTTGTTGTTTAATCCCTGCTTTTACGTGCCTGTGATTTTATTATTGAGAAAACATTGTGAAAAAAAGAAGAAATTGCTTCTGACAAGCAATTTCTCCTTTTTCCACACTATTTTCTCCCCTACAGAATAGTTATTTTTCAAATTAAATCGACTTTAAATTTTCGTCTGCAAAACCTTTGGAATCGGACAGGTCCAAAATTTTGTGAAACAGGAAAGGGTTAATACAACAGGTCAAGGTCCATGTCAGGTCAAACAAGGTGGCTTATTGTCACAAGATATGCCCGTTACACTGCTGAATGTGAAAGTATGAAAAATTAAGCTAGGCTGAGTGACACTACTCGTGAACTGCACTACGTAATCATAAGAGGAACAAAAACGCCAGGTGTCAAATCAAACGGACATATGGTGAAAGTTATAGATACGGAAAAGGACGTCGCCCGCCCGCCGGACGCCACGGATCCCATAATACCCTTTTGGGTGATCCCTTTCCGCATGGCATGTGCATATATTCGAAATAAAGTTAAGGTCGTATAAATAAAACAGTGTGGTGAATTCGTCATATGCTATTCATGACATATTCTTACTGAACACAAAGCTTTGGCAGACAGTGTAATCTCAGAATAATCAGCACAGATAAGCAATCTGAACTAAGCCTATACTGCTGCAGCGGATCAAGGACTTCCGTCTTTAACATACAAAACAGGAGGTCGTTTTACTAATTTGAACACAATTTTACCAAAGTTTTGTACACAAAATTAAACAATAAGTCTACAGGGGAGGTTTTGAACCCTAAAAATTGGCAATATGTTTGAAATAAATTTTCATTTCGACAGGAAAAGGATTAAAATTAAAGATATGTTTACAATTTAGGTACATACATGTATTTTATAACAATACAGACTTCGAGTTTATGATTTGATAACTGATAACATTTTGGAGATTCGTATTTTAAACGTCATTCATAAAGGAGACTATTTCGGTAAAAATAAACTACACTACAGGGATTTTAGTAGGCCTACATGATTCGCTAAACATAACTGATTCTTCTGATAATGAATATTATAGAGCGTTTACACTGTATGTTTAAGCAGATGTGAAAAAGCACATATGTAAAAGCGTATCTGTCTTTTTGCGTTTACACTGTATGCTTTTACATACATGTATCTGCTTCAGTTGACCTCGGTCATGACTGTCAGTCATTTTCAAGATCAAAATGTGTATTGTATTACTGGAATGATGAAGGAATATTTCATCGCTAACCAAATGTATATTTGAATAATTTAATTTTATTTGTGTCCATCAATATTCGTATGCTCTGATTGGCTTAAAATTGGTTTCATTGTGCAATGAAAGCAATTTTGAGTATGCAGCTATTTTGTAAGCTTCCGCGAAAAGTAGATCAATTGAAAATAAATATTATTATTGACTAATTTTAACGATTGTTGCTTAACGATATAAAGATATGAAGAGAATATTTCTTAATTTCATGGAGGTATGAAACAAAAAATTCTTTCACACTCATACAGGAATCCGCTTTGCGTATTTATACAGTGTGATTATGTTTCTAGTTCACATCCCAATGAAATCAACAAATAGTCTCTTCATCACTTGAATGATAATTAAGACATTGAAATATAGCTCAATTAATTTATTTGAATCCTTTGCTCCAGCTTAAGTTGTTTTTAACCTGGAAAATGGTCACAGAATTTTCTGTTTCTGTAATTAATCATTTGATCTCTTTTCTGAACATTTGTTTCACAAAATATTTTATTTCTAATTCAATTCGAGACTGAATGGAGAGGGAGTTATAAGAATTTGATCTTTGATTGATATTATTCATATAAATTATATAGGCACAAACAAACTCATTAAAAGGTATAGATTTATTTTATAGGTAATGAGACTATACAATTAAGTACAGTAGAAAGACAATTCTTAATTAAGTTGCACCACCAATATTCCTGACATATAGACTGACTATGGTCAATATGTTCTGCAATAATATTATCCTGATAGGTCAGTAAATTGCAATGGGTATTCAAACATTTTTTTCAGTTTTATTAATATAATTATTTTTTAATATACTAAGTACTTATCTATTATATGGTAATAGGTTAAATTTTCTCCCTGGTCATTAATGGAATTATATTTCACAAAATGTGGGTATTTGACAGGCTTTCTGGGAGAGCCGACCAGTAATTGTTTATTTTATCAGCTTATCAGCAGGTCATCAGAGGTATCAACGGTCATTTCGGTATTGAAAAGCAGACGGAAATAGAACATGTTCTATTCCGTATGTTTTGCAGATCTGTTAACAGAACGCTCATTATCATGGGGTTTACGCTGCATGTTTTGACATATATGAAAAAGCAGATGTGAAAAAACATACAGTCTAAACCCCCTCTACCAAAGTAGGGTTCACACGGCATGTTTAAGCAGATATGAAAAAACAGACATGTTCTGAAGCATATATGTTTTTAGGGTTCAGACGGTATGTTTTACATATCTGCTTTGGATGACCCAGGTCAGTTATTTCTGAGGTGAAGTATTGTATTACATTACCAGAATGTGGAGATGGATATCTATTTCTTATCAAGCCGCTTTGCCCTTTTTAATTAACAAGAAATAAAAAGATAGAAAAAGAACATGCAAAAGACAAACAAACAGCATCACAGAGTATTAAAATGCAACTTCTCAAACAAACACTGATAATAATGATTATGATAAACACGATAATACTGATAATGAAAACTTTCAATTGGTTCAAATAAAAGTGTTTCTTTTTCAAATTTCAAAGTTTCCCCCATATAAATTTTCTTCTTATCAATACTACGGATATAACAAAATAAAATATTGCTCATTCTGGTTCTGTACAGTAAATATGCTAGTTATAGCTAGGAGATCAAACTGTTAATGTCATAACTACAGCTGAGAACAAGCTCTGTGATTGCATAGCTCAGACATCCTCTCCGCTTTTAATTTCATTTTTACTGCATATTTTTTTTTGTGCGTTTACTCTGAAACCAGGATATGTAACGCCGTAAGTTTGAAAGGTGTTATACCGCTTTCAACAATCTTTCAGTTATATTGCTGTGACTGGTGCGCTTAACAATGGATTTCCGGTATTTAATTCACAGGCATCACATCCTTTCCTCAACCAATTGTCAACCCATTGGGGGAGAGACAAATTGCCGGAAGGATGAGTGCCGCCGTCGGGGATCTAACCCAGGACTTCCAATTTGCCTGTATTACGCACTTCAAACTGTTCTATTACGACGACCCGTGTCGCTGTAGGTAACATCATGTGAAAGGAAGTAAAGGTGAATGCATACAGTTTTTCTGTACTTTTTACTGCAATAATACCGATTCTTAATTAACCTCTTAAAACAATGTATTTGAAAAGTCTAGAAATGTGTTATCTGACAATGATTTACTCTTTAGTTCATGAAGTTACATCACTATTGACCAAATATTTCTTTTCACACCTCTATGAAAAAATGATAAAGTGAGTACCATATTGATCTGGCGAATATCTCTATCGGTACATCTGTGAAAAAAATGCCACTAGCTGGTATTTTTGCTGGAAAAAAACTATCCATTGAAAAATATCAAAAATCGTCATATTTCATTACTTAATGATTTCAAATTATAGCATCCAAAAGATGTGGCTTCATTGGTTTATTAAACATATAAAACTAGTTACACTACTACTATGCCTAGAGTGTGGTGACAATTTCGCTTTATATATTTCTATCAATTAAATAATTATATAAAAAATAAAAGTTCTTTTGAAAATTGTGTGAATAGAACAAGAAATATTAGCATGTATGGGAGTTATGGGAGTTATAGAAGTTTTGCTCTCCATTGACAAAACTAAGATAAGTCATTTTGGAAGCCACATTTTTTATGTGTGTGTGTGAGGGGGGGGGGGGGGGTTCAATAGAGTTAAATAGAAAATAATTGAAATAGCTAAACTCTTTTTCATTTTTATCAATTCATAGTAGGATGTTGCTCGTGGAGCTTTCAATGAAATGATTGATTCATTCATATGATACCAAAAGTAAACAGTTTGTCCAGGTAATTGACAAGTATAAACAGATGTTATCAAGTCATCTCGGTCAGTATCCCAAGAAAAGCTTCTGATTGGTCAATTCTGTATGAAAAAGCAGGCGAAATAGAACATGTTCTATTCCGTCTGTAAAGCAGATCTGTTAACAGAACGCTCATTATCTAGGGGTTCACACGATGTGTTTTTGAAGATCTGAAAAGACAGATGTGAAAAAACACATCGTGTGAACCCCACTTAAGAGAATGATAATGCTCTGTAGAAAAGAAGAGTAGTTATATACATTTACAACACTTTTTCAGGAATATTTGAAACCCATCCTCAGAACCCATGAAAATTATGTCGAAAAACATAAGATAATTAAACATTTTCATTGATCTCAGCAGTAGTTTAATCATGTATCATGTATCCTTGCACTATCCCCCGTAACAACAAACCGTCTTCTGGGGGGCGTCGCTCATATGGGCATGTGCTACGGTAGCGACGATAAATAAATGGAAATGCACACACATAAAAGACAAAAATTTCATCTGATCGAATTATTTTCTTTGGCCTGATAAAGAATCACAAACGGATCATTCATGTGATATTTCGTTGACATCCATCCAGTAGTTTCTAAGAAAAGTCACTTTTTCCCATATATGGAATTATAGCCACGCCTATTGAAGCCATGTTTTATTTCGGATCAAAATTTCTTGAATATTTGAAATGGAGCCACCCAAAGATCATTAGGGTCATCAAAGAATAATTCATGGGAATTTGGTTGTAATTCATCCAGTAGTTTCTGAGGGTTTAAAAGAAAAGGTTTATGGCCGGATGCACGGCCGGATGCACGGACGGACGCGCGACGGACAGTGCCATGAAAATAGACCCAGTGGCCTTCGACTAGAAGCGCTAAAACAAATATGGAAAAAGAAATCGATAACGTTATTCCAACAACAAAGAATCGCAATTACTACAATTCTTTAATGCTTTTCGCTACATAATCGAGAAATAACGATCAATAACGTTTTTTACTAGTGCCCCGTTTTGCATGCTACTCCAGGTGCAAAGCGGGGAACTATTTTGGAACATTTAATTCTGCATCCTAAACAAAACACATGTAGTATAACCGCACCCATAAGAGACACGAGATTTGGAAAGAGGGTTTTTATTATATCAATTTATCAAAATGCAGTCACTGATCTCATGGACTGTCACAAGGTATCCACAGCCTTGCGTGATTTTCTTTGAGAGTGGTCTAAATCTCGTCTTTGTGTAGATCCTCATTCCGGAAAGACGGGCCGAAAGTTTGTTTGAATTGGGTTAGTGCTGCTTTAGGCCATCTTTCAGTCACATCCTTGACCCTAGAGCACTTAACAATGGTTTCCTGGTATTTGAGACCAGTCCTTCTATTACAGCGTTTCTTTCAGCTGCTATTCCACTTACCTTTACGATTATCTATCCATTTGTGTGTGTGTTTGTTTTTTTTTCTTTTTTTCTTTTTTTGTTTTTACCCCACTTTAAAAGAGAGAAATGTTTAAATAAGTGTTTTTAGCGTCACATGCTGAAGTATTTCTTGCAAAAAATAATTATCGATGAATAACATATACACACATGTAGAACAAGAGGACCAAGATGGTCCTAGATCGCTCACCTGAAGCTCTTTGACCCCTGGGACATCACACCATTTAAATAGGCATATGTCATAAAGGATATAATTTCTACACAAAACCATTTGTTTCATGACGTTTGGGCCAAAATTGTGGCTTTTAGAGTTAAAACGAGAAAATTATCATTAAGACCCCTTCTCTTGTGATATGGCATGGATCTTCCCCATTTTCAATAGGGTTCATCCTTGAGACCTGACCAACATTCTGACCAAGATTCATGCAGATTGGGCCATATATATGGACTCTAGAGTGTAAACAAGAAATTTGTAATTATGTCCCCTTTTCCCATGATATGGCATGGATCCTTCCCATTTTCAATAGGATTCATCCTTGTGACTTGGCAAACATTCTGACCATGTTTCATGAAGACTGAACCACATTTGTGGCCTCTAGAGTGTAAACAAGATAATTGTCATTTAGGCCCCTTTTCCTGTGATATGGCATGGATCCTTCCCAATTTCAATAGGGTTAATCTTTGTGACCTGGCCAACATTCTGACCAAGGTTCATGCAGATTTCGCCATATTTGTGGCCTCTAGAGTGTAAACAAGAAAATTGTCTATAAGGCCCCTTTTCCCATGATATGGTACGAATCCTTTCCATTTTCAATAGGGTTCATCCTTTTGACGTGACCAACATTCTGACCACGATTCATGAAGATTGGATCATAATTGTGGTCTCTAGAGTGTAAACACTTAAATTGTTAACGGATGACGACGGATGACGCCCGACTGACATTCAATGATCACAAAATCTCACCTTGAGCACGATGTGCTCAGGTGAGCTTAAAATTGACCTATGCCTGTTAGATACATATTTTTTCATCCAATCATAATAATTTTGTGCAGTCTGATAATGGGTCACCCAAGGATTATTCCATTGAATTTTGGTTGATATCCATCTTTTAAATTCTAAGAAAATGATTTTCAAAGTTTGTATAAAAGTTTTTTTCAAAGTTTGTATTTATATTATTTTTTAAAAGTTTACATAACATACAGAGAAATGACCTCCCTCCATAAAAGACATATTTTTCATCTAGTCACAATAATTTTGTAGACTTATAAAGGTCACTCAAAAATAATTCCAGTAAAATCTGGTTTATATCCATCCACAAGATTGTGAGAAAAGTCACACTAGAAAGCCATGAATGGCTTGAGTCGCTCCACAGACTTGAAATTCTTGTAATAGCAAATCGAAGTTTTGACTAGATTTTTAGATATTTTGGGGTCTACTGATGTTGAAAATGATTTTCAAAGTTTCCACTATAAAACAAATAGAAAAATGACCTTCACCCATAAAATACATAATTATTTTTTAATCCAATGACAATATTTTTGGCTGCATGATAATGGGTTACCCATTGATCATACCAATGAAGTTTGATTGATATCCATCAATTACATTCTGAGAAAATGATTTTCATAGTTTCCCCTATATTATATATTGAGAAATGACCTCTGCCAATAAAACATATTTTTCATCCGATCACAATAATTTTGGTAGACTGATGAAGGGTCACTTATGGATCATTTAAGTGAAATTCGGTTGATACCCATCAATTACATTCTGAGAAAATAATTTTCAAAGTTTACACTATATAGATATAACATATTGCGATATGACCTCTGCCAATAAAATACATATTTTCCATCCAGTCACAATAATTTTTGGTAGACTGATAAAGGGTCACTTAAGGAACATTCCAGTGAAATTTGGTTGATATCCATTGATTAAATTCTGAGAAAATGATTTTCAAAGTTTCCCCTATATAACATTTAGAGAAATGACCTCCGCCCATAAAATACATATTTTTCATCCGATCACAATATTTCTTTTGAAGACTTATAAAGGGTCACCTAAGGATCATTCATATAAAATTTAATTGGTATCCATCAATTAGAATCTGGGAAAACTCACTTTTTACCTTATTTGGAAATTAGACACGCCCATTCAATCCATGTTTTTCATTGGATCAAAATTTCTTGAACAACTTTGGGATCATTCCTGTGAAGTTTAGTTGAAATTCATCCAGTAGTTTCTGAGGAAAAGATTTCTAAAGAAAAAGTTTACGACTGGACAAACAGATGGACGCACAACGGACACAATGCCACGACAATAGCCCCAGTGGCCTTTGGCCAGTGGAGCTAATAATACCGTATATGGAAATTAGCCACGTCCATTTTAGACTTGTTTTCTATGGAATAAAAAAAAACATTGAACTAGTTTGACAGAGGGTCACCAAAGGATCATTCCTGTAAAGATTGGTTGAAATTAATGCAGTAGTTTCTGATAAGATCTTGAGAGAAAAGGTTTACAACCAGATGCATGCATGGATGGGCAGATGCATGACGGACACAGCACCATTACAAAGCCCCAGTGGCCTTCAGCCAGAGGAGCTTAAAATGAATGCCAAACTAGAAAATTGAAAAATAGTGACAGAAACATTTTTTTTCCAATTTTAATTTTCATTACCTTGATTAATCAAAGTACTGAAAGTACTGATAAGTTGGAATGCGTTCAAGAGATGGTGACCTCAAGCCACTAACGAAGCTCACGCCTCCCGCCCACGACAGGTGATCACATAATACGTCTCGTCTTTTGACGGGCGTATATAATAAATCAATGTATTTCAACAGCGAGAGACGCTTAAACCCCTGATTCACTATACAGGCATGCAACTGATGGAAGAAAAATGATAACAAGAGGGCCAGAATGGTCCTAAACCGCTGTCCTGAATCCGATTTGACCAGTGGATCTCACCCAAGAAATTTTCTGGTAAAGTTTTTTTTCAAATTTGCCTAATTGTTGAAAGGAAATATAATTCGAAGAATAAACAGTGATAATAGACCCTGTCCACCCACTATTTACAGAGGAGACTCAAAATTAACCCTGCCACGCCGATATTTATGGGCTAATCAAAACTTCGCAAAGAAATTTTAAAGATTGTCTCCAAAGAGACGTTCTGGTAAAGTTTCATTGAAATCAGCCAAGTGCTTCAGGAGGAGATGTCGTTCAAAGATCCTGGGCTTAAATAAGTCCCGCCCTGCCAAACCAATATTTAGGGACCAACCAAAATTTCGTGAACAATTTGCCAAAAGCGATACCCAAGGAACATTCTGGTAAAGTTTCACAGACATTGGCCCAGTGGTTCAGGAGGAGATTTCATTCAAAGAATTCTGGCTCAGAATTAGGCCCGCCCTGCTACGTCAATATTTAAGGGCCAATCAAAATTTTGCAAACAATTTTTTAAAAGGGTAACCCTAGGAACATTCTGGAAAAGTTCCATTGAAATGGGCCAAGTGCTGCAGGAGAATATGTTGTTCAATGATTTCAGGATCAAAATAATCCCCGCTTTACCACGCCCATATTTATTGGCCATTCTCAATTTCAGGAACAATTATTACAAAGGGTCACCCCAGGAATATTCTGGTAAAGTTTCATTGAAATCGGCCCAGTGGTTCAGGAGGAGATGTCGTTCAAAGATTTCTGGCTCAAAATAACCCCCGCCTTACCACGCCTTTATTTGTGGATTATCAGAATTTAGCGAATAATTTTTGAAGAGGGTCATCCAGGGAACATTCTGGTAAAGTTTCATTGAAATCGGCCCAGTGGTCCAGGAGCAGATGTCGTTCAAAGATTTCTGGCTCAAAATAAGCCCCGCCCTACCACGCCCATATTTGTGGATTATCAGAATTTCGCGAAGAATTTTTGAAGAGGGTCATCCATGGAACATTCTGTCAGAATTTTATTGAAATCGGCCCGGCGGTTTAGTAGAAGAAGAAGTTTTAAGAAGGTTGACGACACACAACGGACGACGGACGTCGGAGTCAGGGTGATCCTAAAAGCTCCCTTTGAGCACGTGGAGTGGACCTCAACAAGCGCTTTGTCGTTGATAAAAAGCTTTTTTCGCAGGGAAGTCTTTTACTTCATCAGTTGGAATCACAAAAAAATTCTTGGACGAAATTCAATTGTAACTTCGACCTTCATGACTCCAAAACTTGGCACTTTCTTGGGTCGTTGACAGCATTTGTGCCAAGTTTTATGATTTGGGTCAATTGGTTGTTCAGTTAGAGTGGAAACTGTTAACAGTTCAAGGTAACTTATGACCGTGACATGTATGACCCCGAAACAATAGGGTATTTCTTTGGGTCATGGGCAATATTTGCGTAAAGTTTCGTTATTGCTGGTCAATTGATTCTTCGTTTAGCTAGCGGAAAGCAGAAGGTCAATGGACTGACAGACAGATATGAAGAAATCAATATGTGCTCCTCTACTTCTGAGTTTGGGGTAAAGTTAATAACATCGTAAAATTGATAAGTGAACGATTTCAGAATGATTAAGGAATGATGTTGAATGAGTGAGCGGAGCGAGTTTTGAGTGAAATTTAAGAAAGGGAATCCAATGTCGCTTATTTTGTTCAGGATGAACAAAATTAGCGATATGTAAAACCTCCATTTAATAAAAATTTAAAAAATACATGAGAGTTCCACCAATAGCTTTATATTTCGCCAAGAACCAATCAGACGCTTTAAATTTCAATTATGTCAGTGAAATCGCGATTTTGTTCTAAAATGCTTTATTCATTTTGAATATACAAGTTGATCTTATTTATTGAGTAATTTTGAGAGATTTGAATGGTTTTAGTGAGTGTTTGAAATGAATGAATGGAGCGCTGAGTGAGCGATTTAGAATGTTTTTGATTGAGATGAATGTCAATATCACGATGTAACTAACTGTTAATGGTGCTCTTAAACGTGCTAATGTGCAAGAATGTGAAGAAAACAAGTTGTAATAGTAGGTCTGTTTCAAATGGCAAGTTATTTTGGTGATGGAATGCAATTGGGCAAAGATATTCATAATTCCATTTAAGATGTGGTGGCCAGGATTTTATTAGATAAATTTTGGGCTTTGACAATGAAACATTCATGTAGATAAGTGCAATATGACGGAAAACAAACGACAATATGTTGCGAAATATTTATTAACTTTAAAAGTGTATCTTCACTTTAAGAAAAACTAAAGATTTTTATTTCGTAACTGTAGACAGAAATGTACAATATAACAATTTGTCATAAGTTAAATGTGTGATAAGGTCGTTCAGAAAGAGAAACTATACCTTTAAAAGAAGCTAAAACACAATTCTACGAAAATAGGTTGCGACATTACTAAATAAGCAGATCACGTGATTGGCCTGTGCTATGTCCACAATACTGAGAAACCCGATCGCGACATTGCCAAATAAGTAGATCACGTGATATGCTAGTGCTATTTTCAATAGCTGACCTTATTTGCGTTGACTTATCACATGATTTCCAAATATAGTAATGTAAACATCTGATACTAGTAAATTCGTACGCAAATTTCAATAAATATCGTTAAATCATGAATTAGCGTGTTAATAATATACATGAAGTGAAAGTTGTGTAATTGTACAGGATGATTTCCTTTTGATGAAATGAACTGTATGTCTATGTCAAGTTGAGATATACAAAATAGGCCGAAGTGTATTCACATTCTGTTCACGTGATGTGTGTTCTCAAAAAACCCGAAATGAATTTATCTTGGGTTCATTTTGCGGTTTTGTTAAATCTAAGTTGGAATTGCTCCGCATTCCAACTTAGATATACCATGGTTCAACACTAAGGGGAGTCTATGAGTCCAAGACTCCTTGTTTATCAGTTGGGACTCCTACATTTTGCAAGTAAGGAGTCCGTTGGACTCCAAGGAATATGAGAATATTTCAACAATCCTTTTCAATCCTTGGCAAAACTCAAGATATTTACATTTCAAAATTTTAAAATAATCATCGGGTTACATCTAGAAGTATTTTGAAAGAAACTTATCATTTTTTGGGGTGAGACTTATTTAAAATAAGAAGTTGCTTGTTACAAGCAATTTCTTATTCTAAACAATGTTCTCACATGAAAATCAGACTCCTTACTTTGAGCTTGGACTCCTAGATTTCATACTTTGGAAGTCCAATGAACTCCCTACTCAAAGGAGTTAGTGCCAATCCCTGTATGTATACATATAAAAAATTCATTCTGCAAAATTACAATCAACATGTATAATCCAATAATTCAACAATCTTGCTTTTAAGAATTATGTAACATTGAAGAAAGGGTTTGCCTATTTGCAATTGTATTCATACCAGTATTTTAAGCCCAACACGATTTTTGACAATAAGAATAATGCAGAGCCTCGACAATGATCAGATCAATTCTCCCAACCTCGTTAGATATTTTTTTTCATATAATACACTAAGTATGTACATGTATTATATATATATATTTATTTTTTTTTTGATTGAATGTATAAATGAGTGAACCCTTATCCTGCTGAATTGAAATATTGTATCAAACAAATCACCATATTTTGGGACATTTCAAAATTTCTGGCTCATTTTTTTCCTATTATATGAGCCTGTGAGTGAGATTCCAAACAATTTCAAATATGCGCAAAGCAAATACTCTTGACTAGCCTGTGCATCTGCATAGTCTGACAAGCGACTTCACTATGTGCTTGGTAGATAGATAAGGTCCCAAAGTATCTGTAGACAATCAGGTAACTTTATATTTACAGTATGTGGCTGTCTACACAGCTGAATGTTTACACCTCAGGAACATTTCATACGTTGGAAATGTCACCCGCAGGCTCATATTTCAGTTTTCATATCTACTCCTTTAAACTATCTGCCTAAGCTTTGGGTACAGCTGTAATTTCTTGTGAACAGCATACTAAAGGTTTTCACTTGGCAAAACTCACAGAAGTTGAAGACTTGAAGATGCAAACCCTACCAGAGGACCATGACAATCCTTAATTATCCCAGGGCTAATGTTTGGCACCTAAATCAGTGACTTTGACTGTCAAAATCTGAAAATAACCTATTCTGACCCCTTAAATTTTTGTAAGAGGGGTCATGTTGACCCCTGAATATTTAGTCTTGCATCTTGATATTACTGCAAATTATATAAGAAATAATTGCCTCTTCTTCATAATCTTAAATAGGAAAGGAAATATGAATCTCTTTTATGATATGAAGGAGATAATTAAAGAATTCAATCATCATAACCAAAACAAGAGGACCATGATGGTCCTATATCGCTCACCTTTGTCTCTTTGTCTCATTAAATACATCAAATTTTCAAGCAAAGTTGTACTTTTATGATTTGAAGCCTCTAAGGCTGTAAACAAGACAATTTTCACTAAGGTCCCTTTTCCCATGATATGACATGGATCTTTCCCATTTTCAATAGGGTTTATCCTTGTAACCTGACAACTATTCTGACTAGGTTTCATGAAGATAGGACCATATTTGAGGCCTCTAGAGTGATAAGAGCAAAAATGTCATTTAAGTTCCTTTTCCCGTGATATGGCACGGATCCTTCCCATTTTCAAAAGGGTTCATCCTTGTGACCTGACAAACATTCTGACCAAGTTTCATGAAGATTGAATCATGTTTGTGACGTTTAGGGCGTAAACAAGAAAAATGTCATTAAGGCCCCTTTTCCCTTGATATGGTTTGGATCCTTCCTATTTTCAATAGGGTCCATATTTGTGGCCTCTAGAGTGTAAACATGAAAATTGTCATTAAGGCCCCTTTTCCTGTGATATGGCGTGGATCTTTCCCAATTTCAATAGGGTTCATCAATGTGACCAGGCCAACATTCTGAATAAGTTTCATGAAGATTGGGCCATATTTGTGGCCTCTAGATCGTAAACAAGAAAATTGTCATTAAGGCCCCTTTTCCCGTGATATGGCATGGATCCTTTCCATTTTCAATAGGGTTCATCCTTGTGACCTGACCAACATTCTGACCAAGTTTCATGAAGATTGGGCCATATTTGTGGCCTCTAGAGTGTAAACAAGAAAATTGTCATTATGGCCCCTTTTCCCATGATATGGCATGGATCCTTTCCATTTTCAATAGGGTTCATCCTTGTGACCTGACCAACATTCTGACCAAGTTTCATGAAGATTGGATCATATTTATGGCCTCTAGAGTGTAAACACTTAAATTGTTGACGCATGACGACGCACGACGGACGACAGACGACAGACGACGGACGACGGACATTCAATGATCACAAAAACTCACCTTGAGCACGATGTGCTCAGGTGAGCTAAAAAGTACATGCATTTTACCTTGTCTCATTGAGGCTTTTCTTTTGAGTTTTAACAACTTAGGGTTAGCAAGATTAACAAGAGCCATGTCAAACATGGCCATCCCCAACTGAGAAAGCTTGATAGTAAACTGAAGCCTAATAGATTAAGGGTTCTACTTTAAGAAATTAAGCCCTTAAAAATAACAAAGGGCAATATCTCCAAAATTATGCAAGCCAGAGTTATAGTTGTTGTGCACTGCACTCCTCTTCTATGAGATCTATCCACCCATAAAGTTTCAAGATGATAGCTAAAATACTTTAGGGGATATGCTCCGGAAAAAATCTAAGTCTTAAAAATAACAAAGGGCAATAACTCCAAAATTATACAAGCCAGAGTTATAGTTCTTGTACACTGCACTTCTCTTCTATGAGATCTATCCACTCATAAAGTTTCAAGTTGATAGCTATTATACTTTAGGAGATATGCTCCGGACAAGTTTAGTGACGGAACCTCGGCATGACGGAATGACGCACGGAGACCATTACTATATCCCCTCGCCGAAAACGGCGTGGGATAAAAACAGTGTTTCCAATTTGAAAACAAAATGTGTACCAAACAACCATTCTCTTTAACGACCACATTTTAATGTATTTCCATTTCACTAGCACAAGCATTTTTTTCACTCGACCAAAGTTTTCTTTTTCTTCAAAAGTTCACCATACTCTGTCTGTAGATTGACTAACTTTGTTTTAATGTTTGCAACACTGACAGCAGCTTCCACAGAAGACTTGAACTCGCTTTGGCTTTGTCGCAGGGCCTGTGGAACAAGGACTCCAAACCACTTCAGGGGGTCGAAGGGACCAGCCTTTTTAATGTCAGTCATTTTCATTTCCTGTACACTGTCTTTATCAGTTGAAAAACTTGAAACATCTTCCACTTTTTGAACTGTGCGTTTCCTTAATCCAGATTGATCACCATCACTTCTAAGGTCAAGGTCACGAAATTGATGTTCAAGGTCACTTACATTTTCAAGGTTAAACTGGTTGTCCTCCACACTGACCTTCACATGTGCCCTCATCTTGTTCTCGTCACACTGCTGAATACCTACTGATCTGACTCCCATGTTGTATCTGTGATGGAAACATTAATTTGTTGGATAGTTGATCGATAAATCAATTAATCAGTTATAATAATTAATTACTCATTTATTCAAACAATTTATTGTACCAACTGATCTGAAGAATGAAACAGAATTATCATATTTCTCAAAATATTTGGTAAACTGAATGTACTACATTGCTTTTCAATATACTTGTATATATTTGTCATTATTCAATCATTGTACAGTAATGTACTTGGATGTAATTTAAAGAATGTTCTGTTGTGGACTATTTGACATAAGTATTGATGTAATCATGTTTATGTTAGTTGATTAATTGATGAGTAAATTAATTGAATAATCAATAGTAAATACTTGATTAATCAATTGATTATTTCATCATTTGAATAGAATTACAGAGAGCCAGAGTCACAATATAAGCTACTTCTGGGAAATTTTCAACAAAGGCAAGGGCGTAACTACCATTACGCACATTATGCAAGTGCGTAATAGAAATAAATTCTCTTTCAAAAAAATGTTGTTGATGAATTATCATAACATCAAAACTAAAGCTTATTTAACCAATGCTCAAATCATAAAAAAGGGCAGCGGACAGAGGATATTCATCTTTCATCGCAGTCCACATATTGCCTTTATCCTTTATAATCTATGTTGGTCACCTTCTGAGTGTGTATAAATTTCAAAAACATAGATCCCCCTGTGAAAGGCCCTTTTTTCTCTGATACAGGATCGTATCACAAAATCGCAAGGAGATGTGCATGGTCACATGATTAGGAACATGCTTTGAAATTTTCATGTAAGTTGGTCCATAATTGGGGGGAGGAGTTTTGTTAACAAGAATCACAGACATACGGGCAGATCGATGGCTCAAGTAGGCAGTTACAGCTGTTTCACGCTAAGCCATTAGATGGACAGACAGACAGAATCACAGAAAAGATGATAAAAATATGCCACTACCTTAGACAGGTTATAGAAATGCTTCTATAATCACCCCCCTTGATAGTCTGAATCATTTTTATGATCGTGAACAAACATGCCAAATTTCAAGTAGATATCTCAATCACAACTGAGAGATGAGCAAGGTTGAAGTTTGTTGTGCAAACTCCAATGCCAACACCAATGATGTCTAGATGATGATAATTGGTCCATATTTTGTTCCAAAACATCCAAGCTAAAAATGGAAAAGGATAGAGCAATCTTTTTCTTACCTTGCTCTGGACATGTTCAGATAACCAGCCTTCATAGTCTCTTCAAGTCTGGCCTGTTCTTTATACAATTCAGATAGCGTATCCATAAATTGGACAAGCACTTCATCTATCCTCTCACACAATTCTTCCATGTCGAAACTAAAATACACATAAATTAACAATTCATGTACAGATCCAGAATTTTTCCTCTGGGAGGAAAAGGAAATTGGGTTACCAGTCAACTAGGCCCATTGTTTATCTTGACCCGGTCGACTTGGCCCCTATATTAAGTCTATAGTAAGGTAAATTAAATTGTATGGAATATGTATAAGTTTTCTACAAATGATCCTGTTATACTTAAGAATAAATATTTTATTATTTAAAGATATCAATTTGTGTTTTTGGTATTATTATAAAGAATCATTGTAAGAATATGTGGTATACTTTTAATGATTCCTAAAAATCAAGTTATTCTTTTTAATTTGCTGGTGCATTCGCAGATTTCATCAAAACAGAATGAATATTAAATCATTTTTTTTTAACAATATTGATTCATAAATAATCGATAATAAAGTAGTTTTGGCATAAAATGAGACTTGGTCCGAGTTATATGTTGGGCTGACTTGCTGATTGGCCGAGTTGCTGATGGGCCGAGTTGACCGGTCACCTGGGAAATGTAGGCAATTTCCAATGGACAAAAAGAATATCACAACTAGGCCTACAGCTATTTCAAAGCTTTAGTTGCTGGTCACTGACTTAATGTTATAATTAATCACTGATGTTAAAACTTTACAACCATGTGTATTTGTGTGGGGAGGGGGAGATCACCTCTAGTAAGGCTGCAGAAAAGTGCCAGTGCAGCGAAGGACTGACTGAAGCTGCAATAGTTTTGTCATTCATGTCCTTTATCCTAGGTCTAGAGAATAAAACTTTGTGAATTTGAAAATTCATATGCCACAATAAAACCGTGCAATGATTCCATTGAAAACATCATCATCTTCTATAACCCCCTCGTGATTGTAAACCCTTACATCTAACATCTGTTGTTCAGGGTCGCAAGACTTGATGTCTTCTAAAACCCCCTTATGGTTTGAAACCCAGCTCTTATCCGGATAGGTGGCGTATATGGCATTTCCCATGTATTTATCTAGGGGGTTCTTAAAACAGTTCAAAGATGGTGCCCTTACTACTACTTCTGGGACTAAATTCCATTCCGCAACTGCCCGCACAGAGAAAAACGTTTTTCCTTACATCTTTCCTGGATGATTTTGTTTTCAACTTTAAACTATTGCCTCTGGCGTTTATGTTCTCACTTTTTTAAAAAAAAATTCTGCAATCTTGATTGCTCCAATGCTTATCTAACTTGATTTCGAAATCTTGAACCTTGTTGCATGCTATAACTTCCTATGGTAGGCTATTCCATAGTTCAATTACTCTTTGAGTGAAGGTAAATTTCCTTATATTTGATCTGCAAGTTGCTTTTGCTAATTAATTTAATTAATTTGCTAGTTATTCCACTACTGTTTAGTTTAAGAAAATCTTTCATGACTTCAGTGTCGTAAATCCCAGATGTTATTTTAAAGACTTTGATCATATCCCCACGGATTCTTCTGTATTTAAGAGTTGGTAGCCTTAGTTTCCTTAATCTATCTTCGTAATCTAAGGTTTTAGAGATGGAATTTGCTTAGTTGCTCTTCTCTGTACCCCCTCTATTTTTTCAATATCGCCCATGTTGTATGGTGCCCAGACTGATTTGGCTTATTCAATGTGAGGTCTAACGAGAACTTGGAATAGGTATCTAAAATTTTGTTTGTCCAGGTGATTAAAAATGCGTCTGACAAGGGCCATGATGTTATTGGCTTTGTTAGCCTGGAGTTGTAAATGGCAACTGAAGTTGAGCTTATCATTCACTGTAACCCCAATATCCTTCTCTGCTACTGTCGACTCCAATATGACTTTGTTTCCGTTATTCGGTAATAAACCCTGTTTAGTTCGCTCCATCGTTCGCAAGTTTTGTTCAGGCTTACTCACCAACTATTCAGGTACTCTACACACATCCTAAACGACGTTTCGCTAACTCAGAACTACGATGTGTTTAACATAACCTTTGGAAACAACTGTAAAATAACACTGTCTGAGCAAATATACTTTCATCTGAGATTTACAAGACGAATCTACTCAAAACCTCTAACCTTGCGAGCATGCATTAAGCTGTATACGCTCATTCTAGCTGGAGACATTGCCACAAACCCTGGGCCTGTAAAAAACCCATGCGGAGGATGCCAAAAGCCTGTAGCCAAAACCCACAGGGCGGTGTACTGCGAAGCTTGTTCATGCTGGTGGCATATCCAGTGTGAAAATATAACTGCTATTCAATATAATGAACTTGCAAAGTCGGATGATCCATGGACTTGTAAACAGTGCCAAAACTTTCATTTCAGTGATAGTTTCTTTGAAAACTCTGCTTTATCTGCAAATGACTCTTTAATTGTTGAAGAAAATACCGAAAAGAAGAACACTCATGAAATATTTAAAGAACTTTCAGAAATGAGACAGAAGTATCCTAGACGTTTTATTGGGGCTTATATTAATATAAATAGCTTAAGACACAAATTTGCCTCCTTAAATGAAATTTTAATAAAAAATACTGTTGACATACTTTTTATCTCTGAAACTAAAATTGATGATTCCTTTCCAGATGCTCAATTCATGGTTAACAACTACCATTTTTGGAGGAAAGACAGAAGTGACAAAGGCGGCGGTGTTGCAGTTTATCTAAGGTCGGACATACCGGGCGATAGAAAACAAGACCTTGAATTTACAGGTATTGAATCAATTTCTGTTGAGATCATGCTAGATAACAAACAAGAGCTTCGCAGAGCGGCGCATATACGCCCGAAGGGGCTTGTCAGTAACCTTGGCTTGTCAGTAGCGTGAGCTTGAATGATAGCTAAAATTATTGCAAACAGACAGACAGACAACTGGTGCCATAACATTTTAAAATGAAAATATTTTTATTCCTAAGCACAAAAAGACAACCTTCAGAGTCATTATGGCAAGTTTCCTTTCATTCCCATCCATAATGTAGGAGAAAATGAGCCGACAAGAAATTTAGTTTTTCATCAACACAAGGGCAGATAATCCAAGATAACTCTAGAATAACTGGAGCATTTGAATTGAAAAGGCTTATGCACAACTAGACATCATAGAGAGTAATTGTGTCTAGTTTCAGCTAATTTCAATTGATAGTTTAGGAGGAGTTGCACACAAAAAACAGTGATTTTCGTTAAATTCAAGGGCAGATAATTCAAGATTTCTCAGGATTGACTGGAGCGATTTGAATTTCAAAGGTCTTATGCACAAGTAGACATCATAGGGAGTAATTGTGTGTAGTTTCAGCTCATTCCCATTGATAGTTTAGGAGGAGTTGGGCACACAAAAAAGTGATTTTTGTTATATTAAAGGGCAGATAATTCAAGATTTCTCAGGATTGACTGGAGCAATTTGAATTTCAAAGGTCTTATGCACAACTAGACATCATAGGGAGTAATTGTGTGTAGTTTCGGCTCATTCCCATTGATAGTTTAGGAGGAGTTGGGCACACAAAAAACAGTGATTTTTGTTATATTAAAGGGCAGATAATTCAAGATTTCTCAGGAATGACTGGAGCGATTTGAATTTCAAAGGTCTTATGCACAACTAGACATCATAGGAAGTAATTGTGTGTAGTTTCAGCTTATTCCCATTGATAGTTTAGGAGGAGTCGCGCACACAAAAAATTGCTAACGGACGGACAGACGGACGGACTGACAGACAGACGGACGGACAGACAGACGGACGGACAGAGGGACGGACGACCGAGGCCATAACATAATACGACCCTTCGGGCGTATAAAAATGGCTGATTATTGGTGCATACAAACCCCCAAGCCTGTCTGCAACAGACTTTGGTTCAACATGTATGGAGACCTTGGATAAATGCAGCACCAAATATGAAAATTACATTCTGCTAGGTGATTTAAATTTTGACTGCCTGGATCGAACCAAAAGCACACCAATTATGGATCTCTGCGATATTTTTGACTTAACTAACATTATCAAAAAACCAACATGCTTCACCAAAAATAGTAAACCATCCCTTCTTGACATTTTCTTAATAAATGATTCATCTAAAGTTGGAAACATATGTAATTTTAACTGTGGACTGAGTGATGTGCACAATATGATATCCTTTCAGTTGAAAATTGATGTGGAAAACAAGACAGACCAGTATATTTCATACAGAAGCTTTAAGAATTTTAACCAAGCAGATTTTTTATCTGAACTAAACAAAACAAACTTTTCATTTATCAACAGTGATCCAGACCTACACAAAGCATCAGAAGACCTTACAGACTGCATAATAAGAGTATTTGATAAACATGCCCCAATTAAAACAAGAAAAAAGCCCCTAAAACCTGCCCCTTTCATGAACTCCTTTTTACGCAAAGCAATTTATAAAAAGAAGATGCTCTTTAACAAATTTCTTCGAAACAAATCAGGCCATAACTGGGAAAATTATAGAGTAATGAGAAATTACGTAAACAAAATAAGAAAAAAATCAATCCAAAATTACTTTTTAGAACGTTGCTCAGGGGGGTGCAAAGAAACTGATTTTTGGAAGACAATTAAACCTTTTCTTACAAACAAGGGTACCCACTGTGAGAAAATTCTTGAAATAAAAGAAGATGAAACACTTCTGTCAGATCAACTAGAAATTTGCATCACCTTTAATAATTTTTACATTAACGTTGCTAAAGATATTGGTGATAAAAACATAAAAATTGATGAACACCATGAAAGTATAGTGAAAATCAATGAAAATTCAAATATCAAGGAAGCACTTTTTTTCAAACCAATATCGACTGATTTTGTTCTAAAGCAAATAAAAAATATGAATGTAAAAAAAGCCACTGGAAATGATGGACTTTCTATAACAAGAGGCCCAAGAGGGCCTGTATCGCTCCACTGGCTTTATCATCTCAAGATTTGAAAGAAAAATAATGAAAATTAAAGGTAATGAAAGTCACAAGCATTCAGAAGGAATTTTGACTTTTTCCTAATTGATACTTATTTACAAGCTAATCAGAAGAGAACACATATAACTAACATGTAAAATTACATGGAAGAAGACTTTTTATATATCACTTAAAAGAAGCCTATCACACTTATTTAACTCAAAATTATTCAATAAATTTCATTTCACCTATTACCTGACAATTTTGACTTTGATTGATCTGAATTCCAAAAAATCTTAGCAGACTACATAAAGCAAAGCCAAATAATGCAGAAATCATTCATAGAAAATGAAAAATTGCAAATGAAATCATCTTTAGCTACAATGTTTGACTGGGAAAAGGGGGCAATATGCTAGGGGTATTCATAACAAATTATAAGGAAGGGAAGTAATGAGTGTTTATTTTTATCACTTAATAAACTACATTGATCTCCCTTGATCTATGTTATATCAAATGTCAAAGAGCTACAGATAGGAGGGGTATTTTGTTTTTCAAATCTTAATATTTCATTCTTCCTAACTTAAACCCTATGCTGTTGGTACTCATTTGAAATGTCTCATCAAGATGAGTCAATTGAGTACTAACAACATAGTTTCATTGGCAATAAACAATTTTAGACTGACTTTATCCCGTCTTATCTGGATCTATAATTCAGATATGCATACACTTACACATTTACATCTCTTTGAACAGACGGTGTTTAAATAGCGATACATTTATACTTTCATAAAACAAAGCTGACTGATAGAAAACAAGACTTTGAAGTCTCTTTAGAACTATTTTGTTATGATATATTTGGTCTTGACCCCATTGCACAGAAATACTCAATCACTACTAGCCTGCATACCCTTTACTTTAATTCTTTATACCAAAATAACGGTGATTGCATTAAGTAGACTATTCTTAACATACTAATTTCAGGTAGAATTTTAGTAAATGGTCATCACCTAAGAAACATCCATGCTAAGTCTCATCATTGAAATTGGCCCAATGGTTCAGGAGGAGATGTCATTCATAGATTTCAGGGTCAAAATAAGCCCTGCCCTGCCCTGCCACGCCCAAGGAACATTCTGGTAAAGTTTCATTGAAATTGGCCCTATGATAAAGGAGGTGATGTTGTTCAAGGATTTCGGGGTCAAAATAAGCCCCGCCCTGCCACGCCCATCTTTGGGGTCAATCAAAATTTCTTGAACACTTTTAGAAGAGGGTCACCCAGGGAACATTCTAGTAAAGTTTCATTGAAATTGGCCCAATGGTTAAGGAGATATTCTTCAAAGATTTCAGGGTCAAAATAAGCCCCGCCCTGCCACGCCCATATTTGGGGGTCAATCCAAATTTCTTGAACAACTTTAGAAGAGGGTCACCCAGGGAACATTCTGGTAAAGTTTCATTGAAATTGGCCCAATGGTTCAGGAGGAGATGTCGTTCAAAGGTTTCAGGGTCAAAATAAGCCCCGCCCTGCCACGCCCATATTTTGGGGTCAATCCAAATTTCTTGAACAACTTAAGAAGAGGGTCACCCAGGGAACATTCTGGTAAAGTGTCATTGAAATTGGCCCAATGGTTCAAGAGGAGATGTCATTCAAAGATTTCGGGGTCAAAATAAGACCCGCCCTGCCACGCCCATATTTGGGGGTCAATCCAAATTTCTTGAACAACTTTAGAAGAGGGTCAACCAGGGAACATTCTGGTAAAGTGTCATTGAAATTGGCCCAATGGTTCAGGAGGAGATGTCGTTCAAAGATTTCAGGGTCAAAATAAGCCCCGCCCTGCCACGCCCATATTTGGGGGTCAATCCAAATTTCTTGAACAACTTTAGAAGAGGGTCACCCAGGGAACATTCTGGTAAAGTTTCATTGAAATTGGCCCAATGGTTCAAGAGGAGATGTCGTTCAAAGATTTCAGGGTCAAAATAAGCCCCGCCCTGCCACGCCCATATTTGGGGGTCAATCCAAATTTCTTGAACAACTTTAGAAGAGGGTCACCCAAGGATCATTCTGGCCAAGTTTGGTCAAAATCCACCTATTGGTTTAGGAGGAGAAGATGTTTAAAGAAAAGTTTACGCACGCACGGACGCACGCAGGCACGGACGCACGACGGACACCCCGCCATGACAATAGCTCGCTGGCCTTCGGCCAGTGGAGCTAAAAATGTTAAAAATATGCTCTCCAGTAATTGCCGACCCTCTTACGAACCTGATAAATCGCAGCTTTGAAAACTCCATCTTTCCTGACAACATGAAAATTGCACAAGTTGTACCAATACACAAGAAAAATAGCCTTTTGGATAAAAGCAACTATAGACCAGTTAGCCTTCTACCTGTCATGTCAAAAGTCTTCGAAAGAGCCATCTATACACAGATCATGGAACACTTTAAACATCTTTTTAACCCTTATTTGAGTGCTTTTCGGCCTGGATATGGATGCAACACAGCTCTACTGAAAATTGTTGAAGATTGGAAAATGTATCTCGATGATAATAAATATCTTGCCGCTATTCTTATGGATCTTTCCAAAGCCTTTGATCGTCTACCACATGATTTATTATTACTGAGACTTGAATATTATGGGCTATCAAAATCTGCCTCAGATCTAATCCAGAGCTACCTTTCAAACAGAAAACAATGTGTGAAAATTGGAAAGACCTGCAGTACTTTTCAGACTTTGATTAAGGGAGTCCCCCAGGGGAGTATCCTAGGACCTGTACTCTTTAGCATCTTTATTAATGACATTTTTCACTTTGTACAGAAATCGAAACTCTACAATTATGCAGACGACAACACCATTTCATATGCAAGTTGCTCCAAACCAGACCTTGTCAAGACACTGGAAGAAGAAAGCTTATCTCTAATAAATTGGTTCTCTATTATTCAAATGAAAGCTAACCCAGAGAAATTCCAAGCAATTTCTTTAGGCCAAAAAACACACATACAAAATCTAAATTTCTCTTTTAACAACATAACAATTGAAAGTGATGAAGAAGTAAAATTACTTGGTGTTAACCTAGACTTTCTCCTGTCATTCAACTCACATGTCAGTACCATTTGCCGGAAGGCCTCTAAGCAACTAAATGTACTCAAACGTATTGGTAAACATCTAAACAAATTAGGAAGATTAACCATCTATTTTTCATTTATAATGTCCAATTTCAATTACTGCCCACTAACATGGCATTTCACAAATGAAACCAACACAAAAAAAATTGAAAAAATCCAAGAACGGGCTCTCAGATTCATATACCAAGACACCCAAAGTAATTACGAACACCTTCTACTAAAATCTGGCTTACCATCTCTGAAAGTAAGACGACTGAGAGCCATTGCACTAGAAACTTTCAAAATTCTAAACCAACTCAACCCCGAATATCTGCATGATTTAATAAACTATAAACATTCTAAATACAATTTTAGGTACAAGAATACAGCAGAGATCCCTAAACCCAGAACTGAAAGCGTGAAAGGTATGGTAGAAAATCATTCAGGTACTCAGCAGCTGTCCTATGGAATTCCCTCCCTGCACACTTCAGAGAAACAGCGTCACTGAATCATTTCCGCCAGCTTATTAACTCCTGGGACAGAGAAAAATGCAATTGCTCCTCTTGCCATCAGTAACTTAACTTTCAAGTAATGGGACGGCTGCTGTGGGCCTAAAAGCATGTTTTTCTATGTTTGCTTTAAGTCTGCTTTACCCCCTTATTCTTTCAGTTTGCCATATTTTGCTTTTGCTTCTGCTTTTCAACTTATTTTTGCTTTTGAGCTCCTTGCTTTATTTGCCTTAACCATACTTTTTTAGATTTTGCCAAATTTGTGTAACCGGCAGATTAAATATTCGACTCCGTCGGGATTCTAACCCGGGACCTCTGTGTCCCAAAGCGAATGCTGTACCACGTCGCTATAAAAGCTAGCTTGTACAGCAAGGCAGTACAAACACCCCTTATACACAACCCGGCTACATACACCCCTCGCCAATTAAGATTCTTCCACGAATCTTCTCAATTCAACATCATCAACTACCTAATCACATAACCACCACCTCATGTGGGTTATTTACGTTGGGCGCCAAATGTAACCCCCAGATTAAATATTCGACTCCGTCAGGATTCGAACCCGGGACCTCTGTGTCCCAAAGCGAATGCTCTACCACGTCGCTATAAAAGCTAGCTTGTACGTCAAGGCAGTACAAACACCCCTTATACACAACCCGGCTACATTTTGTTACTCCTGTTTTTCAGTCACAAACACTTTGCTTTTTGCTGCAAAAATTCTTTGTCTGCTAATGTTAAATTTTTAGAAAATTGAAATTAGTTCTGTTTCATTGTTGCATGAATTACTATGCCTTTACTTTATTGTTTATTCTCTTTAACTTATTTAACGTGATGAAAGAACAGTGCAATTATGAATTATGAACAAACTGACAATTGAACAGTACAGTAACCTACAGTCAAAATGTGCAATATATATATTATTAATAGATTACTGTGATGCTTAAAATGTATCATAAGCTCTAAGCTAATCAAGCCTCTGTGATTTTCAGTTATAGAATTGTTTTTATTCAAGTTTCCTATTAGTAGAGTCGCTTAGGTAAAAAATCGTGACAAGTCGGACGAAAGTGCCATTTTTTGTTCATAGTTAAAGGGATTGATGGGCAATATTTTGCACCGGGGGTGCCCGGATTTCGAGGCCTATGAGACTAGAAATAGTTGATTAAATATTCGGATAATGTACTATCCGAATACTGTTCCTTTTAAACGAAAAAAGTCCTTTTATGTCAAACTCCTATATATATTTTGCATTAAAACTATATTTACAATTAGAATGTAACAAATTTCAAATCTTAAAGCATAAAGGAATTGAAAATGATTGTTAAATGTACAATTTTAAGGTCAAAGTATCATTTTTGTATTATCGGCATTTCAACATTTTAAGGGATCGGCAATTCAAAAATTCTGGCTTGCGAAGTTGCAATAAGGTAGCCCTGGTCGTAGGTTATACTATCGGCGTGAATCTGAAATTGCAGTGCCCGATTTTACAATTTTAATTATCTTTAAATCGGTGATCAAATATTCGGATAAATTGCTATCCGAATACCTTTCCTTTTGAGATTTTACAATTTAATTTAACCGGGCAATACTCAGAATATTATTGTGTAATCGACAGAGAGGAAAGTAATAACAAGGATTAAGATTATTAAAATGTCTGCATTGTATTCTTGATGGGAAAATCTTTTAAGTACTAATTTTTGCCATGCAATCACGGCTTTTGCTGTATTATCGACAAATCGCCGAACATGTCGGCGAATTACCACCAATTCGTTGCGAATAAAGAGACGTCACACGAACACGAGTTTTTCTTTTAATGAAAATTAGTGCTTTTCTATTCCAATAAAAATGAAACTGGAAACCTTACACTCAGAAAAAATCAAGTGATTGAAGAAATGAAAATAAGGCACATGATTGATTTAAAAGAAACGCGTTTGTTTACTTTCCCATTTTAAGATCTGTTTTGTCTATGTTATGCTAAAGTGACACAAAGGTCAGCGTCGTCGACACAGGGGCGATTCCTATTTTTCATCGGCCGATTAGTAAAAAATGACGTCGACCTGGCGTCGGCCGCTATCTCAGGACAAAAATACTTCGCA
Organism: Fragum whitleyi; assembly: GCA_948146395.1. Taxonomy (NCBI): domain Eukaryota; kingdom Metazoa; phylum Mollusca; class Bivalvia; order Cardiida; family Cardiidae; genus Fragum; species Fragum whitleyi. The sequence continues at coordinate 48,096,828 of OX411554.1, forward strand.
GTTACATAAATCTCGACCGACGTGACGATTGCTAATTACTTGTCCAGAAATCACGGTCAATTAAATTTAGCGTGCTGATGATACTCCGGTGAGACGCGCCGGCGATGCATGGCCGACTAGTCGCCGATCATTTCCCAAAGTGGAAGGGTCAGAAAAGACTTCTGCGATGTGAACAAAATCGGCCGGATCCCGGAGGATAGACAGCGATTAGTCGTCGATACAATACTGTCATCCACAAATCTAAAAGACGCCGTCGACTAGTCGACAGCTTTTAACTTGAAGATAAAACTCACCGACGCCTTGCCGATCTACAAAAGATCCGCTATTTAATCGGCTGATGAACCGATCAGTCGCCGACTATTCAGCGACTAGTCGTCGTTTTTATCATCGATTCTGTATAAATGCGGATCGCCGACTCGTCGGAGCGTTTAAGTTACACTAGCTTTAGGGGCTTTTATAAAAACAAGCAAGTATTAGAGAGTTACCTGATCAGTTACAGTAGTTATTGCAATCGTTTAATCTTATTTCACCTCGTAGACTCATGAAAATGATATTATACTCACGCATAATCTGAAAGTCCATCAAACGGTTCTATAGGTGTTTGCAAAAGTACAAAAAACACACAATGTGATACTCTTTCAAAATGCGTATCATTGCACTCAACAGTTGAACAATAAAGATGATAATTAAAATTTTTAAAAAAAAAAAAGAAAAAAAACCAAAAAACAGTGTACGACGAATGATCCAGAACTTCGTAGAATGAAAACCTTAGAAAGCTTGACTATCAAAAGAAAAACTATACTATAATTTAATGCAATATTTGTATAATAAATGTGAAAAGATTTTAATGTGTGCAATAAATAGCGATTGTAGGGAAGAGGAGAAAGGCTAAGACATACACCCCGCACGTAGGCGGAGGAGCCAGAACGTTGAATATGACGTCATCGTTGACTCTTTTCTACATAGTCTCCGTTTACTACGATGCCTTTCTGTGCCTGATAAGCTATCTTGCAGAAAGTATCCACACTCCCTTTGGAATCAAATTTGTGTAATATTTCTGTATAAATCGTATTAATTCTATCAAAATGCAGACCCTTATACTGGATCTTTATTTGGGAAAATAATAATAATCAATTTGAACGAGTGTTTTGTTGTAACTTCATTACAATGTATACCCTTCTAAATCCCCATTAAAAGCCTGGCCCTCTTTGAACATCCGGGATAACTGTAGAAAAAGGTCCAATTTGCGCATAATTATATTTTCACAGAAATCATTTCGAATTTTTGGTTTGGTGAATAACTTTGACGAGGAAAAAATATAAGAATTAAAAGCTAATTTTATATATTGTTTTGACGTCAGATCACTATTCTCTGGAATAATCAGTCTTATTTCAAATACTCCTTGTCCCGAAAAAAACTTTTCAAACAAGTTTAAAATGTTACAATTGATTTCCTTTTGCGTCTCATTTACTTCTGCCAAGAAATTTCAACTAACGTGTACTAATACGCTCAGAAAAATATTGATGTAACAGATTTTCGTTGTTTTGAGTTCCCTCCTCCTGAGCACCTGTGTGTTACTATGCCAACACAATTTTAAGCCTGCCAAATATTGCTTTTCATAAATTAAACAATTTATACCGTGCGAAGATACTGAACTACACACTCAATAAATTATACACCGAACACGCAAGGAATGCGAAAGTTATGGGCCCATTTTACGAATTTATGGATCAACCCTCGTATGGCTATAACCACCGTTTCGTCATCATCGTGTAACTGGCTTTATGCGAAAACTTTTTTTTCTTTTTGCCTGTATATTATTATCTTGAACGGAGGGCTAAATGCATTTGATTTAAACTTTGAATATTTGATCAATATATATTTAAGAGCAATCTGTACTGTCAAAGGGTTCTTGTAACTAAAAGCATGTTTGCATGTTTTAAGTTCCTTTTTTATGATTTCATATCTTCATACACTTTATAGCACCGAGCAGCTGAGTGTTGGAAGCCGCATACGGTTCTCTTGGCTAGTTTTTTAATTGTTTCATCTTTAATAAATGTTTTAATATCGTCACCATTTTGATATGATGCCATTCTGTGACCCCTGAAATGTATTGAAAGTCCTGTCCATTCTTCAAATGACGCACTATCCATTATAGAAATCGTAGGACCGAGTATTAAAGTTTTAACATGGATAGTATATGACTTTCAGGAAGATAGTTACTGACTATAATGGCAATCAATTTGCTCTTCCTAGGTAAAGACATTGTTTAACAAAAGTCTTTGTATTCACCAGGCTGTATAAACACTTTTCTATGATTTTCTGTCTGATTGGGGCTGCTGGGACACCTAACCGTTGAGCGTCTCACTAGAACTAGCATTTTGTAATAGTGATTAACGCATTTTTAAAAGTTTTTAAACATATCGCGGAGTCTACAGCTACTAGCCATGGGTTCCTTGATTTTCTCTTAACAGTACTACTATGACGTATTTTCCAGTTCTATAGCTGCTAATCGAATATAGGTTAACGAGTACTAACCCGTTGATGGAAGATCATTGCCGGTATGGGTAAGTGCCAAAGGCGAGGATCGAATTAGGAACACCCTAAACAGAGTCTAGTGCGCTACCACATGCGATATGGCGGCATCAGTTTCACTATTCTAGCGTAAAACAGCTCATTGGTGAGAGACTGAAACGAATACTTTTTCAACGCGGACGGGGATCGATCTGGGACTGTCTGCAATGTGCTTCCCGGTGCTGTGCAATAGCTGTGCTTAGCAAGATACGTCAGATAACCTTTTAACCTTCGACATCAAGTGATACTTAACAATGGAAATAACGTGGTTAAAAGTTGCAATCAATCTTAACTACGGTTATCAAATTACACATATAATGTAGTTTAGCTATACTATGGCATACAGATGGTTAGACAAACAAACACATGGACACCGGCTAAAATTACCATTATAATTGATGCGGGACATAAAATGAGTAAAGGAGAGATAGAAACGGCCTTTTGGTGTCATCTTTGTACGTCTAACAATGAGAATTCGCAAATTTGAAAATAAAAGGAAGAGTATCCGGATACACATCTATCCGAAATTTGAAATCGCTCTAAAGTCGTATCTAGACCCGCCAAGTCGGGCACCCCTAGTGCAAAATTAATCTCATGATAGTAGCTTACCATAGACAAAAACTGGCACTTTCGTCCGACGTGTCACGATCGACCCAATATTTTTACATAACAGCCTAGACTATATGTTTTAAGGGCTCTCCATTTTGTGATGTAGGGGAGATAACCATTGGTCAAATGCTGGTAATCTGATACAACATTTGTCTCCCTTGCATTGCATTAAATTTAAAATATCATCTAAATGGCATCCATCTTTTAATCTGTTTGCCTTTTAATTTTTATTTATTGACTCTTTAAACTGATTGTCTTATGGTTTGTATTACTTTTATGTACTTCAAGTCGGTGTTAAAAGCTCACTAGAGCTTATGTTTGTTGTATTGTATCGACTTTGTAAATAAATATTACAGGAAAAGTAATGCAAAGCGCTTTGCGGCTTTTCCCACTTCTAGATAATGCGCGTAAAACATTAAAATAATCAAAATCAAAGTGAAATACATATACCATCAAAGTTTAATTTTGTGTCGTAATGGCGGCCTACATGGAGGATGGTGATCTCGCGAGATTTCGCCATTTTGTTTTATTATTTATTTTGAATTATCAACAATGTTTTCTTCGATTTTATTTAATATTCCTGTCGATCATTATCAAAATTTAGATTGTTGTCATAAAATTAGGATAAGAATCAGCCTTACATGTAAAAAGTTACACATTTTTGCTCAGAATCTTACCCCCCGCAAATGACGTCATTCTACACTTTGGGGAAAAAAGGCGCTACTTTTTCCCGCTAAAACAACGTCATTGTTGTTGCGCTTTAACGTCTGGTTGCAAAGCGGGATAAGACTTGAAAGAGATTAAATCAATAGCAATATTCCCGGTTAAGACTTGAAAAAGATGAAATCTATAACAAAATTCACATTTTGATTTTTTAAAAAAATGTAAATAGGCTACAGCTATTTTAGCTAAAGCTATGTCGGCCAACACCTTGTCGGAATCGCATCCTTTAGGATTTAGACCTGACGCAGTACGTCATATTTTAGTTACATATTTTACGAAGAGAACCCAATAACAATTGTTTTGAGTATCTTTCACTGATATTATGTTAATTTCTTCCGATGTTGACGCTTATCTAATCTAAATGACCGTGACTGTCGAAATCCATCTAGAAATAAGAATGAAAAAAAAATCAAATAGCTATCGAATTGATAGCCTATTTTGTTTTTTGAAAATTAGTGATCGTGTGCATGTTTTGTACAGCACATGGGGGAGTTTATTTCACATTTTAACTGTAATTATTTTCCTTTTATTGAATTTGATACATGTACATCATTCACACGTGTCGATACAGCAAAAGTTTGGGGTGCAGGAGCCTTAGCCTATTGTAGCTAAGTCGAGTAAATAATTAAATCAAGAATGGTTCTTTCTTCAAATTACTTTTCCCGTCTATAGGTTAAACCTATTAGCGAGCGCAGCTCGCGAACGGCCGAAGGCTGTGAGCGCGAAGCGAGCGTTTATGGTAACGTGTGTTATTCTATTCTATTCTGTTATACTGTCAAACGAAAAAATCGTGTCATTTTCCACACGGAGTGAATTCATATGCAGGACCGAAAAAAGGTTAAAAATTGAATTGGAAAAAATACCTTAACGAATCCTTTGTAAATGAAAGATTAAAAAATTGAAAATTAATTTAAGCTATCCCGAAAAAACGACGTTTCTATGAATTTCTTATTTTTTACCGGAAGCAACATAAACAAATCCAAAATCGAGGCAGACCGAAGCATTTCGCGCGGAAATTCCCACAAAATAATCATTAACTTTCGCTATACAGAATGACAAGGCTATTTTGAACATTCCTACCTTTAGTCCTTACACATATATGACCTGGAACACGCTTCAAACCTCGGATTTACATTATGCATGCATGTTTAGATTGAAATGACAACAAATATTTTTGACGTCATCAATGGTGGCTAATGACGTCACGAATACGTTAGTCTAGAACTTAAAACATTTTAATCATAGACTAGTGAACTTGTAAAAACATACAACACTGTTCTTGCGATTTTCAACGAGTTTAATATAGAAAATAGTGACCTTAGTTGAAGTTGTAACATCCAAAACAAGAATTGTAACAATAAGATGATATTTCAGGTCATGAGAAATCATTGTGGGAAAGAAGGAAATGCTTGATTGTAAAATATGTTATTGTGTGTGGATTTTGTTGTTGTGTACAAGGACCCGTCGCCAAAAGCCTTTATTTCTTAACCCTTGTCATGCTGAACCCGGAATGTTCCTGCTTTAGCAGGAGCTATAGACAAACATCAGGCTGCACATATGTGCAGTCTGATGTTAGTCTATACCACCTGTTTCTTACTTTCAAACCAGAATTGTCAATATATTTAGTTTTTCAAATAAAAATTGACCTACAGTTGGTACTTCCAGTGCTTTTTGTCCTTTGATTTTGATGAAAATTCTTAGCCAAAATTTATTCAGCATGACAAGGGTTAAAAATGTTACTTTAATTCCAGTTATGTTTAAAAGGTTTATGCATTCTTATTGGCTAAAAAATTGTTTCAGCGGAAAGTAGCCCCATAAAGCCTTTCTACTTTTATTGATAAATCTTCACGTTTTTGCGATTAAATCTAAGGTTATCTAGAAGTTTTGTCTTGATTTCATAGTTTTCTAAAACTCAAAACCCAATCAAAATCATGTGTGAATCTGCATCACATATTCATACAGAGTGATTAGTTTTTCAGTTTCATACATCGATGAATTTTAGAAATAATCTCTTCATCTCTTAAATGATGAAAGGATAACGAAGTATCGGAAGAATAGACTGTGCATCAGAAACATAAATCTACTCAATACATTCGCACTAAAATATAGATTAAATATGCCTGCCTCTCTGCCTCTGCCTCTCTCTCCTCTCTCTCTCTCTCTCTCTCTCTCTCTCTCTCTCTCTCTCTCTCTCTCTCTCTCTCTCTCTCTCTCTCTCTCTCTCTCTCTTTCTTTCTTTCTTTCTCTCTCTCCTGTTACAAACAAATTTTCATGTAAGCTGCGATCGCTTTTAAGGGTTTACTGCGATTTGAATTCACAGAAACTGAGTCAATGGACATGAAATTAAAAACTCATACAAAGTAATCTATTGGACCAAAACTGATATAGTAGCTTTAAGATATTACTAAAGAATGCAAAATAGTTTGGATATGTAGAAAAAAATATCAAAAAGTGTCTTTAAAGCATGAAAATATGACACATTTACAACATTTTCTATTTGCGTTCAACTAAAGATACAGTTGCACAAAAGATAAAACAAGAAATGTCTACATGTAGAGGAAAAGCTAAAGAACAATGAAGGAGGCTTAAAGTTTGCATAAACATTTCACATAACTCACATTTTGCATCTGAAAATGACCAACTCCAGAAAAATAATTTGCAAATGGCAGATATAGAGTTTGTTTACATTTACTATTCCCACGCCAAATGATATTTCATTCATAAAAAGAAAGTAGACCGCTTCATAACATATGGTGACCAAGTTAATACTATGTCTGAACATTTCAAGTTGTTAAATTAGTTTTTACCTGTTACCTGTGCGTCGGGACCATTAAATTTCACTTTAAAGAGGAGGATGAATGTCAAAACTATATGATTAACTTTGATTTTTGATTGATATTTGCAAAATAAATAAAAAATACCCATCAAAATATAGTGGAAATACGTATGGTTCCTTTTGGTCTCCATAGGTAAGATTATTTGAAAGATTTCTGTTGTAAAAACATCACATGAAATCTACGTTAAGAGTAAATTCTCAAAATTGGCTGATTTTATTGATTTAACTCAGATTATTTGGCGTTTCCTTCTGCCTGCATATAAGGAATGATGTAATGAACAGAAAAATGGCAAAAACTACCTTGATCTATCGATTAAGCTTTTGATTTTCCAGGTTTTCTTCGATTTTCACCTTTTCGCGGAAAAACCCAACTACACTTCCGGTTGATGTTCTTGTGCAAAAAGTAGGCCCATTTTAATTTAGACTGGTTAGCCTGTCCTCATTTATCGATACTAGATCCTAAAGTAAGCATGGACACCATTGGTCCGTTGCTTCCTCTCGTTTCATTGGTCAAAATGTATTGAGGCCTTTGATTGGTCATCTCACGTACGAGCTTAGCGTGTTTAAACTGAAGAAAGGGAAAGAACGGAATTTATGACTTTCATGGTTTTTATTGGAGCTTAATAAATAATGTATCATATGCTAAAGATTTTGAATACACAGTTTCTACCCAGAATTTTTTCTAATAAGGTTGACTTTTGATATTCAGATTAGTAATTATTTTAATTTTGAAGAAACTTGACTCTCTCCTCTATTCTTCTTTCTCTCTCTATTTCCCTCTCAAAATTAATAAAACGCATAGTTTCTAATCCCCAAAACTTAGCTCTTCGTTTGTCAAGCGGAAAACGGTTTTGATAAAAGATAATTTATTACTGCATTTTCAAACATTATTTATAATCAAGACAACAGGCTTAAACGCTTGAAATACCGGATAAAAAGATGACATTTGATAACAGTCAATTTAATCCTAAAAAAACCTGTTGTTAATAAAGTGTTTTATAAAAAGAGTACAGAGTTTATATAAACCTATTGTTAATAAAGTGTTTCATAAAAAGAGTACAGAGTATATATTTAGAGTGCATATATTATCATACGGAAAAGGTGTCCTCCAGGGAGTTGTATTAAGTGTCCTTCGATTATACAGAAGAAAATAGGAAACATTAACGAAATTAAGTGTTACTTTTTTCCATTTTGAAAAAAAAGTACAAATTAACGTTTTTGAATTGCCTCACCCTTTTAAACCTGTACTCTCTAAATAAATTTCTGGCGTTATAGAGAATATACCAATTAGATATGTAAAACATTCAATCTCTGCGAGCCTCCTTTTTGAATGACTCAACCATACCTGTCTTTGAATGTGGTCTGATTATTCGTCATTAACTATTTACAACAGATAGCGAGCCGCTGGGCAGCATGCCAATGTGTGGGTAGATCAGGTGACCTTGTTCTGTTAGGAATGTATACATACAAGAGGTATATAAAGGCGCCCACAGAGCGGTGAGCGGGGAGAGACTTCTTTGGAAGATAAGAAGACAGACAAATTTTAATTAAACGTTTATTAAAGAAGTGTAGTGTAGTAAATTTGACTTTGATTCATTTCACCAATATAAATATTGGTGTCACAGTCTTTCTTTATACAATTTGCTGCAAAATATAAAGTATGATTATGACCACATTATTATCAACATGTTCTTCACAATTCCTTGTTAATAGTAGGGCAAAATTTCACAATAGAGCTTGTGATGGTATCTCCTTTGTTCAATTGAAATTAATCAAAGGCTGAAGCTCAATTAAAGAAGTCATATTTTCATTCTGATGTATGAAATCCCAATATTTTATTCGTGGTTGAATTAAAGTGGTAGATTTCGCAAACGAAACGTCAAAAAGGGCCACCCACACTTGGATTGTCTTTTGAACTCAATAACAATGATACAATATAATTAAAAGTAATTTTCAAGCGCAAATTTTGCTTATCGTAATATCTTTTTTTCAATCTATTACCATGAAAAAATATGTTTTCAGGATTTTTGAAAGTAAAATAATGATTTTGTCTGTCCGTCTACATGAAACTCCTGGCCTATTACAACTTATTGTTTCTATAATAAGGGAAAAGTGAAGTGTCTTTCTCAAAATAGGTACCAATTTGCATCGAATCAAAAGAGGATGATTTTAAAGGAGCCGTGTTTTTTTTTTATATATATATATATATATATATATAATATCGAGTATTTCTATAAAACTAATTATGTTTGTGTAATTCACTCGTAAAGTATATTAGAATGAGTGTGTCCTGTCTTTGTTCGTGAACCTTTTGACAAGATATTGATAATCGCCTATATCTTTTCATGGATGAACCCTGTACTCTCTAATTCGGACCAATCAAATCATGGATTATTTAACGAAATCGTTGCGTTTTTCACGAGATATAACAAGTAAATAGCGAGTTATGAACGGTAAAAAATACGTGATATTTTAGTGTAAAATTGGGTACCATCGATATGAAAATACGCATATCCAACAAAAGAAAATTGGTCATTTATTGTGTCAAAAGTTTAGTATAAAAACACAAGTTTTTAGTATATGTGTACATATTCTTAATACTTAGCAGCCTTAAGAGTGGAAAATGCGAAAAATTATCATTTACTAAGTAGACAAAAGCATCATTCTGGAACCATTTTATAGTCTAAAATTAATTTGGATTAAGCTTAAATAAAGATATTACTACATACAAAAGATTTTACCAACGTATTTTTGTGTAATTGGTGAAAACACCGGTCCTTATACAAGTCAATCGGACTATAATAATAACACATTTATATGAATAAGGGTATTGGTCTTTAATTTGAAACAAACCTTTATAGATGTAATGTGAGAGACTGAAACAAGTAAATTGAGGTGTATTTGTATTGAAATAAACCAAAAAATAAAGCTATTTATTTGTGATCTTATTAAAAAAAAGATGTATAAAATGTATCTATCTATCTATATATACTGCCTGACTCCCCTTTCGGGTATTACTGGCAGGTGCGCGTCTGTGCTGGAATAAAAACTGTTAGTCATTGGTTAGGGTGCCAAATTTTAAAAGTATTGTGAGTGTTAGATTAAAAGATCTGGTAAAACAATTTTGGTTATTCAGGGACGGCTCACTATCTGAAAAGAATCAAGACTCTTCTTGAATGCGGCAATATCAGGTTGCTGTATGATGGTTTCTGGTAGGCTGTTCCAAAGTATCACTGTATAAGGAAAAAAAGAATATTTAAAGTAGGAAGCATTTGTGTGGATCTGTCTAAAAGATTTTGTGTGCGTATGTCGGGTGATCCTAACTGGTCTTTCAAGATAAGTTGGTATGGGTACTGCAACAAAACAATTCACAATTTTATAAAACATGGTGACTCTGGTGATGTCTCGTCTATATTGAAGAGTTTGCCAGCCAAGATCCTTCTGCATGCAGGTGACACTGTCATAATGAGAAAAATTATTTTGAACCCATCTTGCTGCTCTACGTTGTACTTTTTCTACTTTGTTGATATAGGATGTTGTGTATGGGCTCCAAACAGTTGATGCATATTCTACCTGGGGTCTAACTAGTGTTTTGTATGCTGTTTCTCTGATCTTCTTATTTTTGGTCTGGATGTTTCTGCGGAGAAAACCTAAAGTTTTATTTGCATTAGATGTTATATTGTCAATATGCTTGTTCCAGGAAAGATCTTCAGATATAGTAACACCTAGGTATTTGGCATTGTCCACAGTCTCTAGCACTTGTCCGTGTAGCCTGTAATCAAAAGAAATCTTTTTCTTCTTTTTAGTAATATTTAGGACAATGCATTTGCTAGGGTTAAACTCCATTTCCCATTTTTTCTCCCACTGCATGAGCTTGTCTAGATCTTCTTGCAGGGTGATACAGTCTTGCTTGTTATCTATAGCTAAGTAAACGGCAGTGTCATCTGCAAACAAACGAACTTGGGAGGTGATAGTGTTAGGAAGGTCATTAATATATAAGAGAAACAGAAGAGGGCCAAGCACTGATCCCTGAGGTACTCCTGACGTGACTGGTACTTCGGATGAGCATCCACCTTCTAAGACTACTTTCTGTGTTCTGCCTATTAGAAAAGATTTAATCCACAAAAGGGTAGCATTGTTAACTCCATGTTCCTGCAATTTATACAAAAGTTTAAGGTGGCTAACTTTATCAAAAGCCTTGCTGAAGTCTAACAAAACTAGATCAGTTTGTTTTCCTTCAGTAAGGTTTCTGGCAAGATGGTCGGTCAGTTGCAGTAGTTGTGTTTCACATGAGCGCCGTTCTCTGAAGCCATGTTGTAAATCATAAAGAATATTATTTTTGTCAAAATGTTTAGTTAGATTTGATGCTACAATATGTTCAAGAACTTTACACAATATACATGTTAAGGATATAGGCCTGTAATTTGCAGGATCTTCTTTGTTTCCTTTCTTAAAGAGTGGTGTCACGTTTGCCTTCGTCCATACCTGGGGGAGGGTGCCTGTATCTAGGGATTTCTGAAAGAGAATTTGCAAAATAGGAGAAATTTGATAACATAAGTTTTTAAGTACTAAAGGTTTGATGTTGTCAGGTCCTGCTGCTTTGTCTGGTTTCAGGTTGGATATTAGCTTTTGTACTCCACCAGTGCAGATGGTAATGTCTGGCATGACTGGATATTTACTGAAAGAGGAGGAAAACATATTTTGTCTTATGGATGAAAGGCAGGACTGAGCCAGAGAAATTGGTGTCACTGGAGTAAAGACTGATTGAAACTGTCGATTTAATATATCTGCTTTTTCTGTGTTGTCTGATTTGATGGTACCTGAAATTTTATCGAGAAGGGGAGCTACTCCTGCTGCGTCTTGCTTGGCATTTTTTATCAGACTGAAAAGTTTCTTATTATTAAATCTTGTGGCCTTTTCCTTGTTTTCAGTGTTTCCATCAAGGCCTAAAATATATTCAATATAGTTATTGTAAGAGACTTTTATTTGTTTCTTGATGTTTCTTTTCAGAGCCAGGAATGCAGTTTTCATCTTGTTGTTTCCATCTTTCTTTAATCTAAAATAAACTTGATCCCTTTTTCTAATTAGTCGTTTTATAGGCTGTGTAATCCAAGGAAGTGATCTCTTATTCCCTAGTCTTTTAGTTGGAACAAATTTCTTGATACCTGTGGAGATTGCATCTGAAAAACTTAGCCAAATTTCTTCAACAGATTTAGATTGATGATCTTTTAATATTTCATGCTTAATTTGGTCCATATAGATTTTGAAACTACTCCAGTCAGCTTTTTTGTAGAGATGAATCTGTCTCGGCTGTTGTTTGGTTACCTGAGGCTTTGTATCTGCAAGAATAGAGACAATACTATGGTCTGATATACCTGGGAGACATTTTACATTTTTAATTAAGGTGTGATTTGAGGTTAAGAAGAGGTCAAGTATATTTTCTCCTCTGGTGCTTTCTGTTACCATCTGTGTGAGGTTGAAATCTGAAAGCAAATCACTAAATTCTTCATACAGGTTGGTATGACTGCATCCTGACTTTATGACTGGTCTATGGTCACTACTCCATGAGAACTTTGGGAAGTTGAAATCACCTAGTACCCAAAAAGATCCTTTGAGGTTTCTTGTCAGATCAAGAGATTTTTTGAATTCATTAAAGCTATGGACATCGGATTCTTTCGGTCTGTAATATGCTGCGATATAAAGAGGTTTACATGTTTTGACCTGTAATTTAATCCAAATTATTTCACAATCAGTCTTTAGTTGTTTCTGCTCTGTTGCAAGGAAAGTATCCTTAACCAGGATGAATACTCCTCCGCCTTTGGTTGACCTGTCTAATCTAAAAGGTGTATATCCTAAGGATTTCGGAAAAAATTCACAATCTGCATGTTGATTTTTTAACCAGGATTCTGTACCTACAACTATATCAGGTTTATGTTGATCTATCATGCAAAGAAATTCTGCTTTTTTGTTGACAATGGACTGACAGTTAACTGAAATTACTTTAAGCTGAAAAGGATTATTATTTTGTTTAAATTTCTGTCCCTGGGATGGATTTCCTGTGGTGGTACTCCGATGATAAGAGTCAGACTGCTCACTCAATGCGCTGTAGCTATTCTGCGTTGAAAAAGAAGACATTGAAAGGTTTGAATGTTTAGAGAAATTCTGTGCTTCACAGATTGAGCAGCTCCAGGAGAATGACTGGTCTCGAGCTACAAGATCGAAATAAGATTCATTTGAAATATTTTGACATTTGATGTGGAACCATCTCTGGCAGGTGTCACATTCAACAGCATTGTCATTGTCGTAAACCTCATATTGACAAGATCCACATGGAAAATCAGGGCCAGGATTTGTTTCTACATCTGCAGATAAAGACAATAAGAGAAGACATAAATAAGTTAGGGAAGATTTTCTTGTGTATTTCATGACCGGAACGGACCACTGAGTTGATTTCAGCAAACAGGCACAGACATGTGAATTACTTGGTTTTAGTACATTTGGGTTAGTAAAAGCTAAGGGTTGATCTTCTATTGTTGGGTCTGGTCCTATCTGGATACTGAGCCAGAAAGCTGCAACGAGAATCGGGGCTAACAAACCTGTAAACATTTTCAAAACAAACTTTGTGTCACGAGTTTTCGTGGTACAAGGGTCAAGGTCACCGGATCTAGAAAAAGAAAATTACTTGAAAAACGTTATCTGTGTTAATAATCTACGTTGATCAATGGAACATCACCCAAAAACGGTTAGAGTATCTTCTTGTATCAGTTAGTACTATCCCTGAAGCCAAAAAAAGATTTAATTTCGATTTTTCGCGATCTGAAACAGGAAGAGAAAAAAACAGCTGTTAATAGCACGACGCATGCGCATGTATAAATCGAGCCATTAATTGTATATATTCTTATATGACATAAAAAAATAATTTTTGCTTTTTTGTCCAAATGAGTAAAAGTTTTGACTTGGTATTGACTTGTTTTAGCGAATTTGGGGTCGTTTTGACTTTGGGCCGTTTTGACTTGAGGCCGTTTTAACTTGCTCTCAAATAAGTATGAAAGGTCCCACTCTATTTTTTTTAGAGGAGTGATATTTTTATCTCTTTTTCGGTGAAGCGGTTCATAACAAATTTGCCACGGCAGTTTTTTTATTTGACAGCTGAGAAACACAGAACAATGGCAAGGATTTCTAAGTAAAAATCAAGGTAAATTTAGTCTCATTTTTAAAGTAGAAATGCCCAAGAGTGATTATGGACGGTCACCTTTGGCTTTCAAGGAATACGATCGTTGCAATTCCTTAAAACATCTTTGTTTACATGTTTTGTTGTTGTAAAAAAAGGCTGCCATGTTTCCTTGAAAATAAACACGTGTCTTTCAACGCTGAAATATCTTTTCCACAGGCATTTTAGCCAAAAGTAAGCCTCGTTGATTGTACTCTGGATATTCCAGTTGACGTCTGCAAGTTTTTGTCCCAAATGCATCGGTACATTTTTCAAATGGATGCAAATGCGAAAGTGCAATGTGGAACTCTGTTTTCAACTATAAAAGCATTCTTTGCAAATATTTTTATCAAAAACATCTTCATTTCCCATTTTTAATACATTTTATAACATATTCAGTTGACTTTGCATAAAGAAAAGCCTTAATTTTGCATATAAAATTTTGGCCAAAAATACAAATGGCCTCCATTTATATTTGCGGCGAACCCTTAAGGCTTTGCCTTATTTCATATTATTATTTACTTGACTTGACTTGATTCGGTCGAATGGACGATAACGAGAAAGAAATATGTTCTCTACATCATGGATGAGGGACATATAAATCAGGAGCTTTACTGTTGTAAGCAGGTAAGGTTAAGTGGATATTTACGCCGCTGATGTTTACACCGGAAATGATTCAAATCATGTGGTTTAGGACAACAACAACACGGATACGACTGCTTTCTCGTAGTTTTGCTTTCTAAGAATAATATTCGCTACAAACTGGATCTTTGCATCGCCTGCTTCTCACATAAAATAAAACGACTTCAATAGATTTTTATCACTTCTGTCTCTCATAATATGAAATAAGGCAAAGCCTTAAAAGCGAGCGCAGCAATTTGTGTACTGGTTGACAAATTATTTGTTACGAGAAAGAGAGAGAGGGGGGGGGAAAGCTAGATACGATAACGTATCCCTCCTTTGATAATCTGATGTGCCTCGACCGGCAGCATATCAGAAAGAGGGGTACATTTTTGCAGCTAGGGGAGAGCATATGTATTTTATAGTTTAGTTCGTAATCCCAGGATCTATCAGTTGCGAAATTAATTTTCAATTATTGCACATTTCATTCTGTTATGTCTAACTGAAAACAAATTAAGTGACGTAAGATTTTCGCAAATCAACTTGCACCTTACCTTTAATTCAATTTATACTCTGGTGAAAAAACAAACAAACAAACCTTTTGTATTTTTTCTCCTGGAAAAAAGCTGAAGTCGCCACAGATACAAGACTGAAAATGACTTAGTCATAGTGTAATTCTATGTGAACAACAGACAAAAGAAATCATTATTTCTGGTTGAGATTTCCCAAATTGTTGAAAAAAAAACTAGAGGCGCTTGAGCGCCTGATTCGCTCCACAGGCCTGAATATCCTGATAATGACTATTACAGGATGATAAAGCTGTTTAAATGAGAATAGAAGTGAATGAATGAACGAATGTTTATTTCAAGTAAATAAGGGTCATATGCCGGCTGAAGTATTTTTTTCATAGACTGATAAAGGATCACTAAAGAATCATTCTAGTAAAATATGGTTGAAATCCATTAATTAGATTCTGAGAAAATGATTTTCAAAGTTTACACTATACCGAACACATGGGGAAATGACCTCCGCCCATAAAATATATATTTTTCATCCGATCACAATAATTTTTGCTAGACTGATAAAGGGTCACTCAAGTATCATTCATGTAAAATTTGGTTGATATCTATCAATTAGATTCTGAGAAAATGATTTTCAAAGTTTTCACTATATAACATATAGAGAAATGACCTCCGCCCATAAAATACACATTTTTCATCTGATCACAATGTTCTTTTATAGACTTGTTGATGGTCACTCAAGAATCATTCCAGGGAAATTTGGTTGATATCCATTGATTAGATTCTGAGAAAATGATTTTTTAAGTTTCACTATATAACATATAGAGAAATGTCCTCCGCCCATAAAATACATATTTTTCATCAGAGAACAATAATTTTTTTGTAGGCTGATAGAGGGCCACTCAAGGATAATTCATGTGAAGTTTGGTTGATATCCATCAATTAGTTTCTGAGAAAAGCCACCTATTACCATATATGGAAATTAGCCACGCCCACTACATCCATGATTTTCAACCGATTAAAAATCTTTGAAGGAATCTGATATAGGGTCACCCAAGGAACATTACTGTGAAATTTGATTGGAATCAATCCAGTCTTTTATGAGGAGAAGATTTTTAAAGTAAAAGTTTACGGACGGACGGACGCACGCATGCACGCACGCACGCACGGACGACGGACACCTCGCCATGACAATAGCCCGCTGGCCTATCGGCCAGTGGAGCTAAAAAAAAAAAAAAAAAAAAAAAAACCAAGAAAAATCAATGAGCACTAGGTTAGATTAATGAGCCTGTATTTCTATAGCAAGATTCAAATATCAATGTTTTATGTTCCGATTGTGTATGGCCCACAAAACATTAGAAAAAAGTTTCGAATTTAAAATCGTAGGTTTAGCAGACCTAAATTTCGTTCATTTAAATAAAGCTGATAAATTTACAGTTTTTGAACACTATAACGTGATAAGAACTCGTCTTGATTAATGTCAAAACTTTTCTAAGGAACTGCTTGAAATTTCCTATAGAATCTGCATCTACATAGGGTAATAAAGATCACTAAATTATAAAATAGGCTACTACCTTGTCTTTTTTATTAAGTACCATTACATAACACCAATAATGTATGGAGTAGATGTATGTATGTCTATTCCTCCAATACTTAATGATCCGTTCATCAGTTAAGCGATTAAGTTTCATACCTCTATGAAATCGAGACATAATTTCTTCATAAGCTCAGATTTAATCACATTTAGCAAAAACGTAAAGAATTATCACTAAAGGCAAACACTGTGGCCACCGCGGAAGTTATTAAAAAAACTGGGTACTCAAAATTGTTTTCATTTCGGCAAAAAAGAATGCATAAACCTTTTTGAGCATAACTGGAATTAAACTATTATATTATCTTCAGGCTTTAAAAAAATGCTCTTGCTCCTTGTACAGGCGGTAACAAGAACAAAGGACAAACATATAAACATAAACTTTACAAACTAGCATTTCCCTCTTTCCCGAAATATTTTCTCATGACCTGAAAAAAAATCATTACATTCTTGTTTTGGTTATTACAAGGCAACTTTAGTCACTCTTTTCTATATTAAACACATTGAAAATCATAAGAAACATCTTGCATGCATAACAAGTCAACAAGTCTATAATTGAAAAATTTAAATTTCCAGACTAAATTATTCGTGACGTCATTGTCCATTATTGATGACATCAAGAATGTTTGTGTTGACATTTTAATTTAAACATGCATGCATCATAAATCTGGGGGTTTAACATGTTCCAGGTCGTATACGTGTTAGGATTAAAGGTAAGGATGTAAAAATTAGCATTGTCATTCTTTTTAACTAACACTAAGGAACATTTTGTGGGAATGACCGCGTGAATCGCTTCGGTCGGCCTTGACTGGGTTACTGCCCCTAGATCTATCGATACTAGAGACAGGTATTTTACAAATTTTCGTAAGGTCATGTGACCCGGTGGTGACGTCATTTGATCAACGTTAAATGGAAGCTAGAAAATCGTAAAGCGTTTGGTAGCGGATTTGCGACATGCAGTTGATCGAAAAGCACGATGAATGCAGCGAAAAACAACAAATAATGAGTTGATTGTTTGTTTTTCTTTCGTATGTTTATCTCGTAAAGAGCATATTTATGTAAGCAACAGAATTTCAGTCCTTCCATTTTAAATAATGCCGCCAAATTTTAACGGATATCGACATGCATGATGGGAAAATTCTTACAAATACAAATACAAATACAAATACAAATATTTTATTGGTCTAAAATCCAATGATAGGACTGTCACCACAAATACAAAACAGATCATACAATAAATACAGATTAGCAAATGACAAGAATTAAATGTAGTAGAGAGTCGCTGTTAAAACAAAAGGAACATCAAGGTCCCATCTGCATTTTCATAAAAACATATTGGTGAGAAAGTAGCATTAAATTCATAAATGTAGCGAATAGCATGGCTTAAATAGTCATAAAGAAACACCTTATACAGCTAAAAAAAGCACTTATTACTAGACAGCACATTGATTTAGCCACGGATCCTAAATGTACATATACATACATAGAGTCCCTGATTCAGCTTTACAGAACCTTTTCAACCACTTGTATCTTTAACGAGGACCCAAAGCAACACTGTCGCAAGTGCCCATACAAATATGGGCACTCACACCAGTGCCGCTCCAGGCCCCCAGCACAGAAATATTAGAGCATGACTTATAAAGAATTTAAAGAGATCTAATATACAGCTTTTACAGGCTGCCTCTACATCCCTGAAAACTCCTTCATAGTCTTTAATTCTTAATTCTTACGGTTTGTAATAACTTCCTTGTTGTGAAAAAAACACATCCAATCAGATTGCCGTAAGAATTATACGCTACCCGTTGTCTCTCACAGACATCGGAGTACCAGTTCACGGTCGGCCTCGCTTTTGGCTTTGTTTTGTTGCTTCCGGTAGAAAATAAAACTTTAATAGAAACCTGGTTTTAAGGGGATAGCTTAAATTAATTTTCAATTTTTAAATCTTTCTTTTACGAACGATACGTTGAGGTATTTTTCCAATTCAATTTTTGACTTTTTTTCTATCCTGCAAGTGAATTCACTCCGGTGAGAAATGACACAATTGTTTCGTTTGACAGTATTGAAACAGAATAGAATAACACGTGTTACCATAAACGCTCGCTTCGCGCTCACGGCCTTCGGCCGTTCGCGAGCTGCGCTCGCTATTAACGATAAGATATTTTGACCCTTACTTGGTTGTGTTCCCCAATCGATTTTTTCCTCGGTCAACTTGTTCCCCCGGGAAAAACCATATATATTTGGAATATTTTTTTTAATATGAAATAAGGCAAAGCCTTAAAAACGATCGCAGCTTACATGAAAAATTGTTTGTAACAGGAGAGAGAGAGAGTAAGAAAGAAAGAAAGAAAGAAAGAAGGAAAGAGAGAGAGAGAGAGAGAAAGAGAGAGACAGAGAGAGAGAGACAGAGAGAGAGAGAGAGAGAGAGAGAGAGAGAGAGAGAGAGAGAGAGAGAGAGAGAGAGAGAGAGAGAGAGAGAGAGAGAGAGACAGACAGACAGACAGAGAGAGGCATATTCAATCTATAGTTTAGTGCGAATGTATTGAGTAGATTTATGTTTCTGATGCACAATCTATTCTTCCGATACTTCGTTATCCTTTCATAATTTAAGAGATGATGAGATTATTTCTTAAATTCATCGATGTATGAAACTGAAAAAACTAATCACACTGTATGAATATGTGATGCAGATTCACACATGATTTTGATTGGGTTTTGAGTTTTAGAACACTATGAAATCAAGACAAAACTTCTAGATAACCTTAGATTCAATCGCAAAAACGTGAAGATTTATCAATAAAAGTAGAAAGGATTTATGGGGCTACTTTCCGCTGAAACAATTTTTTCAGCCAATAAGAATGCACAAACCTTTTAACCATAACTAGAATTAAAGTAACATCTTTAAGAAATAAAGGCTTTTGGCAACGGGTCCTTGTACGCAACAACAAAATCCACACACAATAACATAATTTACAATCAAGCATTTCCTTCTTTCCCACAATGATTTCTCATGACCTGAAATATCAACTTATTGTTACAATTCTTGTTTTGGATGTTACAACTTCAACTAAGGTCACTATTTTCTAAATTTAACTCGATGAAAATCGCAAGAACAGTGTTGTATGTTTTTACAAGTTCACTAGTCTATGATTGAAATGTTTTAAGTTCTAGACTAAAGTATTCGTGACGTCAATAGCCATCATTGATGACGTCAAAAATATTTGTTGTCATTTCAATCTAAACATGCATGCATCATGTAAATCTGAGGTTTGAAGCATGTTCTAGGCCGTATATGTGTAAGGACTAAAGGTAGGAATGTTCAAATTAGCCTTGTCATTCTGTATAGCGAAAGTTAATAATTATTTTGTGGGAATTTCCGCGCGAAATGCTTCGGTCTGCCTCGATTTTGGCTTTGTTTATGTTGCTTCCGGTAAAAAATAATAAATTCATAGAAACATCGTTTTTCGGGACAGCTTAAATTAATTTTCAATTTTTTAATCTTTCATTTACAAAGGATTCGTTAAGGTATTTTTTCAATACAATTTTTAACCTTTTTTCGGTCCTGCAAGTGAATTCACTCCGTGTGGAAAATGACACGATTTTTTCGTTTGACAGTATAACAGAACAGAATAGAATAACACACGTTACCATAAACGCTCGCTTCGCGCTCACGGCCTTCGGCCGTTCGCGAGCTGCGCTCGCTATTATTAATACTTTAACCCGTTCAAAAGAAAATAGATATACAAAAAAAAATTTCAAATGTATATGATTTTTTCCCGGGGGAACGAGTTGACCGAGGAAAAAAATCGATTGGGGAACGAGTTGACCAATGGGTTTGGAGAACGAGTTGACCAAAAACGCCACGAGTTGACTGAGGAACGAGTTGAGTGTAAGCGGTTGGATTTAAGCTACATCTTATCTGAAACAAGAGGGATTGGATAGTCCTCATTCCTATGTGGCTCACCTAGGTACATGAGTTCCAAGTTTTAAAGACTTACTCTTTTTAACAAAACGACATAATAGTTTGAATAATTTATAAGAGTGTTTCAACTATTGAATTTTAAGGTAAATTCCTCCAGGGACACTAAATATACATAAATGATTCCTCGTAGGTCAGAACGACTGATCTTTTTTTAAGCTTAGCTTCTCTGAGCAATGCAATATGAAACTTACATGTGCGGCTGTAAATGGGTAGCAGTGGATAAAAAAAGGATTCCACTGCCTCTCGAATTTCTGACACAAAATTGATAACATCTAGAATGAGTAAAAGTCGGTTAATAGCTATACATAGCTAATGTTAATTGTTAAATGTACATCGTAGAAACCCCCGACTTCAAATAATGATTATTATATTATCATATAGAAAACTTCTATGTGCAGTGTTCTACTGGCTATGTATGTATGGTACTTTGAGGTTTTCCTTTGAAGCATTATTGATAAAGTTACTTCTTCTTGGGTGGGTATAAAACGCAGACAATATAGAATATATAGTAACGCATACGATATAGAATAAAGATGGGTTGTAGACAGGGGTATAAAACGCAGACAACATACGTAAATATGCAATATGCTGTTACGCAGACGATATAGAACAAAGAGTTTAAATTTCCAAGCCTTTTAGCACTTTATAAAATTAATATAATAATAATATTTTATTCAGTTGTGTTTTTTTAAAGCTCATTTATATTCAATTACAATTACAATCGTTTGCTTCGCTTTAAGAAATTGTAAGTTCAACACTAATTTTACATCTTACTGAGAATGCTTTTGTTAAAAAAAATGCCGGTATTCATTATCAATTTGATTAAACAATATAATTTGATGGAAAAAAATTAAAGCCTTTTTTTCTATTTTTCACCAATGGACGATTATATGATATGCAACTTGAAAAGGGGCTATCGAGCGTGTCTGAATAAATAATCAAAACAAAATAATGAATTACGGTGAAAAACAACAACTAATTTCTCCAAGATAATACTCAAATATCATTTTGATTTTTCAACTTTTGGCATTTTGTTACAAAATTTTCACATGAATTTATAAATGTAGGGGTCGTTTGTGCACGCACGCACATGAATAATGCTATCACTGATTTTTTTTTAAATTTGTTTATATCAGCGGTGTTATTCCAAAAGCTCGTAACTGGGTGATTCTACGAGAAACGATAATTTTGTGTCCCAGATCTATAACTTAGTTATACAAACATACATCATAGCAAATGAATGATAAAAACACCTAGTTTGTATTTATTATAATATATCTTTATTTCTAACAATTGAATACATTGGAATCTTCGGTATAATTTTATTTCACCTTTGTTAAAAAATGGTCGTCATTTAAAAACGCCCTGTCCCAAACATAAAAAGTGATTAATTTTCAGCTTTCAATAACTTCCTTACCCCTTATATTTACATTTTTGTAAGCTTCTCATCGTATTTAATTATATAGAAATTGTGTTGGATGAATCTAGTCATAAAATTTCAAAGCTTTACAATGAAATTTGCTTTCAAGCAAATGTCCCTCATTTTTTGTCACCCCCGAGACAGAGATATAAGAAATGTTTAAAACTTGTCATTTCGCGGTATTTTGAAGAACGCTTAACATCACGAAATACGTCATATCCTCTGTGACATAAAGACATTTATTCCACCATCTAGATTGGCATCACAACATCTTTCAGACGAAACAAAAGGTAGATTTATCTTGCGTATGTTTATTTGAGGTCACAACCGAGCATAACGAAAACCCCCTTTGTTGTATGATTATAATTATCACGGTTTCACTATTTGAGATGCAATGCAGTACATTGTCTAAATATTAAATCGAGGTCATCGAGTAAAAGCACCAGGCCATGTACCGAGAGTTCAAAGTTTAAATGTCACTTCCAGGACGAGTCACAACCGGGACCCCTGAAAGTGTCTCGGTATGGACGAGTTCGTCACGGAGTGGACATTCAAAGAAGAAATACTAAGTTAGTGTGTTCAAAATTCTGTAAAACACTCGAAATACGAAAAGTCAAGAAGTTTATCTTATGTCATGCTGTATAGGGAATACGACCGGAGGCTCTGGCCATCCTGCTTTGGGACATTTTGTCAAATATATTGTTCTCGGGTTCAGAATACTTAGAAGGTACGATTTTGGATCTGTTGGTAAATAAATTGACGAAATTACAGTTTTGTTTAAGATGTAGTTATGTTCGTTGGGATTAAGATTTTTAGGAAATCCAAAGATTTTAATTGAAATCTTTCTCAAAAAAATGAGTTTATATTCTACAATACGGTGCGAAATATCCCGATTAGAAATGATAAGAATCTTAGTCCTGACGAGCGCATATCTCTGATTTGAATTCTTAGAAATAGCCATTCTTTTCATAAAATTCATAAGCTAATTTTTCATATTCGCTGGATCTTTTTTCCCAAATATTTAATTTGCGGGAATCCTAGATTACCAATGTTTGCATTACATTTGACATTTCCTAGATTATAATGTTTTCAGTTGATAGAGTATTGCTTTACACCAGTATATTTCGTATCAAAAGAACAATTCCAATGCTAAAAGATGTATCGCTGGCCAAATGATTCCTGTTTTTTCCCACACCAGTATGTTACCATCACATCCTTTCCTAACCTACCCCTGCAACCCCATATAGGTCTTCAATTATCAGCTCATTGCTGGCAGACAAATGGTGGGAAAGAAGGAATACCGCAGTCAGGGATCCAACCCAGGTGGGCTATATTGACAGTCCGATGTGCTACTAACTGTGCTATGATGGCGGCCAAAGCCATCCATATAGTCACAATCTTGTGTTTTGTCTTAAAAGCTTTGATATTTTGGTATATAAAACATTTTCATGTACAGCAAAAGTATCCTAAAGGGAAATAACTCACGTTCATAGTAATGTTCTATTTTTTATTCCTTTTTTGCATCCACAATGGGCCTTTCCGAAAAAGTGGTTTACTTCCCTTTTTCCCTATAATCCGCTAGAGTGACTTCCCTTGTTCGGGTAGCAAATCTTTACAGAAAGCATTGAAAGATTATGGATGAAAGTCCGTTTGCAGACGATAATGCCGCTATAAATTGTTTAAAAGCGTTTTATTTTTGTAATTTTCGTTTTCATTGAAGTTATTTTACAGATAGTTCATTGTTTTTGTTTTTACATTTCTTTTATTGGATCCTTTATTTATTTAGTTAAGTATTTTTCGATAAAGATCCAATTGTAATCAAATTATCTTAAATCATACAATATGTAGCCGGCTCAAAAGTAAATTATTGTTCATCTATATAGATCATTGTTCGAGTCGCTACTAACGTCGTAATCGCGGTTCAAACTAACCCATTTTTGTATTTTTAGAAGTTGCCTAATCCGCACGAAATAAAAATAACTATGATGTATCTTTTTCTTATTAGAAAACAAAAAGTTAAAAATATGCTTGAGACAGATTTTAAAAACAAAAAAAAAGAATATCACTTGGCGCTTAATCTAATTGCAATTTACAAATACGTTGAAGAAATGGTGGTATATCGATATTGAAACTTCGTGGAAAAAAGAGAACTTAAACCGTCGTATAGGCGATCTTTCAGTTAATGAAGCATGTTTATGGATATGTTAGCTTTTGCGATATTTTTACCATACAATTTTCATTTCTTTGTGTGCAGAGTTAATTTTCACAGCAGTGATTTGTTTAGGCACACTAAATGTTCACACTGCGTATGGAACAAAGAAAATGTCAGCGCCGTCTTTTAATTGCATAGATACGTCAGACTATGTTAAAGTTGGTTTCGCGTTCTTTTCGGTATAGGGGTCATGTATGAAATATTCATTTAGAATCAAGCAGTTTTATTCGGCACGAGCCCTTTTAGCACTGTTGAAAATTTCATTTTTCCTTTGTTGTATACTTGTTAAATTAAAGTGTGAGTAGGACAGGGTTGAGCTAAGAGCATACATTTGGCAATGAATACAAATGACATGCCCTGCCTATTTTCAATGATTAGACACTCGTGAAATATGGCTGTACATAGTGACCGAAAATAAATAATAATTTTAGAAAAAAAAAAACGATCATATCTTTTTTGTATGTATGCGTACACGTGTTACTTTGTAGAAAGGGTTTTCGATGGGTCAAGGACCCCATCTGGATCAAAGAGCGGTAAACCACGACAGTAGCAGACATAAGTTACAACACGTGTGTTAAATAAACATCGCACTGTTGACAATGAAGCGGCGCAAGTGGCATATGACATTACGTAATCGTAATTGTTATTTTTAAATCCAATTTTAACAAGAAGATAGATAAAACAAAATTTTATTTAAGGGATATTAGTGCGTTTCAATAATACTAGAATTTGGATAATATCATGGATTCGTATGAGGTTAGTGTTAAACTAAAATCTGAACAGATCAGAAAAGAATCTTTATTTAACTATTCAACTTGAATATTTATTGTTAACCGTAGAAATGCATGCATGTAATATAACATGCATAATTATTGGCGATTTTTAAAAAAATAGAAAAGTCTTTACGGAAATTGTGAGTACATTTTTACGTGTACTTAAAGGTCAATTTCGATATAAGAACATATTTTATTTTGGATCATTAAGACATGAAATACCAACTGCGTGGAATTATTTCTACATTTTTGAAATTAAACCTAACTGTATTTGTCTTTTATTTCCACACTTTAAGTTTATAATTGTATAGAATTAAATTTGGCCGCCTTTCATTTTTGTCGTCTGTTTTTTTTTTTTTTTTTTTTTTTTTTTTTTTTTGCTAATGAGCGCGTTCGTTTTGTTACAAACGATTATGCCAGGGCTTTTATTTAAATAGCGAGAATGAAAAGTCATCATGAAAGAAATTCAAACAAACAATCAAATCAAAGTTGTTTTCAAAAGACGTGTCGAATAATTTTCATGGACGGACATCGACACTTTATCAAGAAGAAACACCATATTACATTTCACCTTATAAATCAAAAGTCGCCTTTCTTCGTTTTTTTTTTTTCTTTGTCAAATAAAAATTCAAAAAGTCAAATTTTATTTCTAGGGACAATAAATTATTGGTTTAAAATATATAGGTTCGATAATCTAATCCATTAAATGTCAAAATAGACTGAAAAAGCAATATATACTTAACTGAAATAAAGAAGAGTAATTGTTCTTCAAAGACATTCAAAGTTTTATCTGCTAAAAAATATCGTTCGCATACTCTTTGGATTTAGACTAACTTTAAAATTTTGTGGTCTGGTAATGGGTTTGTACACGGACCCTAATTATACAGTATTGAGTGTCCCTATTTAATCCTGACCCGAAGGATATTTTTTCTCAGCCATTTTAAATCAGAAATTGGCTACCCAGAAATAGAAGGACGACCGTCTCCATGTTCAAATACACTGGAGAGTAGTTTGGCCAGATTATTTTTTTCTGTATTTTCGGAAAGTCCTATAAACTCGTTTTTTCGCGTTGATTTCAAAGACGCTCCTATATCAGCCATATTATCGATCTGAAATTTGCTACCCGGAAATGGAGAGCTATGACCTTTCGTTGTTTCAATGCACCGGAGAGTATTCAAGTTCGATAACTCCATTTCTATATTTTCGGAAAGGCCCATTGATGGAAAGCTAGACATTTCCGCCTCTGTTCGTATACCCTTGCCGTGTCTGACCGACACCCTTTTCTGGATTATAGCGTTGCAGACGTAATACAAAAAGCCATTCGTTAGTGCACATCCCTAACGTCGTAGCTACATACATGTACATTTTTTTCAAGCTGTAGTTATGACGTTTAAGTTGGCATTTTCAGTAAACGTTCTTAACCAAAAGCAGATGTCAATAATGCAGCTCTGTTGGTCTTACCCTGCCACACCCTGGGGTAATTCATGATGTCGACTGCGCAGAATTAGAAGTGAACGCTTTGCACTCTGTGGGTGATAAAATGGGTTTTTTGGCCATGAGACGATCATGTACTTTGGTACAAGGCGGAACAGTCTGTGACATTAATTCCGTCGCCTAGAAAATTTACCAGTCATTTTGAAATTCAAAAAGGGATGTGGCAAAAAATTAATGATTATCTTAACATTTAAATGCACAATTAAACTTTGTCTATTATCAATTTTGAATGCAACTGTGCAATTATCAGTTGGAAATGAGACAGTGTGACTGACTGAATCAAGTTGTTCGATTTTTGTTTAAGAATCTTTCACGTAGTACTAGTTTCAATAAATGACTTTTACTAGTATGAGGTGTTGTCTAGTGATTTGCTGTCAATATTATAGCGATACTAAGGAATCAATGTTCAACGGTAAACTTTCATTAAGTAACCATTTATTGGTGCTACATACGAATTGTCCTCAACCGAAGCATAACTGAAAAACATCCGACGTGAGCCAGTGTCGAACCCATTCAAATACACCACCAACAACAAAATTCAAATAATTGGTTACAAGTCCAATGCGCTAACCACGGAGCCAAGAAGATCTTCCGGTTTGACGCAGGTGCAAATGTATCAGACATTGTATTTAATCCAACGAAGCTATGTAGGACAGATGTGAGAGTGGTCTCCAATAACATACTCCCCCTTAAGAGTCATCATATATTTATGACGATAAGCCTATCAAGGCAGTACTCTCTGAACTAACCAAGTCTGTACAATGCCTTCATTAATTCCTGAATGGCCAATCCCGGACGAGCCCCCATGTAAAGTTCGAACTGTCCTCAACCGAAGCATGGCTGAAAATTATTCGACGCGAGCCAGTGTCGAACCCACGCGGATAATTGGTTTACAAGTCAAATGTGCTTACCACTGAGCCAAAGAAGATCTTCCGGCCTGACGCAGGTGTCAGACTTTGTATTTCAACCAACGAAGCTATGCCGGACAGCGGTGAGAGTGGTCTCCCATAACACACTCCCCCTTAAGAGTCATCACATATTTATGACGATGAGCCTATAAACTAATCAAGTCCATACAAAGCCGACATGAATGGCTCTATGGCCTTATCCCACACGAGCCCCCGTGTTACGCCATTTAGTATTGTTAAAACTTTAGCAATGTGCGGATTCACTATTATTGCCTATACTTTAGAAAGTATGTAAGCCCTTTTTGACATCTGTACACCAGGGTAAAGCGCCGTACATAGCTTATATTGATTGATGATGAGCATTGGATAGCTAATGTGATATAAAGATAAATTTAGGAACACCTATTCAATCCGTGACGGTCCAGTCACAGCCATGACGAGTGGTCACCTCCGAAACGTTAATGTTTTCAACTATCTTATTCTAGAAATGGTATATTTTCATAGTAAATGCTGTTTGCTAGTAAATTTTGCTACCCCAACTAAAGGAAAATGGTGAAAGCATTAGTGTAAATGTTCGAATATGGGTTTTTCGCCATTTACAAAATTGAGTTTTTCTGAATGTCCCGTATGTCTTCAAGTCAATTTTAGAAAATTTGAAGAACATCCACAATAATGATCACAAAAAAAGTTTAGCTACACTTACTACAATGCGTTACGATAATACGGACAGGAAAAACAGAACTACGATCCCTATTGTCTAAGATACTTATGAGTTAAGCTTTGTTACGGAGGTGACAAATCTGGAATCCATGATCGTTTTAAAATGTTGAAAAATACAATATATATAAAGTAAACATCGTGTCAATGGGTATTTTTTCATAAAACAATGTTTGATCTTCTAGATTAAAGCAAAGTCCAAACAAGAAAGCATGTTTTTTTTCTTTGCTATGACTTAGTGTGAAAATTCTCATTTCTGGTAGAATCACCCATAAATGACCGACTGGACACGCGTCTAAAAACCTATAATCGGAATTTAAAAGGCGTGGTTGACACCTTACAACATTAATGTATGTTACGTTTTGTCATCTGTATAGATTACCTTGTTAATTTGTCAGTAGCATTTAACTTTAGGCGATCAATGATTAGCAAACTATCCGATTTAATAGACTTAGGGGTTTTAGATACGGATGACCGAACATGTTCTCTGCAGAAAAAATGTGTGAAAAAAAAAGAAAATATCCAACAGAAATATATTTTACTACTATTCAAAAAAAAAAAAAATGTTTGCTATTACACTCATCGGTCAATTAATGCAGTGAGTTTTAGACATTCCAAAATAAGTTACAGATTAGTTCATTCATCTTGGCTAACATATATTAGGTTTTAAAATGTTGATCGTGGCAAAAAATCTTTTTCACACAGCACCATTTTACATAGGATTGTAGAAATATTAAAAACACAAAATGACTAAGTATTGGTTTGTACATGTACTCACGGGCAAAATTTCAAGTTTCTACTTACTGTGCATAATGATTGAACAATGCAATATAAAGAGTAAAAACATGTAAGATTTATTTATAAATAATTCAAATGAGTATATTCTCCGTTTCTTGTGTTTACCCTGTTCGTTACTTTTTTAAAAAAAAGAGTATTCACTTAAATTTTCACCCTGAATCTTGAAAATTGCAATTAGGATGCAACAAGATTTGCGAGCGTTTAGAGCTTGACTCTAATTTGCAAAAGTTGAATAGCATTTCGGTTAACGTTTTGCAACTATTTCACCCTGAGCACAGAACTCATTTCATTTCCAAACCAGTAAAACATTGAAAGCCACCAATGTCTTTTAAATTTAATACCAGGATCTTAATGGGTGGGTATAAAACGCAGACCAGACACTGCGGACCAGCAGACTGCAGACTGGCAGACTGCAGACAAAAGGGGTATAAACAGCAGACTAAATGCTAGCAGACCAGGTATACTTTGATGATCTGGAGGATATTATTACATAATATTGGGTAATGTGAGATAGTGGAACTGACATGGGACTGCCAGTATATCACCAGGTGCACTGTTTCCATAGGGACCACAATTTATGTAAGAGAATGTATTGATATGTTTCATGTATTGACTTTAATCAGGAACTTGTAATTAGGCTTAGGCAGACACTATATTTTTTTCCATTTTCACACGTTGTTGTTGTTGTTGTTCATTTTGTTTTAAAAAGATGTAACCTAATTATATATTCTGATACAAAAAATCCTTTTCTAAAATATATTGAAGCAGGTCAATTTGCTATAAAAATTGTAAAAAAAAAGTTTGTAACATTTTTTTTTAATGAAATTGATTTTTACTTTTTTAATCATCAGTGAACAATATGGCATGCTTATAAGTGCAAAAATTGATATTAATTTCAAAATCAATCTGCTACCTTCCTGCATGAATGAGGTTTCACACTGCTTTCAACAAACTTCAAGTCATATAATGGAGGCTGGAGCACCTAACAATGGGCTGTTAGTATTTCTCCTACCAGTACAATCATTTCATCCTTTCCTTCCCTCCAGCTGCTATCCAACATAGGTTGACAATAATCAATATATTGGTGTAAGAAAAAAAAAAACACGAAATTTGATGAGTGTCGCTGTCTTGAATCAATTCTGGGCCCTCTAGATTGACCATTCTACCACACTTTGACAGCAAGAATTTTTTAAAAATAATTGAAACATAATATTTAAGATGAACATTTTAAACAAATTAGAAATAATTAAAAATGTGTCTTATCACATTGGCTCTCTTCCAATTTTAACCCTTTTTCCAATTTCACTCAATTTGGAAGCTAATTAAGGTGACTTAAATCAAAAGGA
This sequence comes from Fragum whitleyi, assembly GCA_948146395.1. Taxonomy (NCBI): domain Eukaryota; kingdom Metazoa; phylum Mollusca; class Bivalvia; order Cardiida; family Cardiidae; genus Fragum; species Fragum whitleyi. Next base: position 48,127,160 of record OX411554.1, read on the forward strand.
TAGACATCAACAACACATCATATTGTTTCTGTTAACATCATTGAACCAGGTTTAAGAATACTTAATACTAATTAAGTTACTTAGTATCATGCAAATCAATTCGACTTTCTGTATGGTTAAATAAATGATGAACTACCCTAAGAATACAAATTGTGAGGACCACAATCAGTTAACTGCAGACCAGTATATATTTTGATTTTCTTCAAATTCAAGATTAAAAAAGTAGGAATTAAACATTTCAGTTGCTAAGTTCCATGCAATATTAGCATAATGAAAGTAGAAATAATGTAATAAAAGCAATAATTTAAGAGAATTTAGCCTGTCAAAAACTGGGACTTTATGTAGAATTTCAGAATAGAAATTTGAGGACCACAATCAGTAAACTGCAGACCAGTTTCTATCTTGATTTTCTTCAAAACCAGCACAAATTTTAGAAATAAAACCTTTCAGCTGTAAAGTTCCATGCAATATGAGCATGATGGAAGAAGAAATAATGTGATAAAACCAATTATTTACTAGAATTCAGCCTGTCAAAAATGTGGACTGGATTCAGCAGACAAGATTGAAAATCTATTTATAGTCACACCCATAATTCACCTTCCACTGTGTATTCTCTGACCTTAGCCCTGTTCCAATTTTAACCCTTTTCCCAGTTGCACTCAATTTGGGAGCTAATTAAGGTTGATTTAAATCAGAAGGGAACAACAACAACAAAAGCAGCAACAACAACACATCATTATGATTAGAGGCCTAGTTACAATCTTTCAAACTGGTTTATCAAACTAACTTAGCTATTTGGCAGATTGTGCAAACAAATTTGGCCTTTTGAATGCTAAGTCCTCTGGCTAGAAATTTGAAGAACCACTGTAAGTAAACTGCACACCAATTTAAATTTTGATTTTTTTCAAAACCAACACAAATATCAAAGATTGATCATTTAGTTGTAAAGTTCCATGCAATATTAACATAATTGAGGTAGAAATAATGTAATGAAGGCAGTTATTTACTAAAATTCAGCCTGTCAAAACTGTGACTTTTTGTAGAAGTTCAGATTAGAAATTGAGGACCACAATCAGTAAACTGCAGACCAGTTTAAATCTTGATTTTCTTCAAACCCAGGACAAAAATTAGAAATTAAACTTTTCAGTTGTAAAGTTCCATGCAATATTAGCATGGTGGAAGAAGAAATAATGTGATAAAAGCAATAATTTACTAGAATTCAGCCTGTCAAAAAAGTGGACTGGATTCTGCAGACAAGATTGAAAATCTATTTATAGTCACACCCATAATTCATCTTCCACTGTGTATTCTCTGACCTTGGCCCTGTTCCAATTTTAACCCTTTTTCCAGTTGCACTCAATTTGGGAGCTAATTAAGGTTGATTTAAATCAGAAGGGAACAACAACAACAAAAGCAACAACAACAACACATCATTATCATTAGAGGCCTTAGTTACAATCTTTCAAACAGGTTTATCAAACTAACTTAGCTATTTGGCAGATTGTGCAAACAAATTTTGCCTTTTGAATGCTAAGTCCTCTGGCTAGAGATTTGAGGACCACTGTCAGTAAACTGCAGACCAATTTAAATTTTGATTTTTTTTCAAAACCAACACAAAAATAAAAGATTAACCATTTTATTTGTAAAGTTCCATGCAATATTAACATAATTGAAGTAGAACTAATGTGATGAAGGCAATTATTTACTAGATTTCAGCCTGTCAAAACTGTGACTTTTTGTAGAAGTTCACATTAGAAATTGGGGACCACCATCAGTAAACTGCAGACAAGTTTATATCTTGATTTTCTTCAAAACCAGAACAAAAAATAGAAATTAAACATTTCAGTTGTAAAGTTCCATGCAATATGAGCATGATGGAGGAAGAAATAATGTGATAAAAGCAATAATTTACTAGAATTCAGCCTGTCAAAATTGTGGACCGGATTCAGCAGACAAGATTGAAAATCTATTTACAGTAAACCCATAATTCACCTTCCTCTGTGTATTCTCTGACCTTGGCTGTGTTCCAATTTTAACCCTTTTTCCAGTTGCACTCAATTTGGGAGCTAATTAGGTTGATTTAAATCAGAAGGGAACAACAACAACAAAAGCAACAACAACAACACATCATTATCATTAGAGGCCTTAGTTACAATCTTTCAAACAGGTTTATCAAACTAACTAAGCTATTTGGCAGATTGTGCAAACAAATTTGGCCTTTTGAATGCTAAGTCCTCTGGCTAGAGATTTGAGGACCACCGTCAGTAAACTGCAGACCAATTTAAATCTTGATTTTTTTTCAAAACCAACACAAAAATAAAAGATTAATCATTTTAGTTGTAAAGTTCCATGCAATATTAACATAATTGAAGTAGAACTAATGTGATGAAGGCAATTATTTACTAGATTTCAGCCTGTCAAAACTGTGACTTTTTTATAGAAGTTCAGATTAGAAATTGAGGACCACCATCAGTAAACTGCAGACCAGTTTAAATCTTGATTTTCTTCAAAACCAGAATAAAAAATAGAAATTAATCGTTTCAGTTGTAAAGTTCCATGCAATATGAGCATGTTTGAGGAAGAAATAATGTGATAAAAGCAATTTTTTACTAGAATTCAGCCTGTAAAAATTGTGGACCGGATTCAGCAGACAAGATTGAAAATCTATTTACAGTAAACCCATAATTCACCTTCCACTGTGTATTCTCTGACCCTGGCTGTGTTCCAATTTTAACCCTTTTTCCAGTTGCACTCAATTTGGAAGCTAATTAAGGTTGATTTAAATCAGAAGGGAACAACAACAACAAAAGCAACAACAACAACACATCATCATCATTAGAGGCTTTTGTTACAATCTTTCAAACAGGTTTGTCAAACTTACTTAGCTATTTAGAAGATTGTGTAAACAAATTTGGCCTTTTGTATAATTCGCCCTCAGACTAGAAATTTGAGGGCCACAATCAGTAAACTGCAGACCAATTTTAATTAGAAATTAAACATTTCAGTTGCAAAGTTCCATGCAATATTAGCATATTTGTAGTAGAAAAATTGTTATGAAAGTAATTATTTATTAGAATCAGCCTGTCAAAACTGTGTCTTTTGTAGAACTTCATAATAGAAATTTGAAGGCCACAATCAGTAAACTGCATACCAGTTTAAATCTTGATTTTCTTTTAAACCAACACAAAAATTAGAAATTAAATATTTCAGTTGTAAATTTCCACACAATATTAACATGATTGAACTAGAAATAATGTGATTAGAGCAATTATTTATTAGAATTCCACAAGTTAAAACTGTGGACCAGATTCTGCAGACAGGATTGAACAACCTTTTGTATAGTCACACCCATAATTGACCTTCCATTGTGTATTCTCTGGCCATGGCCCTGTTCCAATTTTAGCCCTTTTACCAGTTTCACTCAATACGAAAGCTAATTAAGGTTGATTTAAATTGGTAGGGTACAACAACAACAAATCAACAACAACATTGGAGGCTTTTTTTTACAATCTTTCAAACAGATTTATAAAACTAACTTAGCTATTTAGCAGATTGTGCAAAACTATTGGCCTTTTGTATACTAAGTCCTCAGACTAGAAATTTGAGGACCACCGTCAGTAAACTGCAGACCAATTTAAATCTGGATTTTTTTTCAAAACCAACACAAAAATTAGAAATTAAACATTTCAGTTGTAAAGTTCCATGCAATATTAGCCTAATTAAAGTAGAAATAATGTTATAAAAGGTAATTTTTTACTAGAATTCAGCCTGTCAAAACTGTGACTTTTTGTAGAACTTCAGAATAGAAATTGAGGACCACATTCAATAAACTGCAGACCAGTTTATATCTTGATTCTCTTCAAACCAGCACAAAAAATAGAAATTAAACATTGCAGTTGTAAAGTTCCATGCAATATTAGCCTGATGGAAGTTGAAATAATGTGATAAAAGCAATTATTTTCTAGAATTCAGCCTGTCAAAATTGTGGACCGGATTCTGCAGACAGGATTGAAAATCTATTTATAGTACACCCATAATTCACCTTCCACTGTGTATTCTCTGACCTTGGCTGTGTTCCAATTTTAACCCTTTTTCCAGTTGCACTCAATTTGGGAGCTAATTAAGGTTTTTTTAAATCTGATTGGAACAACAACAACAAAAGCAACAACAACAACACATCATCATCATTAGAGGCTTTTTGTTACAATCTTTCAAACAGGTTTATCAAACTAACTTAGCTATTTGGCAGATTGTGCAAACAAATTTGGCCTTTTGTATGCTAATCCCTCTGGCTAGAAATTTGAGGACCACTGTCAGTAAACTGCAGACCAATTTAAATCTTGATTTTCTTCAAAACCAACACAAAAATCAAAGATTAATCATTTTAGTTGTAAAGTTACATGCAATATTAATATAATTGAAGTAGAAATAATGTGATGAAGGCAATTATTTCCCAGAATTCAGCATGTCAAAATGTGACTTTTTGTAGAATTTCAGATTAGAAATTGAGGACCACATTCAGTTAACTGCAGACCAGTTTAAATCTTGATTTTCTTCAAAACAAGAACAAAAAATAGAAATTAAACATTTCAGTTGTAAATATTATGCAATATTAGCATGATTGGAATGGATTGATTGATTGATTGAATGGAGTTTAACGCTGCCTTCAACATTCTTTCAGTTATATCGCGGCGGCCGGAGTACCTAACAATGGATTCCTGGTATTTCTCTCACCTGTACTACCATTACATCCTTTCCTAGCCTCCGACTGCTATCTCACATAGGTTTATGATTATCTACCCATTGGTGAGAGACAAACGTCGCGAAGGATATATGCCGCAACCGGGGATCGAACCCACGACTTCCAGATTGGAAGTCTTATGCCTAACCAACCGCACTATGATGGCGGCCTGATTGGAATGGAAATAATGTGATTAGAGCAATTATGTACTAGAATCCAGTATGTCAAAATTGTGTGCCGGATTCTACAGACAGGTTTGAAAATCTATTTATAGTACACCCAAAATTCACCTCCCACTTTGTATTCTCTGACCTTGGCTGTGACCCAATTTTAACTCTTTTTCCAGTTACAGTCAATTTGGAAGCTATTTAAGGTATATTTTTATCAGAAGGGAACAACAAAAGCAACAACAACAACACATCATTTTCATTGGAGGCTTTTGTTAAAATCATTCAAACAGGCTTAAGAATACTCATACAATTATTTAGCGGATCATGCAAACCAATTTAGCTTTCTGTGCAGTTTATCTCAGAATAGTTATTTGAGGACCACAATCAGTAAACTGCAGACCAATTAAAATCTTGAATTTCTTCTAAACCAACACAGAAATCGAAAATTAAACATTTCATTTGTAAACTTCTATGCAACTTAGTATGATTGAAGTAGAATTGTTAATTTTAAGCAATCATTTACTAGAAATTAAGATTTCAAACTAAGGACCAGATTCTGCAGAATGTATTGGAAACCTTTTAATGGCCATACCCATATTTCACCTTCCACTGTGTGTTCTCTGACTTTGGCCCTGTTCCAATTTCTAACCCTTTTTTCATTTTCACTCAATTTGGAGGCTTATAAAAGGTAGATTTTAATCAGAAGGAAATACCAACAACAACAACAAATTATTATTTAAGGCTTTTGTTAAAATCATTCAAACAGGTTAAAGAATATTTATTTAGCTTCTTAGCAGATTTATGCAAACCAATTTGACTTGTTGTACTGTTGCCCCTCGGAATAGAAATCTTTGAGGACCACAATCAGTAAACTGCAGATAAGTTCAATTCTAGGACAAAATCCCCTCCGGAAAAAATCCCCTCAACGGTTTTTTGACATGGCGGACAGAATCCCCTCGGTTATTCTAACAACGCGGACATAATCCCCTCAATCCGTTTTTTGAGGCGGACAGAATCCCCTCCATTAATTTGTTTGGGCGGACATAAGCCCCTTAGTCTTATTACCGAGGCGGACAATCCCCAATATAGGGGATTTTGTTTGGAGGGGATTTTGTCCGGTTACCGATAAGTTCTTCAAAACCAACACAAAAATTAGTAATAAAACATTTTAGTTGTAAACTTCTTTGCAATAAAAGCATGATTGAAGAAGAAATAATATGATTAAAGCAATTATTTAATAGAAATCCACATGTCAAAACTGTGGACCAGATTCTGCAGACTAGATTGGAAACCTTTTCATAGTCATAAATAATTCACCTCCCACTATGTATTCTCTGACCTTGTCTCTGATCCAATTTTACCCTTTTTTGGGAAGCTATTTAATAAGGAGGGAAAAACAACAACAACAACTCATCATTATTATGGAAGGCTTTTGTTAAAATCATTCAAATGGGTTTAACAATACATATTCAGCTTTCACTCATTCTTCAGAGGATTTTCTAATTTAATTTTCATTTCCCATGATGCTTGGTCCATTGGGCACGTTTTGGAAAGGAACTATCCCTATGATAGTACAGTTTTGTCTGAGCAAGTTTGACAATCAGATAGAAACTGTTGACTTTTGAGCGTTAACGGGGATTTTCTTATTAAATTAACACTCAAATTTTCCCATGACGTTTGAAGGATCTGACCTGTTTTTGAAATGAACAATCTGGGTAATAATTCCAACCAATTTTAAGACAATCGGATAACAACTGTTGAATAAGTGTTGATAAGAAAAAGATAACAGAATGAGATGGACATACAGATGTACAACTAAAGGAAAACCGGTATCACTATAGCTCAGAAGAGCTAAAATGAGAAGTCAATCAAAAAATTAATTGTGTGTGAAGGATATGTTTAACAAGAGCATTGCCTATGTGTGCCAATGAGGAGTTTAGGACAAAATCCCTCCCTGACAAAATCCATTCCGGATAAAAGCCCACCCGGACATAACCCCTCCCCAATACATTATACATATGACTGGAGCATCATGGGAAATGAGCACCTATCAATGGTTTCCTGGTGTTTCCCTCACCAGTACAACTACAACCACCAAATCCTTTTCTAGCGTCTAGCTAGGTTAATATGACATCACTAGTTTCGAAACTAATGTCGTTCCACTGGGAACCAGGTTAATGTAGATCAAAACTGCGCTCTATATGAACTTACTCTTGGAGACTAGTGGAGTGTATAGATAAATTATTCTATGGATGGCTTGTTAAATTACAGGTAAGTTTGCAAAATGGTATGATATTTGGTTTGTTTGTCTGAATGGGTTTTACACCACTGTCAACAATTTCGCAGTTATATCGCGGCAGCCGGAGCACCTAACAATGGTTTCCTGGTATTTCTTTCACCTGTACAACCATTACACCCTTTCCTAGCCTCCGACTGCTATCTCACATAGGTTTATGATTATCTACCCATTGGTGAGAGACAAACGTCGGAAAGAATATTTGCCACCAGCGGGGATTGAATCCATGACTTCCAGATTGGGAGTCTTATGCCTAACCAACTACGCTATGGTGGCGGCTAGGGTATGGTATTTGGACTGAATATTCGGAAATTAATGTCAATTCAAACATAACCAGACCGCAAACTTTTAGACTGCTAAAAATTCATACCAAATTCATAGAGATTTATGGCAGACGTGATTTGTTTTTTGTTTATTTTAGTTTATTTATCATCGCTACCATGGCATATGCCCATATGAGCGACGCCCAAAGAAGACGGTTAGACCTTTTTGTGTTTTTTAAAGCTGTCTAGTCTATCTTATGATAAGCATGTATAACAAGAACATATTCGGCCAACTTATTTCAGGCCCGAACGGGTTCGGATTTTATTTTTTTTTAGCTGGGCCACTTTTAGAAACCTGCTCTTAGTTATGGCTTACAAGATATTGAAAACTATTTCCAAATTATGCCCGGCTTTGCAAGTGCAGTTGTGTGCAAAACGGATATAATTTGAAAACGGTTTACAACATTCTGTCGAATGGAACACTGCCATATGGCTATAGATAGTCCAGTAAGGACTGTCTAGCCATATGGACCCGTCAGTCTATGGGACTAGCCGTATGGACCCTTACAGCAACCCCTTTCCTTCATAAAAATATCTCAATAACAATTTAATCAAGGTTGAAGTTTGTCATGCCAGCAGCCACATCATCAACAAGGACACCAGCATCATGCAAATGAGATCATAATTCCTTATTTTATTGTGAGAACAGCCATGCTAAAAATGTTAAGGGTTTAATTTAGATTCTATTCTAAGTAATTATGAGGTATATAATGTGATGAAAGAAGAGGTCATTATTATGGGGTAATATAGTTTCAAACTATGCAGAGCTGTTTTGCTAAAGTTGATCTTGGCATATGTATCTCTTCTTTTTGAGTTTTTAAAAATTCTTCTTTTTCTGTCTTATGAAAAATCTTTGATTTCAGAATCAGTTATGTTCACATAAAGTTACTGTTTTTTACCCTTCAAGGAGCCTCACAAATTTGTGATGGGTCATTTAATCTAACCCTTTATTCCAATAAAAATGGATGTTCACTTTTACAAATATCAAAAATTCAATACATATGCACTTATTTTCAGCTACCAATTCATGTATACTGACTGTCATAAATAAAGCCTCACGTGCATTCAGCTGTGGTTAAATGCGGAACACTAAATACAAGTACTTTTTTGACGGAAGATGTTGATCTGGATGTTGTTCAAAGGTGGAGTAAGGTTTTGGGCTAAAACAAAAACATTTGTCACATTTTATTCAAGATTAGTAATGACCAGTGCCTTAAGGGTGTCAGTAACGAGTAAGTCCATCATGACTAGCGATCACAGCCTGAAGTCTGGGTCTCATTGAGCCACATAGATTACGCAGAAGGTACCTCGGGATGCGAGCCCACGCCTGATTAAAAGCGTCAGTCAGCTGTTTCACCGTTTGAGGCTGTGGCTAACATTGACAGATACGACCTAGGATATCCTACAGAAACAGAGGTAGGACAACAGGCTGTCTGGCATTCAAATTGCCTTAAACAACAACCAGGTCCATTTCGAATGCATGGTTAATGGTGGCCCAAACCATAACCCGCCCACCACCAAAGCAGTTATGCTCTAAAACACATATGCACATAACATTCATTTCAAGGTCGATTTACCCGAACACATCCGTCAGCTTGTGAAAGGTTCAATCTTGACTCATGACTCAACACAACTATCTGCCATTCCCGTCCCAGGTTATTTTGAGCCCATACACAACTTTGTTGACAATGACGTTGTGAAAGTATCATGCCAAGATAAGGCCTTCTGCTCATAACTGCAAGTTCACATAACAGGTGTCTTACTGTGTTTGCACTAATATTCCTACCATGAATACCAACAACAGCTGCAGATATTGATATAGCTGTTAAAAAACGGTCACAAAGGTGCTGTTGACGTATAAAGATATCTTGACGTACAGACGTTAAAAGAGAACTACCAGATCTATACCTGTCCTGAAGATTTCCTGTGGCGTTCACACGTCTAATCAAACATACTATCATTGATATTAATATGTTAAAACGTCAAATGACGTGATCTTTGGAACTGCCCATTTCCAGCATGCCCAAAATGCCGGCGCCTTCTTCATTCTTTAGCCTTGACAAATTAATGACTTGTGCTAATAGAAAGAAATGAATTCAAAATTTGGATGAGGATTTTTTTATGGCAGTCAGTATAGATTAGGTCTTGGGTTCAATTCCTGACAGCGGCACTCATCCTTTCCGACTTTTTGGGTCACCAGGTGGGGAGCACCAGGGTGGAGGGGGTAGTACTTTGGGTAAAATTTGTAATCTTTAACCTTCTTCTTCGGGACCAGGAGCCCTACAGACTTGAAAATTGGCATGGATGATCAGCTTATAAACCTTACTTAAAATATTTTAAATCATGACTGCTGGCCCACCAGGTGCAGAGCATCAGGGGGGGGGGGGAAAGTGCTTTGTTGAATTTTGAAATCTTAACTGTCTTCTTCTGATGAACCAGAATCTCTACAGCTTTTATAATTAACATGAATGATCAGCTCATAGACCATATCTGAAATTGCTAAAATCATGAATGTTTGGCCACCAGGTGCGGAGCACAAGGGGGCGGGAGGGTAGCTTTTCAGAGCAATTCTTAAATCTTTAACCTTCTTCTGATAAACCATGTGCCCTACATACTTGAAAAATGGCAAGGATGATCAGCATATGGACCATAATTAGAACAGCTAAAATCATAACTGTACGGCCACCAGGTGCGGAGCCACCGGGGGAAGGGGTAGTACTTTGTTAATTTTTTTTAAATCCATTTACTTCTTCTGATGAACCAGAATCCCTAAAACCTTTATATTTGACACGGATGATCAGCTCATAGACCCTATTTTACATAGCTATAACCATGAATGTTTGGCTACAATGTGAAGAGCACTGGGGGAGAGGGTAGTATTTCGGGTCAATTTTGAAATTTTAAGCCTTCTTCTGATGATGAAGTAGGAACCTTACAGGCTCTAAATTTGGCATGAGTCATCAGCTCATATATGTTAATCAAAATTAATATAGTCATGTTTTTTGTGACCAGGGGCAGAGACCCAAGGGTAGTGCTTTGTGGTAAATTTAACAATTGTTGAAAATTCTACTGAACCAGAATTCCAACCAGAATTATCTTATGTTCCTATAGAACCTGTTGATTCACCATTAAAAATCACTTTCAATAATTGTAGATCTTTACATCTGCACATTAAGTACATTATGATTAAACATAACAAAGGTCTGAATACTGCACATGTAATTGCACTTGCTGAAACCAGATTACTTGATTATGACAATAATATTGACTATGCTTTAGATGGGTCCACTCTTATTCGAAATGACCAAAAAACAGGATATACTGGGGCGAGACCTCCACATGTTTTGCCTATGTATGTAAAGGAAAATATTCCTATCAAAACACATTTGTCTTTCACCTCTAAGCAACTGGAGTTTGCAATATTATGTCTGGATTTTACAAGTGTTAAAATAAGAAATTGTTTCTCATGTAGACATAACACTTAAAACCTTTATTTATCATGGGAGATTTCAATCTTGATATCAAAGATTAAGCATAAAAATGTTGTACTAAAGTTATCCCAGATATTCTCAAAATGATCATGCAAAAACCAGCGACTGATAACAATTCCATTTTCAAACAGAAATAGTAAAACTGAGACTGTGAAATCTTACTGGTCTGACCATAAGATTATTTTCCTTTACACATAAATTTGTTACAGTTGAATAACTTTATCAATCTGAATTAAAAGTAATGCAAGTTACCCTTAGGTGCTTTGACTCAGGTGAGCGGACCAGGGCCAAAGGTCCTCTTGTGTATGACTGCTATTTATGTGAATTACAAACAGGTAAAGTACTATAGTTCAATCGCGGTATTCGAAAAGGCGGGAAAATGTGGTATAGCCAGGAGTAGGGGTGGACTGAACTGAAATTTAACAAGCGTGAGATAACAGTACTTTAGTACAAATGAAATCACCTATATACTGATAGAGTAAAGAAACTCAACAAAAAAACTCTCTTTTCTCCATATCGATAGTCAATGCTTTTTGTCGTATCAATTTTAGTTTTTTTCTTGATGATGTCGGTTTCAAAAGCGTGTTACTTTTACTCTATGACATATGACTTTTGCAGATGTAATTCAAAGGATGGTAAAAATTCCCAAGTTTTGCATTTCTTTGATCCTCCAGTATAGTGAGAGACTGTGACAGAAAATAATTCGTTGGTCCCAATTTATTTATATCAACTTGGCGAAAGTCTGTTTATAAACATTTGAATAGCATGGTTTACCATAAGAAATTTCCATACTGAACATGGGAAAATTTTCAACTGAGAAAGAATTATCTGAAGCTTAAAAATTATTTCCATTTCATAATTAACATTACTTTGTACAAAAAGTCAAATTGGTTTGCATAATCTGCTAAATAGTTAAATAAGTATTCTTAAACCTATTTGACTGATTTTAACAAGAGCCTCTAATTATAGTGTGTTGTTATTGTTCCCTTCTGATAAAAATCTACCTAAATTAGCTTCCAAATTAAATGAAACTGGAAAAAGGGTTAAAATTGGACAAGAGCCAAAGTCAGAGAATACCTAGTGGAAGGTGAATTATGGGTGTGACTATAAAAGGTTTACAATCCTGCATGGAATGTTACAATTGAAGTGTTTTATTTCTAAATTTTATGCTGGTTTTGAAGAAAATCCAAGATATAAACTGGTCTGCAGTTTACTGTTTGCAGTTTAATTTCTATTTTTTGTTCTGGTTTTGTAGAAAGTGAAGATTTAGTCAGTTTGATGAACCTGTTTGAAAGATTGTAACTAAGGCCTCCAATGATAAAGATGTGCTGTTGTTGATGCTTTTGTTGTTGTTGTTCCCTTTTGATTTAAAGCAACCTTAATTAGCTCCCAAAATTGGGTGCAACTGGAAAAAGGGTTAAAATTGGAACAGGGCCAAGGTCAGAGAATACACAGTCGAGGTGAAATATGGGTGTGACTATAAATAGATTTTCAATCTTGTCTGTAGAATCCAGTCCACATTTTTGACAGGCTGAATTCTAGTAAATAATTGGTTTTATCACATTATTTCTTCTTCCACCATGCTAATATTGCATGGAACTTTACAACTGAAAAGTTTAATTTCTATTTTTTGTGCTGGTTTTGAAGAAAATTAGGATTTAAACTGGTCTGCAGTTTACTGATTGTGGTCCTCATTTTCTAATCAGAACTTCTACAAAAAGTCACAGTTTTGACAGGCTGAATTCTAATAAATAATTGCCTTCATCACATTAGTTCTACTTCAATTATGTTAATATTGCATGGAACTTTACAACTGAAATGATTAATCTTTGATTTTTGTGTTGGTTTTGAAAAAAATCAAAATTTAAATTGGTCTGCAGTTTACTGACAGTGGTCCTCAAATTTCTAGCCAGATGACTTAGCATACAAAAGGCCAAATTTGTTTGCACAATCTGCCAAATAGCTAAGTTAGTTTGATAAACATGTTTGAAAGATTGTAACTAAGGCCTCTAATGATAATGATGTGCTGTTGTTGATGCTTTTGTTGTTGTTGTTCCCTTTTGATTTAAATCAACCTTAATTAGCTCCCAAATTGAGTGCAACTGGTAAAAGGGTTAAAATTGGAACAGGGCCAAGGTCAGAGAATACACAGAGGAAGGTGAATTATGGGTGTGACTATAAATAGATTTTCAATTTTGTCTGCGGAATCCAGTCCACATTTTTGACAGGCTGAATTCTAGTAAATAATTGGTTTTATCACATTATGTCTTCTTCGACCATGCTTATATTGTATGGAACTTTACAACTGAGAAGTTTAATTTCTAATTTTTGTCCTGGTTTTGAAGAAAATTAGGATTTAAACTGGTCTGCAGTTTACTGATTGTGGTCCTCATTTTCTTATCAGAACTTCTACAAAAAGTCACAGGTTTGACAGGCTGAATTTTAGTAAATAACTGCCTTCATCACATTATTTCTACCTCAATTATGTTAATATTGCATGGAACTTTACAACTAAAATGATTAATCTTTGATATTTGTGTTGGTTTTGAAAAAAATCAAGATTTAAATTGGTCTGCAGTTTACTAACAGTGGTCTTCAAATTTCTAGCCAGATGACTTAGCATACAAAAGGCCAAATTTGTTTGCACAATCTGCCAAATAGCTAAGTTAGTTTGATAAACCTGTTTGAAAGATTGTAACAGGGGCCTTCAGTGATAATGGCGTGTTTTTGTTGTTGCTTTTGCTGTTGTTGTTCCCTTCTGATTTAAATCAACCTTAATTAGCTCCCAAAATTGGGTGCAACTGGAAAAAGGGTTAAAATTGGAACAGGGCCAAGGTCAGAGAATACACAGTGGAAGGTGAATTATGGGTGTGACTATAAATAAATTTTCAATCTTGTCTGCAGAATCTGGTCCACATTTTTGACAGGCTGAATTCTAGTAAATAATTGGTTTTATCACATTATTTCTTCTTCCATCATGCAAATATTGCATGGAACTTTACAGCTGAAAGGTTTTATTTCTAAAATTTGTGCTGGTTTTGAAGAAAATCAAGATAGAAACTGGTCTGCAGTTTACTGATTATGGTCCTCAAATTTCTAATCTTAACTTCTACATAAAGTCCCAGGTTTTGATAGGCTAAATTCTCTTAAATTATTGCTTTTATTACATTATTTCTACTTTCATTATGCTAATATTGCATGGAATTTAACAACTGAAATGTTTACTTTCTACTTTTTTTTATCTTGGATTTGAAGAAAATCAAAATATATACTGGTCTGCAGTTAACTGATTGTGGTCCTCACAATTTGTATTCTTAGGGTTGTTCATCATTTATATAACCATACAGAAAGTCGAATTGATTTGCATGATCTACTAAGTAACTTAATAAGTATTGAGTATTCTTAAACCTAGTTCAATGATGTTAACAGAAACGATATGATGTGTTGTTGATGTCTATCCTTTTGATTTAAGTCACCTTAATTAGCTTCCAAATTGAGTGAAATTGGAAAAAGGGTTAAAATTGGAAGAGAGCCAATGTGATAATACACATTTTTAATTATTTCTAATTTGTTTAAAATGTTCATCTTAAATATTATGTTTCAATTATTTTGTAAAAATTCTTGCTGTCAAAGTGTGGTAGAATGGTCAATCTAGAGGGCCCAGAATTGATTCAAGACAGCAACACTCATCAAATTTTGTTGTTGTTTTTTCTTACACCAACATATTGCTTATTGTCAACCTATGTTGGATAGCAGCTGGAGGGAAGGAAAGGATGAAATGATTGTACTGGTAGGAGAAATACTAACAGCCCATTGTTAGGTGCTCCAGCCTCCATTATATGACTTGAAGTTTGTTGAAAGCAGTGTGAAACCTCATTCATGCAGGAAGGTAGCACATTGATTTTGAAATTAATATCAATTTTTGCACTTATAAGCATGCCATATTGTTCACTGATGATTAAAAAAGTAAAAAAATCAATTTCATTAAAAAAAATGTGACAAACTTTTTTTTTACAAATTTAATAGCAAATTGACCTGCTTCAATATATTTTAGAAAAGGATTTTTTGTATCAGAATATATAATTAGGTTACATCTTTTTAAAACAAAATGAACAACAACAACAACAACATGTGAAAATGGAAAAAAAATATAGTGTCTGCCTAAGCCTAATTACAAGTTCCTGATTAAAGTCAATACATGAAACATATCAATACATTCTCTTACATAAATTGTGGTCCCTATGGAAACAGTGCACCTGGTGATATACTGGCAGTCCCATGTCAGTTTCACTATCTCACATTACCCAATATTATGTAATAATATCCTCCAGATCATCAAAGTATACCTGGTCTGCTAGCATTTCGTCTGCTTTTTATACCCCTTTTGTCTGCAGTCTGCCAGTCTGCAGTCTGCTGGTCCGCAGTGTCTGGTCTGCGTTTTATACCTACCCGATCTTAATTGTCCTGAAGCCAGGGTAAATCTAGCTATCTGTCGAAGATATCCAGAGATATGGCAAGTCTCAGATCATAGCATGTCTAAGAAACAATACAATAACTGAATAGAAATGAAAATATGAGAGAAAAGGAGAAATGGCTTTCATCAAGAATTTTCTCCTTCTATCTCGACGTTCTAATTTCTAATTCTATTTTTCAGCAAAGCATAAAGTGAGGGTAAGGTATATCTTCAATATAGCAACATATTTCTGACATTGTAGATTAATCGCGAATAATTCCCCAGATGCATCAAAGTGACATACCTCAAAAAGGATAGGAGACACTTTGACGTACGACCAAAATAACAAGGCTGTATCTGCAGTTGAGATATTTTGATTTTTGTGGTCGCAAGAAGATTTATTCTCTTTGTGGACCAAACTAAATCGGTTCGATTGAATTTAGGTGATTGGTAAGCGTTAGAATACTGATCCGCTTCTGACTAGCATTCTATTTACACGCTCGGAGCCTAAATAAACATATGTACATTTATGGACCATGTAATACCTAGTTTCTCAAAGATACATTTTCTAAGCCGACAAATCGTTTATATGAGAATATTTATTACAATATGTGTACACAAAACTCGGACCTCTACATCTATAAATTCATGTGAAAATTTACGAACAAAACGTTAATGTTTTCAATAGACATAATGAGATATGTCTCGAATGAAGTAGATTTTTGTCGCAATTCATTATTTTCTTTTGATTATTTATTAAGAAAAGATCAAAAGTCGTATTTCAAATTGCATATTAGTTACTAGTAATCTTCACGGAATAAAAAAATCAAAACTTGCATCCATCAAAATATAATAATGTGTGATCATGATAAATACTGATATTCTAAATCGACAGTTCGAATCAGTCTTTACTCCAATGACACCAATTTCTCTAGCTCAGTCCTGCCTTTCGTCCATAAGACAAAATAGGTTTTCCTCCTCTTTCAGTAAATATCCAGTCATGCCAGACATTACCATCTGCGCTGGTGGAGTACAAAAACTAATATCCAACCTGAAACCAGACAAAGCAGCAGGACCTGACAACATCAAACCTCTAGTACTAAAAAACTTATGTTATCAAATTTCTCCTATCTTGCAAATTCTCTTTCAGAAATCCCTAGATACAGGCACCCTCCCCAAAGTATGGACGAAGGCAAACGTGACACCACTCTTTAAGAAAGGAAACAAAGAAGATCCTGCAAATTACAGGCCTATATCCTTAACATGTATATTGTGTAAAGTTCTTGAACATATTGTAGCATCAAATCTAACTAAACATTTTGACAAAAATAATATTCTTTATGATTTACAACATGGCTTTAGAGAACGGCGCTCATGTAAAACACAGCTACTGCAACTGACCGACCATCTCGCCAGAAACCTTACTGAAGAAAAACAAACTGATCTAGTTTTGTTAGACTTCAGCAAGGCTTTTGATAAAGTTAGCCACCTTAAACTTTTGTATCAATTGCAGGAACATGGAGTTAACAAAGCTACCCTTTTGTGGATTAAATCTTTTCTTATAGGCAGAACACAGAAAGTAGTCTTAGAAGGTGGATGCTCATCCGAAGTACCAGTCACGTCAGGAGTACCTCAGAGATCGGTGCTTGGCCCTCTTCTGTTTCTCTTATATATTAATGACCTTCCTAACACTATCACCTCCCAAGTTCGTTTGTTTGCAGATGACACTGCTGTTTACTTAGCTATAGATAGCAAGCAAGACTGTATCACCCTGCAAGAAGATCTAGACAAGTTAATGCATAGGGAGAAAAAATGGGAAATGGAGTTTAACCCTAGCAAATGCATTGTCCTAAATATTACTAAAAAGAAGAAAAAGATTTCTTTTGATTACAGGCTACGCGGACAAGTGCTAGAGACTGTGGACAATGCCAAATACCTAGGAGTTACTATATCTGAAGAGCTTACCTGGAACAAGCATATTGACAATATAACATCTAATGCAAATAAAACTTTAGGTTTTCTCCGCAGAAACATCCAGACCAAAAATAAGAAGATCAGAGAAACAGCATACAAAACACTGGTTAGACCCCAGGTAGAATATGCATCAACTGTTTGGAGCCCTTACACAACATCCTATATCAACAAAGTAGAAAAAGTACAACGTAGAGCAGCAAGATGGGTTCAAAATAATTTTTCTCATTATGACAGTGTCACCTGCATGCAGAAGGATCTTGGCTAGCAAACTCTTCAATATAGACGAGACATCACCAGGGTCACCATGTTTTATAAAATTGTGAATTGTTTTGTTGCAGTACCCATACCAACTTATCTTGAAAGACCAGTTAGGATCACCCGACATATGCACACAAAATCTTTTAGACAGATCTACACAAATCCTTCCTACTTTAAATATTCTTTTTTTTCCTTATACAGCGATACTTTGGAACAGCCTACCAGAAACAATCATACAGCAACCTGATATTGCCGCATTCAAGAAGAGTCTTAATTCTTTTCAGATAGTGAGCCGTCCCTGAAAAACCAAAATTGTTTTACTAGATCTTTTAATCTAACACTCACAATACTTTTAAAATTTGGCACCCTAACCAATGACTAACAATTTTTATTCCAGCACAGACGCGCACCTGCCAGTAATACCCGAAAGGGGAGTCAGACAGTGTATATAGATAGATAGATTATTTTAGCAAAGCATTCTCATTAATGACGAAAAAAGTTATTTTTGAACTTACCATTTCTTAGAGCGAAGCAAAAAATCGCAATTCTCGTGAATTAAATAAGCTTTTAAAGTAAGTACACAACTGAATAATTATATTAAATTATATTGTTTAATTAAATTATTAATGAAAACGGAAATATATATATATATAATAATAAAATTATTCTCAGTTATGATGTTAAAG
This sequence comes from Fragum whitleyi, assembly GCA_948146395.1. Lineage (NCBI taxonomy): Eukaryota > Metazoa > Mollusca > Bivalvia > Cardiida > Cardiidae > Fragum > Fragum whitleyi. Next base: position 48,145,552 of record OX411554.1, read on the forward strand.
ATAATTTTGAAATTACCATTTCTTAAAGCGAAGCTAAAATTGCAATTCTTGTGAATATAAATATTCTTTTAAAATAAAAAAAACACAACCGAATAAGATATAAAGTGCTAAAAAAGACTTGGAAATTTAAGCTCTTTGTCTGCCTAACGGCATACTGCCTCTTTACCTATGTTGTCTGCGTTTCATACCCCTGTCTGCAACCCCTCTCTATTCTATATCGTATGCGTTACTATATATCGATGGCTCAGTGCGAAACAGTTGTAACTCCCTATACATGAGTTGACGGATGACGTCACGGGTCACGTGATGTTTACATCCGGGTAATCGCTGTAGGCAGAAAGATCTACCAGTTGCATACACAAATAGTAAAATATCCAATTTTCAAGTTATTGGATTGTACATTTCTAATGATTATTCCCCGTTGACAAAGGTGTCAAACTTTAGATAAATCATCCAACCTTTTGATTATGCAGTTGTCATCACATGACATTGTCTGTGAAAAGAATATTTCTCGTCGAAAGATAACCACCCAGAAACGCAAATGAATGCAAACAAATCGCTGTTGAGCAACTGATATATCGCGCATTCGACATTCATTAAGCTGTATTTACGTTTTTTGTTCACTCATAAACGAAATATAGTATATCTTACCTATACTGAGCTGATTCGTGTTTCAATGCCGATTTTTCTTTATCCCATTTCCATTATTCATCCTGTCACAGTAATTTCAAACATCGGGAAAGTTTTTTTATGGCCCTTTTCCCTTATTTGTCTAAAAATTATTAATCCAATTATTAGTTTAATCTGTAAATTTTAAGAACACCACCTACTGTTGAAAACCGATTTGCTTCCGTAAAAAGTGCCCCTCACATTTAGAAAATTGGTTAATTAAAGAAAATAAACGAATGTCGCAAAACATACGATCTACCGACTTAACAGCTTCTCTAGTTAGATTGGAGAATCCTATCCAAGAATTTTCATTGTTCAACATAAAAAATATTAGCCGCTATAAACACAAACATGTGTCATAAAGTTCGCTGTTACTAATGCAATGATCCATACTACACGACCGCGGAATCTCTTTCATCTGACCGTAACCGGGTGCGCTTATCGATATTGCCCATGTCATAAAACAGTAGCCGCTAATCACACACTTGCATTTGTCATAAAGACAAACTTCTATAACACGTGCCAAATTTTAATTGATCTGACCGTGACGATGCACACGCCACTGATTGATTGCTTTCATCTGGGCACAACCTTTACCTCATTCATTAGGCAAAAAGTGTGAAGTTTCATTTGACACAAATCTTTTAATGCCTTATCAGTCATAGATTAAATCAAGCTTTTGATAAAATATTTCATTTAAGATTCCATTTCAGCGGCGATAAATAAGGCCCACATGATTTTTCAATTTTGAGCCACGTTTATTTAGTAGATCGATCTTCCGTGTATTGAACAAGCTGTCAATATTAACAGTTCTTCCTCAAATATGAAAAAAGGCCGGGATAATTTTTAATCAAATATCAGTTAGGCCCAGCCACTGCATATCTGAAACGCAGCGTTTGCTTCAGCGGAAAATGGAAGCCGCCAAAAACGAAAATGTACTACGAACCATTTTTCTATTTTGCTTTATGTAGTTCCCAATGAATAATAAAAGGGTAAAAAATCAAATTTTAACGGGTAGGAAAGATATTGAAGCATACGTAATTTCTTTATTTGTTAAAGATGAAATAATGTGATCGTTCTTTTGTAAATCTTCGTTTTTTACCCCGACCAGACGACAAAAAATAATGTTGAAATTGAAAGCGTTGGTGGCGAACGAAACTACGCAATACAGCCTGATAAAAATGGATTTGCGATGTTCTGTTGCTCAACGACGACTTTAACTACATTTCAAAAACAAAAATATAAAATGAATGTGAGGAAAAATAAGTAGAAAGTTCTGAAAATCTGACGAGTGAACGAATTAACGTTACAAGTCACTTTTTCCCCAAACGTTGTTTAACCCGAGTCATCTTAAACTCGGTAAAATTACTTTATTGGAAACGGTTAATGAATTTTACTTTTTCAGCTTACGTTTTCCCCAACAACATTCACCACGTATGACCATTTGTCTGATTTTACCCTTGAAAACGGCGCGAATACGGATACAACAGATCTCGATCGGCTGTAGTTATGAAGTTTTATTCTACTTGACGCCGTGGACCGAATAATCTGAGTCAAACTTTTGTATTTAGTTCATGTCATACAAATTCATTACGTTATGGAAAGCGGTAAAGAAAGTTAATTTGTTCAAGTGATGGATGCAATAAGGGGTTGGCGGGATTCAAACGAACCCCCATCTGTAGCCTGGTTGTTTCATTTTTACACAGAAATTCAAACAAAACTTTGTAATACTAGGAAAACGAATCTTCTCTCCCTTTCTTGTACATTTGTACCCTTTTTAAAGAAATCCTTCATCCACCGCCGTTTTCATCCAACTTTCTATAAAAATCTTGAAATGTAACAATTTCTGGGTTTGTTTACAGAAACGATGCAACTACAGCTTTGTCAGAACTTTCATGAGTGCTGTAGACTGAGTTACGAATGTTTGAAAACCTTAACAGTTACTATATTTCATACATAATTTTCAACTTTCTTTATGAATGGCGTGAAAATTGACAAAAAAGAAAACGTCAAGTTTACGAAGGAAGAATATTTACGCTAAACCACGTACACGTTTTTAAGCCGAGTCCCTCGAGCTAAATTGCGCGACTCGAGCGTGACTGCGTCTATATAAGACAGACCCTAGGCCATGTTTATTCAAAGATTCTAGGTTACAATCTTTCTAAACAAATACATTATTTAAAGAGACAAAAAAGTAATTCTAAATGGCTAAAAGATCTATCGTCGATGTTCAATAAGTCGGACGAAATAGTCTTATCTCGGGAAGCTTATAAAGGGCTATTACGTAAGAGATTCTTTAAATATCGATTGATCATAAACGGGAAACATTCATACAAATAATATTTAATTTTCATTTAATCTTGAATTTAAATGAACGGTTGATTTTGAACCAGTTTTAATTGTCTTCTCGCATAGAGATCTGACTCTTTCTGCCTACCAGCAATGCGCATGCGCGGGAAATTCTCAATATAAACAATAACAATCAACTCTCCTATATGTTTATATACAACTATTTCGCGCTGAGCCATCGATATTCTATATTGTCTGCGTTTTATACCCACCCCTTCTTCTTCATGCAGCCTAATTATTGATAGTAGACAGCTGACTCACGATTTAGATAATTTGTGGGGGGGGGGGGGCTTAGTTCGATTAAGTTATTTTCTTGAAATCAAAGGCGACCATTTGAAACAAAATGGCAACCTGTTGATTGTTTTTGTATCTTAACTGTCATCTTATCGAAATAAAACCAAGCATGGACGAAGTAATGTTACACAATGATGACAGTCCTCAAGAGAGATCCATTACAGAACTTCCAGAAGAAATAATGGAGTACATTTTGATGAAAGTATCTCCCTATAACGATTTAAAGTCTGCAAGTTTAGTCTGCATTGCATGGCACCAGCTTGTGCGTGGTAGGTTTTTCAGATATCTGTTCATTTACCAAGTTTTTAACAATTGAGAAGCTATATTAAGTGGGTTACTAATTTGTTATATTCAAGTGAGATTAATGCTCTTGTTATAAGTGATGGGCAGCATTTCCATTCACGCAGAAACCCATACATGTGATATTTCCATATGCACTCATAGGGAGATTAAGACCTTTTTGTTGGGAGATTGGGTCTCAAATAGGGAGATTTTGCGTAACGCGCGTTGTGGCTAAAAAAGTGGGTTTTCGCAATGCATGTCTGGACCAAAAATTGACTATTAATCCCTTCCATACAAGCTTATTTTATTTTCTTTTATATTTATAATTCAAAAAGGTAATTTTTTAAAGTATAATGAGGGAGGATAGTATTGTAATGCTTCAGAATTTGGTCTTATAATTGAAGAGAAATAGATGTTACAATTACTTTTTGTTTCTATGCAATATTCAGGATCCAACAATGTGTAGTTTTTTTACTAGATAACCAGAAGAAAATAATATCTTACCAAATTTAAAAGATGAAGGCCTTGCAATTTAAGAGGAAATTGTTAATTTTTCTCTTTATTTCTTTGAGTAGTCTAGAAACCAAAAACACAAGGCTTACTTTTAATGGGGAGAACTTTCAAGTGGTTTGGAAGTAAAGAATTAGATAATACTGCATTTATGCAATACTGCTTTATGCAAAGTATGAAATACTAGGCCTTGTAATTGGAGACGTTTTTTTTTTCATCCTGTTGCCATGGCAACCAGAGTTCTTCATGATTTCTGATATTCTGTAAAATATTTTAAAAGGACTTGTCGTAGGATCAACTCTGTGTTGTTTGTGTATGAAATCCGATGACTAGATTAGGTATATTTAGAATTGTTGATGGATGGATGGACGGAGGGACGAACAGACAGACCGATAAATCGTAACTGGCACAGACTTTTACTGACCTACGCTAAAAATGAATGGTTTTGGTAGCAAAATGACGATAAAATATGAAAATCCAAGTTAGCAGACGTTTTTAACGATCACGGTAGAAAATGGAAAGTGAAAGAGCTACCTTTCGGCAAATAAATCCATGTTGATTAGCTTTATGAGAAGCTCTGTGTTTACCAGTAAAGAGCCAGTCCACCATTTTCTATTCTCAAATCTGTAACATTTGTGTTGACAAATAACTTGATTAGACCATTCGATTCCTATTTCGAGAAAGACAGTCTCGGATTTATAAATTGTGTGTAAACTCTCAAACGACCCCAACAAAATCCGGTGGAATCGCCGTGGCATTAAAAAGCGAATGTCCAATGTTAAGTTCTTTAATTTCAATATCAAATATCATATTTGAATGAAAATTTGAGATCGCGTGATACAGTTGTTACTTTTTATTACTTTAATAATTTGACCGTAAAACATACGTAGATCCACTAAATAAATATCTGCGTCGGAATTAAAGTATGACCGCTTCTTGTTTTACTCAATCACGCGTTACGACACGAGGGTTTTTCTGCGATATATATATCAAATATATTTGACCTTTTCCTTCATGACGCTTGTCGCGAAACGAGGAAATTTTTAGCCGCTTTTTAGAATAGGATATTAAAATACGGCGGAAATTTACTGTGTTTACAGCCATTTTAATTTTTCAAAATACGTGATAAAAAACTAATCACAGCTTAACTTGTATCCACTACATTTTTATAAGTAATAATGAGTAACAACGTTTCACCCAGTTTAGATCTTTTTCTTTCTAAAGGTCAATATTGAAATTGCTGATCGTCATAATACTTTCCGTATACAGTGCGAAGGGTGATAGGTACAGTAGCATAAAAAACTAATCACAGCTTAACTTGTATCCACTACATTTTTATAAGTAATAATGGGTAACAACGTTTCACCCAGTTTAGATCTTTTTCTTTCTAAATGTCAATATTGAAATTGCTGATCGTCATAATACTTTCCGTATACAGTGCGAAGCGTGATAGGTACAGTAGCATCCGTTTGTTGGCAATAGTTGATCTACCCGACGACGATAAACGATGACTCTTCCAGACAGATAAACAACGCATTACCCGATATTGGATTTCTTACTCGCCATTCGAGCCTTCAGACCGGAGATTTGCATTTTTGGCTTCCGATTTTTTTTTATTTATTTTTTTTTTTTTCAATTTTCCTCAGGTCGGGAGAAACGGTCTCCCGATCGGGAGAGCGGGAGTAAGGGTAAAATATTGGGACAATACGCCGAGATCGGGAGATATCACATGTTTGAGAAACCTGCTTAATTCACGCAGAAAAATGAAATTGCACGCTGGTTTGTTTTACATATTGCGTATATGTACGCAAAAAAAAGAGAGTCAAAACAGTGTCAAATTCTGCAAAGAAATAGATATCTTGATAATTTAACAAACATCGCCATAAATCTATCCCATCCAAGTGTATCGGATAATTTCGAGCTGCCTACTCTAGCTACCTAGCAGCTTGGCTGACATGCAATAATTAGCGTATGTCATTGTTAACTCGGGTTCATAAATGAAAACGGTCAACACACAATTTCGTATGACGTCATCGAATTTCTTCTGCAGTTTTTTAAGGTAAAAATGTCACACCAGACGACCCTTAATACTTTCTTCGGCCTTAACAACATCGGCCGGGATGGGGAGAGTAACAGTAAGTTGGCATATATACAGTGCTCCAGCTAGGCCCATTCAGAAGGGCACCCCGCCCTGCCCTGCCCTGCCGACGAAAATCGGCGCCCTGCCCTTTTTTCCGTCGCCTTGTCCTAAACTAATCCCTTAATTGTAGCTTTACTTGTCAATATGCGATTATCTTAAATTTTTAAAACGCCTTTTCTCGATCGATATACAAACTTCGACGTGATCGCCAATGCGAATAATCAACCCGCCTAGGCCATAACTAATTACTGCCAATAGAGAGGGGGGGGGGCGGGACTTGAATCGGCAAGTCAACCAATCACAACGGGCGATTCTTTATCGAGGAAGCAGTATCCAAAAATATGTGGGTGGAAATTAGCGCGTGCCCGTAAAGCATTTTGCCAGTCGAAAACAAACAGCGATTATCGAGTAAACGCTTACGATAAGCTATTAAAAAGATTAACATGGGTGATGATCAACCTTTACACCTTTCATTACGAAAATTTAGAATCGTTGTAGGTCTCGGAAGCATATATTTCAAGCCCTGAAGCCCGTTATTTTGCCCCGTCCTTTACGTTTATTTTGTGTGTGTTCGAAAATTTCTTCAATTTGTCATCTTCTGTAAACTAAATCTGAAAAATAAAGGATGCTATTCTTAAGGGAATAGAAGCCACGGTCAAATCGACTCGCTTTAATGTTTTATCGGTAAAAAAAAAGACATGCAAAAATAGCACACATATTGAAAGGACTCAAATAAAGAAAGTAGACTAAGGTTTATTACTGTTGACTGAGTTAGCAAAAATGAACTTTATTGTCTGCATGTTAAGTAATTCAAATAAACAATTCACAAGAATGGCATAAAACATAACATAACATATTCTTTATTAAACCATCGCATGAAATAACATACAGTATGGTAATTCACAAACAGAATGACATAGAATTAATTTGATAATGATTGGATCAAGAAAGTTGATTTTTAATATTGCAGAAGCTTTAATAGAAGCATGATAGATATTTACTGGTAATTCGGGCTAACTTGAAGTTATTATCTATCATTAGATTCGGGAAAATTTCCACAGGATAAATCTACATTCTAAGAAATCGTTGGTGGGCGATCAGACAGTCGTAGACACGGCTCTATTCAAGCCGCTTATACGACCCTCCACTCGGCCATGGGTGTTTAGTGAGCAACAGGGGTCAGGTTTCCACCAGTGTCAATCGTACAAAGTTGGGAACGCAACCCCCGCTCGTCACGTCAGTTCGGAAAACAATTTTATTTGTACTTTGTTAACATTATAATTGTTATTATTATTATTTACAGTAATATTTACAACAGTGCCGTAGCTCACATTGCGTACATTACGCAATTTTGTAATAGAAATAAAACCTCTTTCGGAAATGTCGTCGATGAATGATCACAACATCGTAACTACATCTTATTAAAGCTGTGGTTACGATGCTTTGGCAACTCAGCAACGATCAAATCATTAACTTGAAGGGGAGCGGATACTTAAAATTCATCTCTTGTCACGGACATTTGTGACGAATTTGAGCTGTTGTTACAACGCTTTGACAGTCGCGTGTGATATATATATAACAGAATTTTAGTTACATCATCATTTAACCGATAAGCCGATACCGTATTTTTACACACGGGTACCGTGTTATGCAACCTTATGTAGGTCAATCACGTGACTAGTCTAATTTAACACGAGGCATGCGTTTCCTGATTTCTCTGTGCGTGCAAAAATTGTTTTTATAGCAAGTGCGGTCTAGTTACAAAAATTGACCGTTTTAACGGTCATTAGATGGGATTTTGTGAAGTAATATTCATGGATTACAAGGTAAGTTCTAGTTCATTATTTTATTTTTAAACCACCCAGTCCAAACATTGACATTCCAGACTATCTGCAATCCTTTTATTCCTCGGTTCTAGTGAAAGAAAAAGGAAAAAAAGTGAAAGTAGATCTAAATGTTGCTTTTTGATACAAGTTTAGAATTAGAACCAAGTTTAGTATTAGGCCGTTGCCCATTGTGTTCACCCACATCATGCTGCACATGACCTGCTACCTTATGCAAGTAGTTTGGTAAACAAAGAATTCAATCACTAATTAAGGGATCTGACTTTGTTGAATTTACATGCCATTGATTTTCACTGGGGTGGTTCACAGATTAAGGTTTAATGAAATTAGAAATTGCTTATTGCTTGACCCACATTAGGCTGCACAGGTGGTTCATCGTACGGCTAACACTTGTATAAGATAAATAATGCCATTTAGATAAAATCTAAAAAGAGTCATGTCATTCACTGCTGTTGGCACTAACAAAGCTTGGTCACACAATATGGACCAAGATCAGCTCGCATGTCTATGTAGGCTGTTCCCAGCCTGTGCATCCTTACTTCCACATAGAATTTAGTTAGAGTTGAGAAAAGATAGGGGATTAGGTAATAGTTTGTGACAAATAAAACAACACCCCAACCAATCCTAACCCTTTTCCTGCTGTTTATACATTTCTGTTGTAAAATAAATTTATAGAAGATAAGACATAGACTTAGTTGTCATGAATAGATCTTATATATCCAGGGATCTGCGCAACACTATTGCAAGTGCCTATTAATATATAGGCACTTACTACAGTGCTGGGCCAAACCCTCGATATTATGAGTTGCTCCAAACAGTCAGCAACAAGGCGTCAGTTTCCCACTCATGCATTCATATAGTAATATATGTAATAAGCATACTGATGAGGAAGTGTTTGCCATTTTCATACTGCTCAAGGCACATTCCTGTTGCGGAATGTAGCTGAGATTTGGGAGCTGGTATCGACTAAGATCAGCTTGCACAAATGTACTTTCTGATCTCTGTCTTTACCATCTCCACCTCCTTAGTTAATTTTGACCACTAAAACAAGGGGTGATTAAACAATATAAAATTTAGCACTTTATGTTTAGAATGCATTTAAAATGAAACACTAAATTTCAAGCTTTGCTTTGCCGGGCTGCTTACTTTTTTTGCAAAATCATATCTGTTGACAACACTGGATATGTGTGTGTACATGTACAATTGACTCTGTGCGCTAAAAGGGCTAAAAGTATTGAGCGCTTCCATTTTTGTTTTAGTTTTTTTTTTTTTATTTACTAGTTACAGTAAACTTTTAGGTACACACTATCTTGAATGGAATAGCAGAAGGCGTGGGCTAAGATCAGACACCACCTATGTGAGATCTAATCCATGCACATGCTTCCTGCTTAAAAAGAGGAAATATTCTAGAATAGGTATAGCAAGGCTTGATAACGCAAATACTTTAAGGATATATGCCATAGGTGCTCATTTTCGTGGAAACCACACTTAATCGATTTATTTCTTATTCTAAGATTATTATTATTTCTTGGTTAGAGTTCTTAGGATAGACATTTAGCTTTTGATTATTTGACTTTGAGAAATTTTCTTATTGAATTTTTTGGACATCTTTCATTATTTTTGACATGAATTTACTTAGTTTTGCGAGAGTTTCAGCATTTTCTGTTCTCATTAGATTACAGAAAGTGTATGTGTTGTTTAAACAATTTTCCTGACCAAGGAAATATGTACGGGAAGATGAGAATGCTTGGCAACTTAAGAGATAGTGCATTTCATCTCCAATTTTGAATAATTGAAAGTTTGCTTGAGCATGTCTTATTAAAAAAAATAAAGTAAAAAAAAAAAAAAAAAAGACTGTAGCATGGGAGTGTCTGCAGTATTTCCATCTAATATTTCTACTGCCACCGACCTGATGAGACCCATGGAGGGGTTGAAACAGTCACCCTTTTTGAATACCAAAACCCTTTTTTAAACACACCAGAGCCCATCTTTAAGCCCTTAAAAAAATCAAAATTTTCTTGGGGGAGATCCCCCAACCCCCCCTTGAGGGAGAGTAACAGAAAGTTGGCATATAATCAGTGTGTCCATTGTTTGATCCATTTTATCTTACTAACTCTGAAACATTTTTCCATTCATGCAAACGAAGAAGGCCTCACGAGCATCGAGTGAAAACATTTTTAACTTGACTTTCGAAATAAGACATCTTAATTAATTATTTTTTATGTCGTGTCCATAGAGACTAATATTGTTTATGAAGTGCAATGTTGTTTTTGGCAACAGTTATGGCGACATGTCACTTATTCATGTATTTTGACGATTTATTCACAGTCACATGGTTTGAATATTTCCTCTGAATGACCAAAAGATATATATTACTAGTAATTTAGTCCATATCTAAATGCTTTATTTAACTAAAATTTTATTGGTATGGAATGGGTTAACCCTTTAACATTCCCTTGATTTTCATTGTTCACTGAGTGACTCTGTTTCTGCTAGAGTTTACTGATAAAGAATACAAAATAGATGAACATGGTGTTTTTTATTTGTTTATTTAAGTTGTACATTAATAAGCATACAATTACATATTGTTTTATTACAATGGAAAAATGTTTCAGCAATGTACCCACAGTTTTTTGCTATGTACCCACTTTTCACTTGACATGTGGGTACATGTACCCACTTTCAAAAAAAGTAGTGGGAATGCTGATGGGCAGATTAATCAATTTTTAAATGATAATCAGTTGGTTTGGGCTTTTTATTGTGATAATCGACTATGAAATTTCATGATCGATTAATCAGTTCCTAACACATAAATGGAAGCCATTTTATATATAGTTTTCAAAACCAACATCAGTTTGATGGCTCAGCCTGAAACAGTTGGAACTCTTACTGCAGTGATCTGGTAAGGCCGCGATTCCGCGACAATCTCGCATTAATTAAAAATATGAATGTTAGCAACATAAGCAACACGGAATTTTCAAACTAACACTTCCGGTAAGGTGCAAGGTCAAAGCTGTTATTGTGTACCAGTTCGTGCGTAAATAAAATTTCCAGAGCCAGTTTTAGGTCAGATTTGATTTGTAATTTTAGAACGGGGGGTCCGCAAATATGATATGATTTCTTAGCACAGAAAATCAGTTGATTCTAAAAAGATATTTTTAAATCAACATTTTTTTGATTTTGAGTAGAGCAACATTGGGTATTATCGAAAGCTTAAGGGTCTTTGGGATACCATGCCGATGATACCCGATAAAATTACAAACGGAAGTTTACACTAGTTTATTTTGGGGATACCCTATAATGTGACATCATTGGAAAGAGTTATCCGATTTTATACTTCTGATTATAACTATCTTATCTCGCCGGTGTGTGGCGGATGTTATCAACATGATTCGGCAGTTATCGACAGGACGATTATATTTTTTTTAACTTCAAGACAAAAAGTTCGCCTAAACTGGCTGTAAACAATTCACAAGAATGGCAAGACCGCTTACCTACATTCCTCAGAATTTCTCCCTTTTAACTTAACAATTTAAATCAAATCACAGCTATCTGGAGCATAATTCCATCGCGAGACATCAGTTGATGAACAGGTCGTGCCTACATTCGGACATACAGACGAACTGACAACCAGACAGGTGGATGAATTGAATATGTAATATAGAGTTTGCGTCCAAGGGACATTACCTTAAAGATAAAAATAAACTGAAATTCTTGAATAAACCCAATTCCCCCTTACGGGTGTTAATATCGGCCATTTTGGGGAGTGATTTTTGGTTTTCCGACAGTCTAAAAAAGGCACACTCTCCACGAAATCAATGTCAAAATCTATTTGTCTGTACATGAACGTGACCAATCAAATTTCATGATTTAGATTTATCTATCTAAAATAAATGATTACTTATCACGCTTTCTTAATCTTTAGAGTGTAAATAAGGCTGATTTTCCATCCGTGTACCATGATCACATTTTTCAGAATAAGGAGTAGACCACGAACCCTAAATATACGTATATTGCGAGTCCCTGAAGAGACACAGCTCCCCTTCAAAAATTATTTGCAATCTTTATCGTAGAAATGTTCGTTTAACATAACTACAAAAGGTCATTGAATTGATTATATTTTTATATCTTAAATTTCGGGAAAGCAAGGCTTACATTAAGTTTTAAAATCAAATTCTAAGTAAGCTATGGCGTTCTCTTCCATGTCTCAAATAACTTACTTCAAATATTAAACAATATCCTAGTCAAAACATCCAGGCGATAAAGACACAAGAAAATCATAAACTTTTTTGTGTAACTCCTATTTAATATGACGTCACTCAGTCTCTTTAAAGAGATATATATGTATAGATAATATTTGATGCCATATGTTCTAAAACTGATCATATTTCGTAAAAATGGAGGTCAAATGTAAAACATGCCGATAAATACCGACGGTCGGTAATAGCCGACGTTGCTCTTTGCCCAAATTTTTTGGATTTTCAAAGTGACAAACTTTAATTCTTTCATCTTAAAGTTCAAATTTTCTCTTCATTGCGAATCGAGCAGGGCAATGTTTTGTTGCCTAGTAATTGCGTCAACATCCGTTAGCGATTCGCCCACAAGGTAGACAAAGAGAAAGTATATCCTAAATTTCTTCACAAAAACATCAGAAACCTCAACCAAACAGTCTCAAAATGTTGAACTTCATCTAAGTGACATAAATTAACCAATGCCTGGCCCATCATCAACAGAATATCCAAATGAGAATAATTTGTCTGCAACTGCCTCGTCACAGTACAAAAAAGGCAGGAAAAAGGCATGAGAAAATTTCAAAATTCATGGCTGAAAGACTACAGCTGGTTAAATTATGGCCCCGAAGGCAACTTCATAACTTTTAAATTGTGCATAGAGCATAAAAAGAATAACATTTTCACACAAAAATAATATAAATTTCAAAACTACAACGCTTGTCAGACATGTAGAAAGTAAGGACCACAGAGATGAAGAGAATTTAAGTGAATTTATGTGAAAACTATGCTAGGGCTGTAACAAAAGTTCTGAATGATAAGGAGTCCTCTATTATTGTAGCATTAAAGGCAGCTTTCTGGATGGCAAAAAATGACTTGCCTGTATCAAAGTTTGGAAACCTTATAGATTTTCCACGACACCTTAATTGTCCTGATATTGAACACCTACAGTGCTCACAATCCGTCTCCTATGAGTCTGACAAAACAGCTTGTGATTTTATTGAGGCAAATGCATCCGTTACTCAAGACAAAATTTCAAGATGTAAATGTAGGCTGCCATTGCAAAAAGAACGCCTTTGGCAGTATATGTCATTTTCTCAATTTTTGTTATGTCAATGTTTTACCCACATCATCTAGAAAGCCCCTTTGGGCTTTATCAGTCTAGGTCATGTGTCAAGGACAGAATTTAGAAAATTAAAATTGGCCTTAATTTTGCAATGATAGGTGACATAGCCTTCATATTTCGTATTTTAATTACTTGTGACAAGACCTTTTAGTAGAAAACTAGGGCAAGGATCTAACCTAATGTCAAGGTCAAATTGTCAAGGTCAATAATTTCCATCATAAAAACTCAAGTTGGCAATAACTTTTAATTGGAATGAGAAAGGATCTTCATATTTCACATCGGCTTTGCTTGTTGTTTGTAAAAAGATTGTTTTGTTGCTACCAAATTCAAGGTCATCTGTCAAAATCTTTTCTCAATGTAAACAAGAGCCATGTCGACCATGGCCATCCCCCGCTGTGAAAGCTTGAAAGTAAACTGAAGCCTAATAGATTAAGTATTCTTCAAGAAATTAACCCCTACAAAATCTAAGTCTTTAAAATAACAAAGGGCAATTACTCCAAAATTATGCAAGCCAGATTTATAGTTCGTGTGCATTGCACTTCTCCTCCATGAGATCTATCCACCCATAAAGTTTCAAGTTGATAGCTAAAATACTTTAGGAGATATGCTCCGGAGAAAATCTAAGTCTTAAAAATAAAAAAGGGCAATTACTCCAGAATTATGCAAGCAGGAATTGTAGTTCTTGTGCACTGCACTTCTCCTCCATGAGATCTATCCACCCATAAAGTTTCAAGTTGATAGCTAAAATACATTAGGAGATATGCTCCGGACAAAATTTAAGTCTTAAAAAAAACAAAGGGCAATTACTCCAAAATTATGCAAGCAAGAGTTGTAGTTCTTGAGCACTACACTTCTCCTTCATGAGATCTATCCACCCATAAAGTTTCAAGTTGATAGCTAAAACACTTTAGGAGATATGCTCCGGACAAAATCTAAGTCTTAAAAATAAAAAAAAGGGCAATTACTCCAAAATTATGCAAGCAAGAGTTGTAGTTCTTTGAGATCTATCCACTCATAAAGTTTCAAGTTGATAGCTAAAATACATTAGGAGATATGCTCTGGACAAAATTTAAGTCTTAAAAAAAAAACAAAGGGAAATTACTCCAAAATTATGCAAGCAAGAGTTGTAGTTCTTGAGCACTACACTTCTCCTTCATGAGATCTATCCACCCATAAAGTTTCAAGTTGATAGCTAAAATACTTTAGGAGATATGCTCCGGACAAATCTAAGTCTTAAAAACAACAAAGGGCAATAACTCCATAATTATGCAAGCCAGAGTTGTAGTTCTAGTGCATTGCACTTCTCTTCTATGAAATCTATCCACCCATAAAGTTTCAAGTTGATAGCTAAAATACTTTAGGAGATATGCTCCGGACAAAATTATACTTTAGGAGATAAGCTCCGGACAAAATCTAAGTCTTAAAAATAACAAAGGGCAATAACTCCAAAATTATGCAAGCAAGAGTTGTAGCTTTCCATGAGATCTATCCACCCATAAAGTTTTAAGTTGATAGCTATTATACTTTAGGAGATATGCTCCGGACAAGTTTAGTGACAGAACCTCAGAATGACGGAATGCCAGACGGAGACCATTACTATATCCCCTCCAAAATTATGCAAGCAAGAGTTGTAGTTCTTGTGCATTGCACTTCCCTTCCATGAGATCTATCCACCCATAAAGTTTCAAGTTGATAGCTATTATACCTTAGGAGATATGCTCTGGACAAGTTTAGTGACGGAACCTCGAAATGACGGAATGACAGACGGAGACCATTACTATATCCCCTCGCCGAAAATGGCGGGGGATAAAAAATGGATAATTTAAACTTAAGAAATTTGCCATAATTTTGCATCCATAAAATAGTCTCACGTAATGTTGACTTAAGAATTATGGTATTTATTTAAGTCTCATTTTTAGAAAACAGATCTATTTACTTAGTGAGAATAATATGTTTTTTTTCCTTGGGATTTTTTACTTGTCCATGGACAACCAAGTAATGAAAATCTGCTTGTCCGTGCAGCTTAATGGACAACTCTGACAACTCGGGCAGCTTATTTCAGAACCACTGGCGTTGCTTGTGATGAGACCTTTTTCTTAGAACCAAGTTCAAGGTCATCAGTCAAGGTCAACTCCTTTTCTCAAGGTCAAAGTTAGAGAATTAAAACTTTAAAAATTGCCATACTTGTGCAATAGTAAGTGATATAACCTTCATATTTCATATGTTTATTACTTGTGACAAGACCTTTCATTGGATAACTAAGACAAGGCTCCTGGTCAAGGTCAAGGTCAAACTGACAAGCGATTGCAATTTCTGTCTTTGAAAAAGTTGGCTGCTACAATGAAAAGGATCTAAACTTTTTCTCCACAACCCTGGGCACCCTTCAGCATATGCTTTTATAACCTACATACAAAGATGTCATGGTAAACTGTTTTAAGTAAATTTTGACCGTTGATTTAAAGCATACTTAAATATCAAGCACTTATTCTGGGAGCATAACCTGTCACTGATAGCTCTTGTTTATTTTCTTGTAATTTTTTCAGTGGTTCGAAAGAAGTTGTATCAAAACTACATTCAGAGTGTTTTTACATCGAGGCTATTTTGGAGCTCGTTGAGACCTGACGCAGGATCGAGGATTACAGAGAGGTATTCCCATTGCTGTTGTTACTATGACAAATCACTGTACATTTTTGGAGGATGCACAGCAACTAACACAACCTTGAATGACCTTTGGAGGTTTGACCTTGACACCAGGGAATGGATACGGCCTTTAGCAATGGGTAAGTGCATTAAGCCATAGAATATATTTCTCAGACATACATAACCCTTTCCCGTTTTATGGAATTTTGGACCTATCCAAATTCAAAGGTTTTGCAGACGAAAATTTAAAGTGGATTTAATTTGAAAAATAACCATTTGGTAGGTTAGGAAATAGTGTGGAAAAAGAAGAAATTGCTTGTGAGAAGCAATTTCTTCTTTTTTTCAAAATATTTTCTCAATCATAAAATCACAGGCATGTAAAAAGCAGGGATTAAACAGCAAAGGGTTAAGTTAGGGTTTTAGGTATTCAACACTGGGGCGTGGAAAATACATTTTTTTCCCACTTATCCCTAGACAAGTACTTTTCCAGGATCAAAATGAACTAGTCCCACTGTCCTCAAAAAGATGAATACATAGAATTTTGAGTTAACATTTTTAAATGAAGAAAATCTTGGTTCCAGCATTTTCTACATTTAAAGGTTAAGCAAAGTTTCTACTTGATTTGAATATTAGGATAATAGCTTTTAGCTGTATTTTGTACCATAAAGAGATTTCCCATAGTATTCACTTGTCGAAAAAAAGTCTTGTTGGCAAGCAGAAATGCCTGTGTTAGACAAGCTGAACATGGAAATTCAACACCCATGTTCAACAGAATATGGATGGTTATGATGAGGTCCATGCAAAAGGATTGTGAACTTAAAAGAGGATAATTGTTTGTTTCAGTGTAAGATCGATAAATATTTCATTTCATGAACAACAAAAGCTATATTTTCACGAGTGGCAGAGCCACGAGTGAAAATATAGCTTTTGTTGATCACGAAATGAAATATTTATCGATCTTACATGAAAAAAAACGATTATATCATTTTTTTAATGCAAAATGAGACAAAATGTGACATTTCTAAGACATATTTTCGTAAAGCCCGTCATTTTGCGCGTGATTGCTATGCAACGTTCATTGTGACGTCACTTATTTCGCCCCGCATAGATGACGTCAGATAGGATGAAATGCACAAAAGCAGGGTATAAGTTTTTGATAATTTCACTGCTTTTTGCGGTAAGATTATCAAGTGATAATCTACTGTTATTTCTCGATAAACCACCGAAAAGCATTAAAGAAACTATTTTATTACAGATGTTTTATTTCTAAAGGTATCTGCAGTCATTTTGCAGTCTGTAACGCATCACACTCCCAATCTTCAATCATAAGGTCATGGGTTCATTTCCCAACAGTGGCACATAATTATCCTATCTGAGATTTGTCTAGAATAAATGAGCAGAATTTTGTTATCATAAGTTGGATATATGCTGGAGGCTAGGAAATAGAGGATATTGAATGAGTGGTCATTGAATACTGAATTTATTAAACAAGTCATCTATAAACAGATAAAAATGAGGCTGCGCCGAGTTTTTATCTGTTTTAGATGACAAGTTTAATAAATTCTGTATTTTATGAGCACAAATTTTATATTCTGTTTTGACTGGAATATGACTGGAATTTTAGCAAAAAAACGTCAAAATTCTTGAAATTCAATGTTTCAATTTTCCGTGAAACTTATAACACCGTTCAAAAATGAAGTCACAAAACATAGATTATGACGTCATTTTTGCAGTTACAAAAATCGCTCTGAGCACATTTGCATAGTTATTCCACTAGTGTTATAACACCCGTGTAATATCAAAAATATTCAACGGGATTATTTCACTCCGGCTACGTCGGTCATATTATAAAGGATATTATAGTACATGTAGTACTAGTGCGAGAAATACCAGGAGAGCATTGTTATGTACTCCAGCTGCCACAATTTACTTAAATATTGTCAAAAGCAGTGTTAAACCCCATTCAAATCAATTTTGTTCTTTTAAGGTACCTATCCATTTCCAAAAGCCTGTGCTAGCCTAGTGGTGTATGAAGATAATCTGGTTTTGTTTGGTGGATGGAGTCACCCCACTCCTTTTCCTCTGCATCAGGTAAGGATTAAACTTGGGGAAGGAGTCACCCCACACCTTTCTGTCTACATCTTTAAGGATAAAACTTTTGAAGGAGTCACCCCACAACATTTCCATAACATCAGGTAAGGATAAAACTCTAGGATGGGGTTACCCATACCATTTTCACTACATCAGAAAAGGATAAAAGTTGATAACTGTCAAAATTTTGGGTTTGCTACAAAATTGGAATTTGAAAATGTTATAGTGAATGGATTAAAAAGAATTATTAAAAAAAATCACACAAAAAGTACAAATAAACAAGATGTGTTTGTTAAACACGAATGCCCCCGGAACAGCATTTTTTTTAAAGTTTGACCTTGACAGATGACCTTGACCTTGTCACATGACCTTGACCTTGTCACATGACCTTGACTTTGGTGTACAGCTTTGTATGTCAAATACTTTTGGAGAAAAGGCAAAGGTTAAGTTTTGGTTAAGTTTTCAGACAGACAGATGGACAGACAGACGTACAGACAGACAGACAGACGATACAGGGGCATAAAAATATAAGAATAAACTTTGATATATAGGTAAGCTAAGAAAACATTAAGCAGATATTATGTTTCAAGGAACAGCAATATCTATCTTCAATATGCGTTTGCAATGAATGATCATGCACATGTTGTTTTTCCATTGGGCATCTTTCTGATTATTTGTCTGCTAATTAAGCAGTATAATTAAAAAAAACAGTTAGTTTGGGCTTCCCATGACAACTATTGATTAAGAAATCCAATAATATATTTGTAACTTATAAATGGCAACTACTTAATACATAATGTGTTGCAAATATTTAAAGTAACTTTAATTAATGAGTTGTCAGTGACTTGCTAAAGAATACAGCACAAACCAATCAATTATCAATATCTATATAAGACAGCACAAAGAAAAGAAGTTTTAAAACATACCAGATAATTATCAATTCACCTATCCCTTGTTGTGCCTTAGTCTACATTCATTGATTATTGTTTTAATTTCTAAGAAACCGATTGTGGTATCAATCATTAGTTAATTTTACTCTTCCAACTTAAAATTGAAAATCAATTTTGATTTGAAACCCATTGCCCAACTCAACTTTCCACAAATCCTAGCTAAACAACTTACCCCTTATCCTACTGTTTATGGTGTACTCTAGATGTACATAGGGCTTTGAATGACAAAGATATGCAGTATCGGCCCAAGGTTATAACACTTTACTCAGGCTCACTGAGAATTTTCTCAAATTTTAAATTCAAATGAATGTATGAAAATGAAAATGTATGAAAATTAAAGATAATACATGTATATTAATATTATGAAAATAAAAGATAATATCTTAATATAATCTTATATGTTAATACATTAAAATGAGTATCAAAACGGAATTACAGCTTTAATCTCAAATTGAAATTAGAGAAAATTTTGAATTGAGAATGAGAAAAGTTTTATCAGCTCGGGCCCTGATCGTAGACTTCACAGACTGCTTTATACTTTATCATTCTTGGATAAACTTAAACTTGACTGTTTGATAAAAGAATTAAAAATAATCAGTCTTTTGATAGTCAATGAGGAAAATTTTCTACCCATAGGCAGCTAGATTTTTCTCAGAACTACATATCTACAAGCCCTCTATCAACCGCTGGTCACATGTTACTACGCTATCCCATCAGACCCCACAACCAACAGCAGGGCACTCGGCGTCAGTGATCGGAAATTTGATGGTTGTGTTTGGTGGATCACAGGTCCCTGGAATCAGGTAATCTCGGTTTTATTCAAAAACTTGAAAATGAAAGTTGTTTTTTAGCTCCAATGGCCGAAGGCCACTGGGGCTATTGTCATGGCGTTGTGTCCATCGTGCATCCGTCTGTACGTGCTTCCTTGCCTCCGGTTGTAAACTTTTTCTTTAAAAATCTTCTCCTCAGAAACTACTGGATGAATTTAAACCAAACTTCACAGGAATGATCCTTGGGTGACCCTCTTTCAAAGTTGTTCAAGAAATTTTGATCCAATGAAAAACATGGATTTAATGGGCGTCGCTAATTTCCAAATATGGTAAAAAGTGAATTTTCTCAGATTCTAATTGATGGATACCAATTAAATTTTACATGAATGATCCTTGGGTGACCCTTTATCAGTCTTCAAAGACTATTGTGATCAAATGAACAATATGTATTTTATGGGCGGAGGTCATTTTTCTATATGTTATATAGTGGAAAATTTGAAAATCATTTCCTCAGAACGTAAGTGATGGGTATCAACCTAATTTCACTGGAATGATATTTGAGTCACCCTTTATCAGTCTACCAAAAATTATTGTAATTGGATTAAAAATATGTATTTTATGGGCGGAAGTCATTTCTCTATATGATATGTAGTGGAAACTTTGAAAATCATTTTCTCAGAATGAAACTGATGAATATCAATCAAACTTCATTGGTATGATCCTTGGGCGACCCATTTTCAGTCTATCAAAAGTTATTGTGATCGGATGGAAAATATGTATTTTATGGGTGGAGGTTATTTCTCAATATGTTATATAGTGAAAACTTTGAAAATCATTTTAAACATCAGTAGAACCCAAAATATCTAAATATCTATCAAAACTTTGATTTGCTATTACAAGAATTTCAAGCTTGTAGAGCGACTCAAGCCATTCATGGCTTTCTAGTTATTCAGGTTGAGCAAACCAATCCTTCTACCAAATTTGAATGAAAAAATCTTAGAATTGGTCATATTAGAGTATTATGACAAAATTTTATCATTAAAAGATCCCTGTTGCCAATTATAAATATAGATTGACCAATATTGATTTTACACACAAACAATTATCCTCCATATTTTATGTTTTTTCAGGACAAATGATTTATGGATCTTTGACTTTGTCCAGGGTACCTGGCGGGTCCCAAGAGTCAGTAATACAAAACCTTCACCAAGATATGGACAGTCACAGGTATTATGGTCATTCATTTCTAGAAAGAACCAAATGACAGAATTAAAAGCTCTATTCTCCATAAATGTTTTATATGGAATATGAATCATTAGTTTTCAATTGTAAGGTTTTTATACGCCCGAAGGGTCGTATTATGTTATGGCCCTATTATCTGTCCTTGAATTTAACGAAAATCATTGTTTTTTTTGTGCCCAACTCCTCCTTAACTATCAATGGGAATGAGCTGAAACTAAATACAATTACTCCCTATGATGTCAATGATGTGCATAAGACCTTTGAAATTCAAATTGCTCCAGTCATTCCTGTGAAATCTTGAATTATCTGCCCTTGAATTTAACGAAAATCACTATATTTTGAT
Source organism: Fragum whitleyi (assembly GCA_948146395.1). Taxonomy (NCBI): domain Eukaryota; kingdom Metazoa; phylum Mollusca; class Bivalvia; order Cardiida; family Cardiidae; genus Fragum; species Fragum whitleyi. The sequence continues at coordinate 48,167,031 of OX411554.1, forward strand.
CACTATATTTTTTGCGCAGAACTCCTCCAAAAGCCAATTGCACTGAAAGGGTTCAAGACACAATTACTCTCTATGATGTCTAGTTGTTTAAAGACCTTAGAAATTCAAATGGCTCCAGTCATTCCAGAGAAATCTTGAATTATCTGCCCTTGAATTAAACAAAAATCACTGTTTTTTGTGTGCAGCTCCTTAACTATCAATTGAAATGAGCTGAAACTAGACACAATTACTCTCTATGATGTCTAGTTGTGCATAAGACTTTTCAATTAAAAATGCTCCTGTCATTCCTGAGAAATCTTGAATTATCTGCCCTTGAGCTGAATGAAAAAAAAATTTAAAAAAATGTCAGCTCACTTTCTCCTACATTTTGGATGGGAATAAAAGGAAACTTGCCACAATTTTTTTTTTTTTTTTTTTTTTTTACTCGAGGATAACACGATAAAGGGTCGAATGACTCTTATTTCCATCGTGGTCCTAACTCATTCCAGATCTTATCCTACACATAGAGAGAGAGGCAATGGGTTCTAACCACTGCTACCCACTTTTACAGCTGGGTGGACTGGGGCCCTGTCTGTAAAGTGTCCTGCCCAAATACACTACCCGCCTCCGATGGGGCTCGAACCCGCAACCACCAGGTTACGAGTCGAGCGCGCTAACCACTAGGCCAACAAGCCAGACAATGACTCTGTAGGTTGTCTATTTGTGCTTAGGACTAAATATTTTTCACATGTTAAGAAGTTCCTGATGTATCTGCCCTTTACTTCACAAAATAGTTTAAAATTACAATTTTTTTTTTGTGTGTGTGCACAACTCCTACAAATTTGATTGGATTGAATTGAATCTTGCCACAATGTAACCCTGATATTTGTTTGAACTTAAGTCTTCAGAAATTCAAAAAACTTGGGTCTTTCTTGTATTATCTGCCCTTGAATTGTTTGAATTTCACTATTTCTTTTGTGAGCACCTGGTCACACTTTGAATTGGAATGAACTGAAACTTGCAAAGTGACTGTTTGGCGTATAGTTGTGCATAAAACCATTTTCAATTAACACTCAAAGGGTCATACTATGTTATGGCCCCAGACTTCTGTCTGTCTGCAATTTTTCTAGCTATTATTCAAGCTCACGTTACTGACAAGCCCCATCGGGTGTATATGTGCCGCTCTGCGAAGCTCTTGTTTGAACTTGTGACTGATTTGAAATAGTTAGATAAATGGGAAAAAAGTTCTATATATAGGCACTTACAAAAAAAAAAGTATTATCCTTACCTTTTGAATTACTTATCAGAATTTTTTTTTCTTAAATACAAGTCAGAATTATCAGATACTGGTAAGTACAGCCCTAAACTATGAACAGCACAGTCTTTTAATTTTGATCAATTCCCCTTCTTGATATTGATAACTGACATTATTATATGACATACGTCGCAGGAGTGAAATAAACCGGTTGAATATTTTTGATATTACACGGGTGTTATTACACTAGTGGAATAACTATGCAAATGAGCTCAAAGTGTCTAGCAACGCTTTTTTGTAACCGTGAATATGACATCATAATCTATATATTGTGATTTCAGTTATTAACGGCGTTACAAGTTTCAGGGAAAAATGAAAAGTTGAATTTCAAGAATTTTGACGATTTTTTGGTAAAATTCGGGTCATATTATAAACAGAATATAAAATTTGTGCTCATAAAGTACAGAATTTATTAAACCCGTCATCTAAAACAGATAAAAACTTGGCGCAGCCTTGTTTTTATCTGTTTATAGATGACTCGTTTGATAAATTCAGTATTCAATGACCATCCATTCAATATCCTCTATTTTGTTTTCAGATTACTCTAGATGACAAACATATCCTTATAATTGGAGGATGCGGAGGTCCCAATCAGGTATGTTCATGGATAAGGGTATGCCTACCAACTACGCACATGTCTTTATGGGTAATAAAAACAATATCGTAAAAAATATACCAGTATACACATGGGTAATAAAAACGACCTTGTAAAAAATATACCAGTATACACATGGGTAATAAAAACGATATCGTAAAAAAGATATCAGTATACACTTGGGTAATAAAAACAATATTTTAAAAGAGATATACATTTATCATCGGTGAGTGCTCTCCACCTGCCAGTAATACCCAAAAGGGGAGTTAGGCAGTATATATAGATAGATGGAGTGATCTTAACATTGTAACTACAGCTTGACTAAGCTGTACTTACAATGTTATAATCTTTAACTGACAATATTTTTAGCTCGGCAGTTTTAGAGAAAACCAGAAGTATTGTGATAACGTTGATGTTGTTGGCATTGCTGTAAGCATATTTGTGACAAACTTTAACCTTGGTAATATCTCTGTTGTAATTAAAGATAAGATTAATGAAACTGTGCATGTGTGTTCACCATCACAAGAGATATCAAGACTATCAAGGGGGATAAATGAAAGCATTTTTAGCTCACCTGAGCACGAAGTGCTCAAGGTGAGCTTTTGGGGTTACATAATGTCCGTCGTCCGTTGTGCGTCGTCAACATTTACCTTGTGGACACTCTAGAGGCCATATTTTTAGCCCAATCAACCTGAAAATTGGTCAGAATGATTATCTTGATAAAATCTCGGACAAGTTTGAAATTGGGTCGAGTGGGGTAAAAAACTAGGTCACAAGGTAAATTCTTAGAAAAACTTTGTGGGCACTCTAGAGGCCATATTTTTAGCCCAAACAAGCTGAAAATTGGTCAGAATGAATATCTTGATGAAATCTCGGACAAATTTGAAATTGGGTCAAGTCATGTTAAAAAATTAGGTCACAGGGTCAATTCTTAGAAAAACTTTGTGGGCACTCTAGAGGCCATATTTTTAGCCCATCGACCTGAAAATTGGTCAGAATGTTTATCTTGATAAAATCTCGGACAAGTTTGAAATTGGGTCAAGTGGGGTCAAAAACTAGGTCACAGGGTCAAATCTTAGAAAAACCTTGTGGGCACTCTAGAGGCCACATTTTTAGCCCAATCAACCTCAAAATTGGTCAGAATGTTTATCTTGATAAAATCTCGGACAAGTTTGAAATTGGGTCAAGTGGGGTCAAAAACTAGTTCACGGGATCAATTCTTAGAAAAACCTTGTGGACACTCTAGAGGCCATATTTTAAGCCCAATCAACCTGAAAATTTGTCAGAATGTTTATCTTGATAAAATCTCGGACAAGTTTGAAATTGGGTCAAGTGAGGTCAAAAACTAGGTCACGGGGTCAATTCTTAGAAAAACCTTGTGGGCACTGTAGAGGCCATATTTTTAGCCCAATCAACCTCAAAATTGGTCAGGATGTTTATCTTGATAATATCTCAGACAGTTCAAAATTGGGTCAAGTAGGGTCAAAAACTAGGTCATAAGGTCAATTCTTAGAAAAACTTTGTGGGCACTCTAGAGGCCATATTTTTAGCCCAATCAACCTCAAAATTGTTCAGAATGTTTATCTTGATAAAATCTCGGACAAGTTCAAAACTTAGTCAAATGGGGTCTAAAACTAGGTCACGGGGTCAAATCTAAGAAAAACCTTGTGGACACTCTAGAGGCCATATTTTAAGCCATATTAACCTGAAAATTGGTCAGAACAATTATCATGACCAAATCTCGGACAAGTTCGAAATTGGGTCAAGTGGGGTCAAAATCTAGGACACTGGGTCAAATCTTAAAAAACCTTGTGGGCAGTCTAGAGGCTTTTGTTGTCACTCAAAGAGACCCTATTTTTAGCCCAATCAACCTGAAAATTGGTCAAAATGATTATCTTAATGAAATCTCAGACAGGTTTGAAATGAGGTCAAATGGGGTCAAAAACTAGGTCACTGGGTCAAAATTATGACAACTTTGTGGACACTCTAGAGGCCATATTTTTAGCCCAATTATCCTGAACATTGGTCAGAATGATTATCTTGATGAAATCTCTGACAAGGTTGTAATTAGGTCAAGTTGGGTCAAAAACTAGGTCACAGGGACAAAATTAAGAAAAATCTTAGAAGAACACTTTCAGTGTTGCATCCAGGGTGTGTCATTGCGCAAATCCTGCTGTTTTAAATTTCAGTCCTTAGTTTTTGAAAAATCGTGGATGGCAACTCCCCCAGAATCGGAAATAGTCGCCCGCTCTGCAAAAGTTGGTGCGAAGCAAAATTGCATTTCAGAAGAAAAACATGTTAAAAAAGAAAAATGCTAGAAAAATCCATTCCGAAAAAAAATCCTCGCCAGTATTTTTACAAACTTTCTATCAGGGAATTTCTAGAATGACATATTTGATCTAGGGGAAGTAACCCGGTAAGATGACCTTTGGGAACTCGGCTGTTTCTGTACCTTTCAATCTGATCTTTCATTGGCTGAGAGTAGTTCCAATTGTAAAATGACATTCTCGCTGCCAACTTACGGAGATCGAAAAAAGCCGATTGTTCTTCCGAATGTAAAATGACATCATGCAAGGGTATAGAGGTATTTATTATTGAGGAATATCCCAGCGAATCAAGTGTGTAAACAAAGTGTGTTGAGAACTATGGACGCGGTGTTGGTTTAAGATAATTGCATTAGATTATGCTACCTAAATGGAAAACAGGCTTTTTCAAATCGGGTACTGACCCAACGATTTCATCAGACAGGGATGAGTCAACTCAGAGTAAGCCAGGGATCTCCCCTGCAAAACAGCCTGGTTACGAAAAAATCGTAAAGAAAAATTTCTTGTTGAATTATGAAGTTCGAAAGGGTTTGTTATGTGATATGTGTTTGAAAGTGTTTATTAGCTGTAAGTATAAGTATGCTGATATACCATGATATATTCTATAAGAAGAATATGTTAACATAGATATTAAACATAATTTCTGGTTTCGAAATGATAAGAAAGTACAAGTCTATTTGCTGTGCGCTCATAATTTTCACTCCCCCCTATTTGAAAATATGATTGGGGATCTCCCCCTCTCTGACCTCATCCTGGATGCAACATTGCACTTTTAGATAATTAATTCAGGTGAGCGATTAAGGGCCACTATGACCCTCTTGTTGTAAGAATTATGCCCCTTTTAGGACCTTTTACATTATCAACCTCCTGCAGCCAATGCATTGGCACCCATAGGCTGTGCTCTTGTTTTGGACAATATCATTGTCATCATGGACTAAGCATAATCGGAAGGCATGCCATTGATGGATCAGAGGTGCAACTAAGAGAGAGTAATCCAAGTCTAAAATCCCTGTCTGACCTGAGTCTCACTTAACATTTCATAGATAAATAAAGTTTCAAAGTACCAGTAGACAGTTAGTCAATCTTCAAATTACACCATGTAACTGAGTTGCTAAATGTTTGCGCCTCACGTACGTGTGAAATTGTTGGAAATGTTACACACAGGCTCCTTTGTTAGACCAATTTAAAATTTTGTTGTCTGGTAATGCTAACCAAAATGTTGTCCTTGTGATGTGCTTGTTCGCAGGGTAGAATATTGGGTTCTTGATCAAGCGGTCCAGAGTTCAATTTTCAGAAGCGGCTATCAATCTAAGTTCTTTGCTTTAACCACATTTTCTGTGCAGAAGCTGAATTGAGAAATAGAGGATAATCGTTTGTTTCAGTGTAAGATCCATTTATATTTGATTGAGTGAACAACAAAAGCTATATTTTCATGAGTGGCAAAAATATAGCTTTTGTTATTCACAAAATGAAATATTAATCGATCTTACTCAAAAAACAATTGATTATTCTAGTTCTCTATTGCAAAAATGAGACCAAATGTGAAATTTCTAGGACACATTTTCGTAAAGCACATCATTTTGCATGTGATTGCTATGCAACGTTCATTGTGACGTCACTTATTTTGCCCCTGATAGATGACGGCAGTTAGGGTGAAATGCACGAAAGTAGGGTATAAGTCTTGATAATTTCACTGTTTTTGCGGTGAGATTATCAAGTGATAATCTACGTTTATTTATCAATAAACCACCAAAAAGCATTAAAGAAGGATTAATCTCCAAGTTGTAAGAACTTGTTACCCAATCAATGTAAAAATAAAAAGATGTGAGGCAAAATGTTTGTATCTAGCAGCAACCTTATTATCTCATTGTAGGTTTACAGTGATCTATGGTTGTTGACCATTAATATAGACATGTGGACATGGGAAGAGGTCAAAGTGGTCAATCCTGAATGGTCAGCACCACAGTTATGGTGTCATTCCTCTTGCAAGGTAATTTTTTGATTGGCAATACAAGAAAGATTTATTAAGGAAGTTGACTGTAATAGTTCCGCAAGGCGCCGCTGTCATAGCTTCGGACTGTCCATCTAAAGGTCCCTGGCAGCACCCATCCTGTCCAACTATCTGTCTCTCATCGATAGGTTGAAAATAGTAGACCTATGTGAACTTTCAGCTGGAGGCTAGGAAAGGATGTTATGGTAGTACTGAAGAGAGAAATACCAAGAATCCATTGTTAGGTGCTCCAGCCACAGCAATATAACTGAAAGATTGTTGAAAGCTGTGTGAAACCCCATTCAAAATAAAACAAAAGTTCCGCAAGCTTCTGAAGCTTCTTTCCCATTTATTATTTATATCATTAGGAAACATTGGTCAATATTGTGAAATATCATGAGTTCCGAAATGTTTTTATCTAATTTAATGCTCCCATGTGTTATACATACATGGTCAGGTAAGTTTTATGTACTGACTTACCATTTTCTGAAAGAAAACATCTATAAAAAATTGTGATAACATGCATTTTACCCTTAAATTTGTGAGTACTTTCCTTAAAAAAAAAGAAAAAAAAAAGAATAATTTATTTAAAGGAAATTAATCTCAAATAGAGAGAAAAAGACCAATAAGATTCATTTATAGCTTTTAAGTCCCCATTCCCTTCTTAAAACATATACATGTACTTTTTAGCTCCACTGGCCAAAAGGCCAGCGGGTATTGTCATTGCGGGGTGTCTGTCGTCTGTGCGTGCGTCCGTTCGTCCAAAAACTTTTACTTTAAAAATCTTCTTCTCATAAAGTGCTGGATGGATTTCAATCAAATTTCACAGGAATGTTCCTTGGGTGACCCTCTATCAGATTTCGTCAAAGAATTTTAAACGGATGAAAATCATGGCTGTAGGAGGCGTGGCTAATTTCCATATATGGTAATAGGTGGCTTTTCTCAGAAACTGATTGATGGATTTTAACCAAACTTCACATGAATTATCCTTGAGTGACCCTCTATCAATCTACAAAAAAAATATTGTGATCAGGTGAAAAATGTGTATTTTATGGGCAGAGGTCATTTCTCTATATGTTATATAGTGGAAACTTTGAAAATAATTTTCTCAGAATCTTACTGATGGATATCAACCAAATTTCACTGGAACGTTTCTTTAGTGATCCTTTATCAGTCTTCAAAAAAATTATTTTGATCAGATGCAAAACATGTCTTTTATTTTCAGAGGTCATTTCTTTTGATATGTTATATGGTGTAATATCCAATACAGGGTAAAACAAACTTTTTTAAAGTTTAAACAGATGGATTTCAACCAAATATCATTGGAATTTAATTTCTGTGCAGTTGTATCAAAATACTATCAAGCTTCAAAAAATATTTGATTAGATGAACAATGTGCTTTTTATTGGCAGAGGACATTTCAACATATAAAGTGAATATTTGATCACCCTTTTGGTATCACCTATATGATGATTTTTTTTAGACTCATTAAAATTAATAGGAGTAAAGATTGTAGATTAGAAGGAACAAAACCTTTGTTTAAATCTAAATGTGTAGAAACATAAGGTGAAATAGGGAGCCTTAGAAACCCCTGAGAATTAGTCAGTTTAGTTGAACAAAGGGTGACTAGCCTACACAAAAAGGACAATTTGTGTAAAGTGGCCTACTGAGGTGCACTCTAAGGCATTGGGCAGAATAAATATATTGGATTTAATATTTTACTTCTTATCATTATAAGTCAGAATTTTGTTTTGATGACAAGCAATTATTGTGAAGTAACACCCTTATAGTGGAGTTTAATGAAAAGCAGAAAGATCTACAATCAGAATTTTGTGGACAAAGTACCAGTATATTGTGCATTAACATTCTGTTAGTGTTGAAATTTTTATTTTTGGATTTCAAACAAATTTCACTGGAATGATCCTTGTTTTATACAGCCTTATAATCCTCTAATAATCATTATCAGGATATTCAGGCCTGTGGAGCGAATCAGGTGCTCAAGCGCCTATAGTTTCACCTATTCCATAAAGAATTACCCTATCTATAAAGCCATTTTCATGGAAAATGATTGCTAAGATACTTTGGCCAAAAAAAACATTTAAATGGACTTCTTATGTGCTTTAATCATTGATCATTGTTCAGACAGACATTTGACACAGACAAAAAATCATGATTCTTCATGGATTTCATTATGATATGAAAATCACTCTCTTTGAGTTTTTTCTCCATCCGAAAGATCATGCCACCTTCTATCTAATCTTCAGAAAAGGCCTGGCTTTATATTTTGAATTAATTGAAGTAGATTTTTTTAATTTTTCTCAATTATCACATTATCTTTTACAATTTGCCTTTAAGAAGTTTTGCCATGGGAATTAAATTCACATTCTACTTATTGCATAGTCTCATTAGCATATGCTATAAACATATTTCACATTACTGTGTTAAATTCATATATGAGCCTGTGCTTGAGATTTCCAACAATTTCATATATGTACAAAGCAAAGACTCTGACCAGCCTGTGCACCCGCATAGTCTGACCAGAGTATTCACTATGCGTCAACTAGATAGATGAGGTCTCAAAGTATCTGTACACCATCAGGTAACATTATATTTACAGTAGGTGGCAGTCTACGCTGCTCAATAAATGCACCTCACACATAATTCTATTTGTTGGAAATGTCAAGCATAGGCTCATATAACGTTCAGTGGCTCATCAGTAAGATTTATTTAAATTCTAGGTAGGTAATATGGTTGTTACCCTGAGTAAACCTGCAAAACCACCCAAGACTCCGCCTTCAAGTCCAAGAGTGACTAAAATACGGAATCGAGTGTGGATTCCTCCAAGAGAAGATCAAACAAGAACACAGAAATCTCAGATGAGCGAAAATACCGGACAGATGCTAACGTCTGACGACAGTGAAAGTGATTTATCTGACTCGTCAAACAGTCAGTCGGAGAGTCCAGATAATTTGGACAACGGTGCTTGTGGTTCTAGTCAAGACTATAAGACCGCCGGACCGAGACCGGGGTTACCTAGTATTCGACCGAATGCCATGAAGAATAGACAGAGACAGTTAGAGGCTTTGTTGAAGTACGAACGAAAACTACGACAGTCAAATTCGTTGAGTATATCAAATAATGGTCAGGGAACGTCACAGACGAATTCGATAAGTGTTTCGAATAATGGACAAGGATCTTCACAAAGTGGTGTTAACAAATCATTTCGGACCCGTAACTTGGCATCTGTTATGGTGTTACACGTTTTGGACATATCAAAAGTTCTTGAAGACAAATCAGCTGAGTGGCAAGAATTAAAATTTACAAACCACATAGACGCACCTGATGAGACGATATTTTACACACTTGTTGAGGGGCGGGGAGAACTGTTGCTATTCGGGGGAATAGAAAAGGATATAGTTTCTTTACAAAGAGGCCAGTCTATTAAGTCACATACTGTAAATAATACACTGTACACTTTATCACCCATACAACAAACACTTTGAGTTGGTAGATCAGAGCTTCAGGGCCCGAGGTTATAAAACTTTTTTTTGTTCTCAACTGAGAATTTTCTCAAATTTAGAATTCAATTAACTGTATGAAAATAAAGGATGATATTAATAAATTGCTATTTATAACAACTTATTATTATTATCTTTTAATCTTATATATTGATATAAAAATTACGTCTTTAATCTGAAGTTTAGATTTGAGAAATTTTTGAGTTGAGAATGAGAAAAGTTTTATAACCTCAGGCCCAGATAGAGGGCGGTGTTCAACATAAAGGGGAGTCCAGTCCAGTTCAGAATGGCAAAAGAGTGCAGGTTATACAGTGTTTGGGCATTTTAGCACATACTTTTGAAAAATCCCCCAAATTTCTGAAGTTGGTGGGGGATTTTGCTGCGTTAGTCTGCGTAAATATCAATTTAGTGAGTCGGTGCCTGAGCGATAAGCTTATTGATTGGCTATCCGAATCAAGAATGTTAACTTTGCAGATCTCCATTTAAGGCGTGCCATGAGATTTCAAGCGTTTTACGTCGGTAGTTCAAATTTACAAACTAGAGTCAGTCTGAAATTTCGACTTTTCATCACTTTGAATGAGTATTAAAACAATTCAAAGAAAGTCGCTCAAATCAACAAAAGAACATTGACCGGGTCACAAATGGCATTCCTGTATTGTCCATTTTCTATGACGTCAATGGTGTAAAAGACTAGAAAATTGGCTCATGAGCCTTCCCATGATCACTTTAATTTGACCTGATCATTTGAAATCTGCCATGCCAACTATAGCTTCAGAATTACGGGAGACGTTCATCATGTAACATCAACCACATGTTAACATGCAGAAGATTCGTCTTGGTATGAAAGGCAGCCAATGACCAAAGATAAAATTTGCTAAAATTCTTGAACCTATGGACAGCGTGATATTGAATTGCGAAACCGGAATCTGGACAAAAAATTACAGGCTGTGTCTTTTCATATCAGCCCCTCCAGCTGTTTGGGCTATGTTTTGTGTCTGTAGAGTCACCATCTGAACAAAAGAAAAGCATGAATATATTGCTAAGAGATTGATGTCAATGTTTTGCTTCTTTTGACTACAATATTTCTGCTACAGAAAAATATTTAGCAAAAAATATCAAAGTGTTGCTAAACTTTTTTGACTAAGTATAGCAAAAGAAAAATTCCAATCTTTTTCGAAATGTTGCCAGTTTCCAACAGAATTCCCCGCTACTTTTTAAATCCTAGAATAGACACTGGTTATATCCATACACTTGCATGCAAAGAGGTGTTTAATTTGCAAACAGTTTGCACCGTTTTGTTGTCCTAAAAGCAGGGCAACAGTAAAAATCTCCATATATTTGGACAAGACCTCTTTATTTTGCAAGTAAGGGGTCAAATGAACTTGATCATAGGAGATCATTTTATTTATCAAATCAGCAAAGAAGTTTCCACACCTTCTTTGTCAAAATATTAGATCTGTTCAATGCAATGTTATTGCAGAAAATATTTGGTTGCACCCACTAGTAATTTTGAGAAAAAAAGTCTTATAATTAGGGAGAAATTATTTTGGACAAGAAGAATTCGCTCATGATAAGCAAATTCTCCTTTTCCACAATGATTTTCCAAATTTGAAAATATTAACTCCATACTCCAAATCCGATGTTGTGGGTTCTCATTATCTCCATTGCCTGGTGCATTCTGAATTCTCCCGACCTCGACCAGATAACTTTTTAGGACACTAACATGTTATTTTCTATGTATCTGAAAATTGCAATAGAAACATTAATGGCGGGGCTATTGTGTTTCACAAACATATCTTATACTTTAATAAATGTTAATTGATATGACTTGCATTGTTTATTGATGTAATGAATGCCTTGTCTCCTAATGCAAACAGTCACCATATTATAAAACAGACTACCAAACTCTAACCTTGTCAAAATTGATGTTAGTTGCAGACAACAATTAAAATTTGATGACTGAGTTTTGGGGTAGTAAAACATTGTTGGAACTGAAGAAATTGTATTGAACAAGAAAATTATTCTTTTGTCCATAAGTTCCCTCCTTTTCTGACTGCAAACATATGGATTGGAAAGTCATTCTCATCTTCAAAGACTGGCTACATTAGTTCACCAGGACACAATCCATCAATTTATTTTGAAAACATTGATACATCATAGTAAAATTTTGTACATTAAATAATTAAAGGAATAATCAGTATTTGTCTTTTTCTTTTGATATTGTGTAGGTCATGGATGATTTTAAATTAGTGTCTGTGAAATATGAAATTTTGTAAAGAGTCATTTATAAACAGACAAACACCAGGTTTTAAAAATTTGGAGATTTTGAAGCAATTCGATCATGCAGGCCCTCTGACTATAGACAATGGCCTCATACATAAAAATGGAAATCATTGGTAAAGAATGAAAATATAACCTTACAGTAAGCCGGTGTTGCTTGCAATATTAAGTCCCCCTTAGAAGAAGAGAGGGTATATTGTTTTGCACTTGTCAGTCCATAGACTGTTTTTTGTCCGGGGCATATCTCAAAAAAGTATGCAAGCTGGAATCATGAAACTTCACAAGTGGATAGATCTCATGGAGGAGAAGTGCAGTGCACAAGAACCATAAATCTACTCATCATATTTGTGAGTTATTGTCCTTTTGTTAATTGACAAAGAATAGGCTATTGGCCTGCTTTTATGTGGGGCATAAATGTTTTACAAACATCTCTTGTTTTTGAAAACTACCGCTTTACACCATTTGACCTTAACTGATGGCCTTGATTTTGGTATCAAATGATTCCACAAGTAGTGCACATGTAAAATGTAACAGCTATCTCAATGACAATTACCCCTCAAGTTATGGCCAATGTTAAATTTTATACCCAATAGATCAATTTCTCTAATGCTTTTCGGTGGTTTATCGAGAAATAACGGTAGATTATCACTTGATAATCTCACCGCAAAAGCAGTGAAATTATCAAAATTTTATACCCTGCTTTTGTGCATTTAACCCTATCTGACGTCATCTATGCGGGGCGAAATAAGTGACGTCACAATGAACGTTGCATAGCAATCACGTGCAAAATGACGCGCTTTATGAAAAATTGTCCTAGAAATTTCACATTTTGTCTCATTTTTACATTAAAGAAATAGAATAATCGTTTGTTTTTCGTGTAAGATCGATTAATATTTCATTTCGTGAACGACAAAAGCTATATTTTCACTCGTGGCCCCGCCACTCGTGAAAATATAGCGTTTGTTGTTCACTCAATGAAATATAAATCGATCTTACACTGAAACAAACGATTATCCTCTATATATTTGGGGCTTATTGGTGTACAGATATCTGTGTGTCTGGGAAAACTTAACCTGCAAAACTTTACTTGAAACTTCATATTTTCCTGTAACAACAGTGACAATGCTTGTATTTGGCATGAAAGACATCAGTCATAGTCATTCATCAAGGTCAAATGTTGAAAGAAATGCCATTTCAAGAGCATGTTTTATGAACACGTCTTATTAATCTTAAAAGCATTGAACATTGATTTTTGCATAGTATTTGAGCTTTCGGGTCGTTTCAGGCATATGACAACGGACAAAACCCGGGCATTAACAGAAGAAAACATGAAGTAATAAATTAATTCACATGCCGTTAATGCCTGGCTTTCTTCACTTATATCCTCAGTCTTGGCCCATACAGTTTCTTTGTCTAACATTTATATATTGCATAGATAAAGACATGTATCCCTTTCCCACATTAATTATTGAGACATCATTAATTTCGAAGCAACATTGGTATAAAAAAGAGTGACGGTGCGATGCATTATGCAATTTTTCCGGTTCATTATTACTTTTGGAGCTATTTTCAACTGTTCCATTGAATAATTTTGCAAATTCTGTTTGAATAAATAATAACGTCTTTCTTTTTATGCCATTATAGCGTCAATTCCCTTTTTTCAGGCATTAAAATTTGAAGAGACCCTCAAAATGCTTGGCACTCAGGGGTTAAACTATTTTTCAGGTCTCTATTGTTAACGCCCTCAAAAACAGGAAGTAACCCTATAATATTGTAAAAAATGTACATTTTCATGTTGTTAAAGACATATGTTAACAGACAAAATCCAGGCGTTTATGGGAGAAAACATGGATTAATCAGTACATTCATTTGCCGTTTACGCCCTGCTTTTTCACTTAAATATCCGCCATTTGGGCTTATACAATTTAATCGATTTCAATGATTCTTATATTTTTTTTCTGGTTGTCCTAAAAGGATGTTTTATGCATTCTGTTCAAATACAACAACTAGAAAGCCATGAATGGCCTGAGTCGCTCCACAGGCATGGAATTCTTGTAATAGCAAATAAATGTTTTGACTAGATTTTAGATATTTGGGGTTCTACTGATGTTGAAAAGGTTTCCATCAGTAACATTCTGGGAAAATGATTTTCATAGTTTCCACTATTTAACATAATGAGGAATGACCTCCGCCCATAAAATGCATATTTTTCATCAAATCAAAATAATTTTTATTACACTGATAAAGGGTCACTCAAGGATCATACCAGTGAAATTTGGTTGATATTCAAACATTAGATTCTGAGAAAATGATTTGCAAATTTTCCACTTTATAATATATAGAGAATTGACCTCCGCCCATAAAATGCATATTTTCCATCCGATCCCGATGATTTTTTGTAGACTGATAAAGGGTCACTCAAGGATCATTCCAGTAAAATTTGGTTGATATCCATCAGTAACATTCTGAGAAAATGATTTTCGAAATTTCAGCTATATAACATATAGAGAATTGACCTCCGCCCATAAAATGCATATTTTCAATCCGATCACAATGATTTTTTGTAGACTGATAAAGGGTCACTCAAGGATCATTCCAGTAAAATTTGGTTGATATCCATCAGTATTATTCTGAGAAAATGATTTTCAAAGTTTCAACTATATAACATATACAGAATTGACCTCCGCCCATAAAATGTATATTTTCAATCCGATCACAATGAATTTTTGTAGACTGATAAAGGGTCACCCAAGGCTCATTCATGTAAAATTTAACTGGTATCCATTGATAAGAATCTGAGAAAACTCACTTTTTACCATATTTGGAAATTAGCCAAGCCCATTAAATCCATGTTTTTCATTGGATCAAAATTTCTTGAACAACTTTGAAAGAGGGTCACCTAAGGATCATTCCTGTGAAGTTTGGTTGAAATCCATCCAGTAGTTTCTGAGGAGAAGATTTTTAAAGAAAAGTTTACGACCGCACGGACGCACGACGGACACAACGCCATGACAATAGCCCCAGTGGCTTTCAGCCAGTGGAGCTAAAAATAAGATCTAGAAGACTGTACGCATTGATTAGTAAAACGCGTGAAAAATATTCATGTCCAACATTATCATAGGGCATATAGTATGAAATTATTGACATGACTTGACCTTTATGCAATGAATAAATTAACCGATGAATACATTATCATCGAGCGGGTAGCCGCAAGCTTCCGAAAAACATCGTAAATCTTTGTGGTGTATGAGTTTTAAAAATGTTTGTATAATGTAATAGTTCAAAGATACACTGTTTGACTGTGTGGCCGAGAGGTCTAGTCTGATGACTACAGGTTCAGGGATCATAAGTTCGAATCTGCTTTCATCCCACTGTTTTATTTTTTATTTATTTTTTTATTTTTTCTGTTAGTCCCAATTTGACCAGTTATTGCGTGTTTGAATGACAATAATTGTTTTGCACAGACCGTTTCATTTATCGCATTCTATCTCCTGAACTCAAATACGGAAATTACAAGACGCTGTCAAAGGGCCTAAAGAGCAAAGGTTGAAAATCGAAGACCTATGTGGGATGAGTAACTTGATTCTCAGAAGAGTTGTCGTGGTAGAATTCGTAAGAGAAATACCAGGCATCCATAGTTAAGCGTTTCAACACCCCCCCCCCCCCCCCCCCCCCCCCCCCCCCCCCCCGGAATTTGACCGAAAAAATATAAAAAGAGACGTAAAACCCATTCAAACAAATAAGAAAAAAAGAAATTAACGGGAAAAACAAATAGTTTATATGATACCGCAAATCTCTTTGAAACTCGAGTGATCTTGCTACATTATTCAAAAGAAAAAAAATCTATGAAATGAATTGAAACCTACAGGAAAAATAAATATGCTGTCACAGTGACTCGAACCACTGTCTTTCGTCTTCTGATGCTTTACTCTTTCAACGTGCATTGACAAGTAACAACACATCACAGTGTCATTTAATACTGAGGTATAAATTATGAAACTTGGTTCACGAAGTTAAACGAGACCTAACGTAGATACCATGTGACAATCAGTCTAGCATGTAATGTATGCTAATAGAGGTTACGGTCAGTCATGTCAATGATATTACACTATACCTAAAGACGTTGCTCTAATTCCCGAGTTAAATTGTGTGATGTCATAAATTTATTAGGCCACGTCGCGACAAACAATATGGACTGTGTAATGCATGATGTAATTGTTCTGGAATATTCTTAAGTTTGTAACTTGTTTGATATTGCTTCTATGAGAATATTTTGCAATTTCTGAATTTAGCATCAATTCACATTTTTAAACGCCGCCGGATGCGGATGTATATTGGCGTTATCTTCTCAGTCTGTCCGTCCAATTTTCATGTCAACTCCTCCTAAGTTTCTGGCTGGATCTTCTTGAAACTTGGTCAATGTTATCACCTCAATAGGTAGATGTGCATGAAGGAAGGATTTTATGGTTAGTTGATTTTTGCCTGAGTTATACTCCTTAAAAACTTAGTCTCTGGGGCTTATTGCCTCAGTTATGCCCCCTTAAAATTTAGTCTCTGGGGCTTATTGAAATTGCAGCCTTGTGAATGCAACTCTTCCTAAGTTTCTGGCTGGATCTAAATGAAACTTGGTGCATGTTATAACCGAAATTGGTAGATGAGCATGAATTTAGGATTTTATGGTTAATTTTACCCTCAATTATGCCCCCTTAAAACTTAGTATCTGGGGCTTATTGAAATTGCAGCCTTTTGAACGAAACTCCTCCTTACTTTTTGTCTTTATTTAAATGAAACTTGCTCAATGTCATCACCATAATTTGTAGATGTACATGGATCAAGGCTTTTATGGCTCATTTATTTCCCTGAATTATGCCCCCTAAAAACTTAGTGTCTGGGGCTTATTGAAATTGCAGCCTTGTGAAGGCAACTCCTCCTAACTTTTTGTCTTGATTTAAATGAAACTTGGTCATTTTGAATTTGGTTCTGTCAAAATAAGTAGTGTCTACAATTATTTTCGTGAAACAGCAGCAAAGTGGCGGCGTATTTTGTGACTATGGCACTCTTGTTTTCGGGTGTTTGCAGAAACCCTCAAAATACTTTAATGCCAGAGTGCTTTGCACTCAGGCGTTAAACCATTTTTCAGGTATCAGCAATTGTTAACGCTCTCAAAAACCTGAATTAAGCTTATAACAAGAGCTGTCACTGTAAGATGACAATGCCCCCGACACCGCTTTGATTTAGAAGTTATGGCCAATGTTAAAGTTTTTGGACGGAATGACGGACGGACGGACGGACAGACGGACAAGTCAAATTTATGATGCCTCCCTATCGGGGGCATAAAAATGATGTTGTCTATTGACTCTCAGGTGTATACCAACAGAAAGATTTGACATTTTGTAATATACTGGCTCACAGAAAAACAGGCTTTTAAGTAAGATTTCTTGGTGACAATTCCTCTTGCATTTACCGATAAATATAGATGAAACTTTCACAGAATCATCATTTCTTGTTGAAACAACTCTTCAAATATTGACAGATTTGCATGAAACAAGAGTGATGAGGCGCAATTTGGTGGCTCAGCACAAAACAGTCGTAACTACCAAAACTGTTTTGTGCTGAACCATACATTTGTTGAAGAATAAGCTGTCCCTACAAGTGGCTAAAATGCCAATTTCTGTAAATATTTGACATCCCATAGGGGTAGAATGATGAAATGAGACAAGAAAACACACAAGGAGTTTATATGAAATTAGTAATTATTATTCAAATGTACATGAAAATATTTACATTATCCACAAATAACAAGAATCAAGTTGGAACTTAGAATTTCACTTTTTTCAACACAAAAGAAGATGCCCATGTCTTTTGAAGGGGTAAGCATAAAACTATAGTAAAAGCTTATAATTGAGCCTGTGCATGACATCTCCAATAATTTGAATTGTTTTTTAGGTGCCAACATTGAGCAGCGTAGAAAGCCACCTACTGTTATTGTATTGTTACCTGATGATGTACAAGTACTTTGAGACCTTAACTTACTATGTATAAAGTACATAGTGAAGACTCTGGTCGGACTGCGGATGCACAGGCTGGTCAGATTCCTTGCTATGCACATATATGAAATTGTCGGAAATCTTATGCATAGGCTCAATTGATAGGCGCTTTCAATACTTTTGCACCAATCCATGAATAAAGTAGTCTGATTATTTGGATTGAATCACCCTTAGCTTGCAAAGATGGCCTTCAAGGTAAATGGAGATCATCCAAGAAATATTACACATTTGAACAAAATTAGACGTTGAGTCTGTATGCTTTTAGCAAAATTCTTAAAGAAAAAGTGTGTAGCCATAAAAGATTTAGCCTAACTCTGACATTTTCACCATACTTCAAAAGAACAAAATTTTGAGAAGACTAGAACTGTTGTAAAGAAAACTAATTCCCCCACCCAACCTTTGTCCCAGTTCTATAAGCCCTTTTCCAACAGTTCATTAGTGACCTTTACCTTTGACACCCTAAAAACAATAAAAATAATGAACAACTAAAAAAAAAATGTATTTTTTAGGTGCATAATATTTGTTATAGGGTTCTCAACTGTTTTCACTACACTATGAACAAGAGATATTTGAAAAACATTTATGCCTCCATAAGAGCAGGTCACTGGCATATTCTTTGTCAATCAACATAAGTGGAGTTATGGTTTTTGTGCACTGCACTTCTCCTCACTAAGATCTATCCACCTGTGAAGTTTCATGATTTAGCTTGCATACTTTTTTGGATATACTCCGGACAAAAAAAGGTCTACTGACAGACCAACCAACCGTTGTTGCAAGGTGCAAGGCAATATACCCCTCTTTTCAAAGGGAGGCATAATAATTCATAATATCATTTAATACTTCATAAAGCAAATAATAATGAATAAACTTTATGGAAGCATATTGACCCATCACCTGAATTACAAGCATTTGAAATGAATATTCGAAATGGTGATAGGATCCATGTGAGCTAACCAGTGTTCACATTTAAAAAATTATAGGGTTATTGGTTAATGATTATTCTAGATTCGGAAAATATGCAGAAAACCAAAAGCTTTGACCCTAGTTAGTCTGCATATCATAGGTTTAGTGCAAGACTGTACTATGTGTATATACACTTAGTACAGTCTTTCATTTAACCTGGATGAAATGGTTACAAAGAAACTAATTATGGAATCTATGGGCACCATGCTCCGGAAAATTTTCATTTAAACATATGACCTTGATCTTTAAACTTTTAACAAGAGGGCCATAGTGGCCCTAAATCGCTCACCTGAATGAACTGTCAAAAATTGTTTAAAGTAGATTTAGAAAGGATAATGAATTCTTACCAAATTTCAGGTCGATTGGGCAAAAAATGATGCCTCTACACTCATTACAAGGTTTTTCTAAGATATGACCCTGTGACCTCATTTTTGATCCCACTTGACCCAATTTCAAACTTGACCTAGATTTCATCAAGATGATCATTCTGACCAATTTTCAGGTTGATCCGGCAAAAAATATGGCTTCTAGAGTGTCTACAAGGTTTTTCTAATATTTGACCCTGTGACCTCATATTTGACCCCACTTGACCCAATTTCGAACTTGTCCAAGATTTCATCAAGACAATCATTCTGATCAAATTTCAGGTTGATTGGGCAATAAATTTGGCTTCTAGAGTGTCTACAAGGTTTTTCTAATATTTGACCCCGTGACCTCATTTTTGACCCAACTTGACCCAATTTTAAACTTGTCTGAGATTTTATCAAGACAATCATTCGGACCAAATTTCGGGGTGATTGGGCAATAAATATGGCTTCTAGAGTGCATACAAGGTTTTTCTAAGATTTGACCCTGTGACCTAGTTTTTGACCCCACTTGACCCAATTTCGAACTTGTCCGAGATTTTATCAAGACAATCATTCAGGCTAAATTTCAGGTTGATTGGGCAAAAAATATGGCCTCTAGAGTGCATACAAGGTTTTTCTAAGATTTGACCCTGTGACCTAGTTTTTGACCCCACTTGACCAAATTTCGAACTCGTCTGAGATTTTATCAACACAATTATTTTGACCAAATTTCAGGTCGATTGAGCAAAAAAAGTGGCCTCTAGGGTGCATACAAGGTTTTTCTAAGATTTGACCCCATGACCAAGTTTGTGACCCCACTTGACCTAATTTTAAACTTGTCCAAGATTTTATCAAGACAATCATTCTGACCAAATTTCAGGTTGATTGGGCAAAAAATGTGGCCTCTAGGGTGCATACAAGGTTTTTCTAATATTTGACCCTGTGACCTAGTTTTTGACCCCACTTGACCCAATTTCAAAGTTGTCCGAGATTTTATCAAAACAATCATTCAGGCTAAATTTCAGGTTGATTGGGCAAAAAATATGGCCTCTAGAGTGCATACAAGGTTTTTCTAAGATTTGACCCTGTGACCTAGTTTTTGACCCCACTTGACCCAATTTCGAACTCGTCCGAGATTTTATCAAGACATTCATTCTGACCAAATTTTAGATTGATTGGGCAAAAAATGTGGCCTCTAGAGTGCATACAAGGTTTTTCTAAGATTTGACCCTGTGACCTAGTTTTTGACCCCACTTGACCCAATTTCGAACTTGTCCGAGATTTTATCAAGACAATCATTCTGACCAAATTTCAGGTTGATTGGGCAAAAAATGTGGCCTCTAGAGTGCATACAAGGTAAATGTTGACGACACACGACGGACGACACACGACACACGACGGACGACGAACGAAGGACGACGGACATCCACCTAACCACAAAAGCTCACCTTGAGCACTTCGTGCTCAGGTGAGCTAAAAAAAACTTATTTCAAAAGGCACTTATACAAATAATAGAGAACACTCAATTTTGTGCCTAATTATTTTAGAATATATCCAAAACAGTCAATTATATGCTCCAAATAGGCCTTACTATAATGTTTGACTTTGAGCTGTGGATCTCGACATTCAGTACACAGAGCATCATTATATCCGTAATTTAAATCATTTTCATGCATTGCATTTTTTTTCGATCCTGTTTACTTCAGCAGTTCTTAATTGGCATTAAAAAGTCTTTTGATTTCTTCTGGCTTTTTCGCTGTTCAGTTCTTTGGTTCTTTTACACACTTAGAGTCTTTCAATTTCTCCTTTTTCGTAGACTTCTAGTGACTGTTTTGTGGACATCTTCTGGTGACTGCTAAAAATAAAAGAAACACAATAAATTTTAGAAGGCCAGAAGAGCTATTGTGATAATGGTTTTCCCGAATAATTGTACTATCACAAAGATAGTCCCTTTCGAACACTGGCCTTAAATCCATCAATCTCATGGGAAAAAAGGGCAAAACGAAAATAAACAAGAGGACCATGATAGTCTTAGATTGCTCTCCTGAGTCTCCTTGACCGCTGAGACATCACATCAATTAAATAGGCAGATGTCATAAAGGAGATAATTCCTACACAAAACATGTTCATTAAGTTTTGGCCAATATTGTGGCCTCTAGAGTTATTAGAAAAACAACTGTATTATTACATCAATACTACAGTACCAACGTTCAGAAATAGATAAAAACCCCGAAATTAAAAACTGGAGCAGTAGAGTTATTAGAAACATCAGGGTTCAGTGAAATATGGCTATACCCAGAATCCGTAATTATGAATAAATTTAATCCGATTTTTGAGAATAGGGTTAAAGATATATACATTAGTAAATGGAGTTTATCTATGGAGCTTTCTTCCTCTCTTACGCTCTTTCGTAATCTTAAATTTAAGTACGAAATGTCAAGATACATGATACTTCTTGAAAATAGAAAACAGCGAAACATTATAGCAAAAATAAGACTATCCTCCCATGATTTAAAAGTCGAGACCGGTCGCCATCAAAATATTAATCAAAATGACAGGATTTGCGAAATATGTAATCTTGGGGATATTGAAGATGAATTTCACGTCACATTGGTCTGTCCATTTTATGAAGAGCTAAGATCTAAATATATTCCTCCATTTTACACAAAGAAACCTAATATGTTTAAGTTAACTACATTACTTAACACTGAAAATAAAAAAGTATTAGTAAAATTATCTTCATTCTACCTTAATTCTCTACAGATGAGAAGATCCTTCTACTCTGTTGAGAACGAATAAACAGCTTCTTTTTGTTACTCTCTCTATTGTCATGTTTGGTTTAATTTTGTTTGTTAATGTGACATGCCTTTTCCACTGTATGTTATGTTATATGTTGTAATTTTGGACTATGAGCTTATATGCTCAACGTCTGTAATAAACTTGTGTTCTGTTCTGTTCTGTGTTATTAAAAGAAAATTATCATTTAGACCCTTTTTCCTGTGATATGGCATGGATCCTTCTTATTTTCAATAGGGTTTATCCTTGTGACATGACCAACATTCTGACCAAGTTTCATTAAGATTGGGCCATAATTACTGACTCTAGAGAATAAACAAGAAAATAGTCAATAAGGCCCCTTTTCCCATGATATAGCATGGATCCTTCCCATTTTCAAAAGGGTTCATCCTTATGACCTGACCATTCTGACCAAATTTCATGAAGATTGGGCTATATTTGTGGCCTCTAGAGTGTTAACAAGAAAATTGTCATTAAGGCCCCTTTTCCTGTCATATGGCATGGATCCTTCCTATTTTCAATAGGGTTCATCCTGGTGACCTGGCCAACACTCTGACCAAGTTTCATGAAGATTGGGCATTATTTGTGGCCTCTAGAGTGTAAACACTTAAATTGTTGACGCCGGACAACACATGACGGATGACAGACATTCAATTATCACAAAAGCTCACCTTGAGCATGATGTGCTCAGGTGAGCTAATAAAAATTATATTAGAAAATCCTCTTACAATAGTTTTGCCCTGCCCTATTAACTTACACTAAATTCCCTAGTATTATCTCTTGTTTCTACAGTTAGTAACATCGTGAAATTGACATTTAACTCAATCAAAACCATTCTTAATTGCTCACTCATCGCTCCATTCATTTATTCCAAACACTCACTCAAACCTTTCAAAAATGCTCAAAATGACTAAAAAATATAAGATAAACAACTGCCTTCAAAATGAATACAGCAAGAACCAAATCGCAATTACACATTACCTAATTGAAATTTCTAGCATCTGATTTGTTCTTGAATAGGTAGGAAGCTATTGATACAATTTTTATGCATATTTTATTTTAGGGAGGTAATACATATAGCTATTTTTTTTCATTCATTATTGTATTAATTTTTTTCATTCATAAATTTCACTTAAAATTCGCTCCTCTCACTCATTCAACATCATTCCAAAATCATTCCAAAACTGTTCACCTTGTCAATTTCACATTGTGTTTAACTGTAATATGTAGGTATCTTCCTAACAGTGGTTCCCTTAGTCGTCTGTTTACACAAGTTATGTTTAAAAAACTTACAATGAATTCCCCAGTATTTTCAATTGGTTCTGATATGTATGTATCTTCTTTATACAGTTTATGTCGACCTCTCCCTCGACTTGTCTTTTTTCCTGGGACATCAAGCTCTTCCAACGGGACATTTTCTTTTGACGGTTTATTTCTTTTTCGACCCTTTTTGGGCTCCTCTTCATTTTGGGGTGGGCTCGGTGATTTTGTGGGACTTAATTTTTCTGCAATATTGTTGAGAATCTTCTTACCTAAGAAAAAAAAGAAGGAATAACTGCTTCAGAACGGATTGCATTGAAATAAGGTTTAATCCAACTTTGAAGTTCATATTTAGTGTTTGAGACCCAAGTTTTGAGGCATTTCATTTGCCAAGAAAAAGCGGAATGTCCAGGTATATAATATTTCAAAATGAAGCTATTTATGAGCACAAGCAGTTAAGTAACATAAGACTGCCATAGTCATAGTGGTATAGCCAAAACATTGTGGAAAAGGGTCATTTTGTACAGAACAAGCAACTGCATGACTGTTGGATAAAATTGGCTCATATTTTATTTTTAACATAGTACAGTCTTAAGTACTACCCAGGTACTACTTCAAGCGTTGGTAAAAAACTCAAACCCAAATTGTATTTATGCAAGCAATTATTTTGACTTATTTTATAAACACATGTCATATATGTCATTCTAATTTTGTAAATGTGTAGATCTATGTAAAGTATGGTGTGTTATCAGAAATTCACATTAACAGTTTATATAACTAAGGTTGTTTAGCAATATATCAATTTCTATTGACTGCCTCAATAGCTCAGTGGTTAGAGCAGCAGACTCCTGATTCAAAGGTCAAGGGTTCGAGTCCTGGTGACAGCAATGTGATTCCTTGGGCAAGAAACTAAATAGTCACTGCCTCAGTCCACCCAGCTGTAAATGGGTAACAGTGGATGAAAACCCTTCAAAAAAAATAAAAAGAAGTCCACAGTTTCTCGAATTTCTCAAGAATGAGTCCCCTACCAGTAATGACCAAAAGGGGAGTTAGGCAGTGTTTATAGATAGATATTTCACAAAAGAATAATAATATAGTAATTTATTATAGATCATTGAATTCAAAAACTATAATTTGAAATAAATCACAGAAAATATTGCACAATATTATGGTGTGATGTTGCATCATACCTAACATTTATTCTAAAGACAGACCTAACTGGTTTGACATGTATGTTGACAAAATTAATGGAAATTGATTGTCTCAAAAGTGCCTTTTAAGACTGAGTTTCATATCCCAGGTTGTAGTAGTACCTAGTAGGAACATTTGTCTACATTCTGATCAAATTTTATCAAGCCCTAGTGAAGTTGTTGGTTTTGAACAAATATCCCTTTTCCATATTCTGTTATGAGATGGTCATCTAATGTTGTTCAACTGCTTGTGCTTATCTACAGCTTCAATTTGATATATTACTTAGCTGGGAAAACTGTCTTTTTTGTAAATAGAAGCAGCATTAAAAGTGGTTCAAAAACTCCACAACTATGCTGGCTTAGCATGACAAGTGTTGATACAACTTAGGGCATTTCTACTGCATTCAGGTGTCTTACTTGATAGTGATTCCCAAAAAGCTTTTTTAAGACTACAGCTTTTACTTCTATTTGATGATATTTCAAAAAGATATTACTTAGGCGATTTTATAATTTCAAAACCACAATAATAACAAGAGATGTTTGTAATACATTTATGCCCCCCATAAAGCAGGTCAATAGCCTATACTTTGTCAATCACCAAAAGGCAATAACTCACACAATATGATGAGTAAAGTTATGGCTCTTGTGCACTGCACTTTTCCTCAATTAGATCTATTTACCTGTGAAGTTTCATGATTCTAGCTTGCATACTTTTTAAGATATGCTCCAGACATAAAAAAAGGTCTACGGACAGACAGGCAGACTGACAAGTGCAAAGCAATATACATCTTTTCCTTGAAGGGAGGCATAATAATAACTTACTTGTTTTACCAATGGGTGATTCCCTAAAAGATTGTAATAGTCTACTTTTAGCATTTTTCTTTGAGCTTCTTTTGGCACTGTCTGGTACTTCCTCCGGCTGTAATGTACATGAAGATTATGAATCCTAACCCTTATCCCACTGTTAGCAATATTTTATAGCTGTAAACATGGCACTGGCAGACAGTGCAGACCAAGATCAGACTGCACAGACATGCAGTCTGATCTAAGTCTACACTGCCTGCTTTCTGCTTCAATATTGTGGCAAAATTTAGAGAAAAACTGGCTGAAATGTCTCGTCAAGAGCACCACCTATAGGTGCCTACGCTTGGCTGTTAAGTGCAAAAAAGGGGAATATTTTGAAAAAAATGAGTCTAAAGTTATTCCCCTTGATATTATAAGTTGCTATTTTGATAGCAAAACAGTGTGCCAAGTTTCAAACGAATACCTTTGGTAGAACAAGTGAAAGTTATCACATGACAACGAGAACGACAACAACAACAATGATGATGTAGATGTTATGGCGATACCTCCGCTTTTCTCCGAAAACAGCTTAGCTAAAGCTTGACAATTTGTTTGAAAAAGATTTAAATGCAGCATAAAAAGGGTTAATCTTTACAAAATTTCAGACCCATCTGAATCAATAGAGGTTGCAGACCAAAACAGAAAGTGGGTGTAATATATAATAGGTTTATTTCTGTTTTTTTAGGGCTTTAACATTTGCAGAGACCCAAAAAATGGTTTAAAGACTGAGTGTGAATTTACTTATTTATCTAAGTTTTCTCTCGATAATGACCGGGTTTTGTCCGTTAACGTATGCTTATAAGAACTGCAAACACATGTTTTATGCAATAATTATCAATTAAAGAAGGAACTATCCATTGTGTAAGGAAATATGGTAAGTAAAGAAGAAATTGCTTCAGGCCAGAGAATGAATGAGGTCTATCATCATGCTGAATGTCAGCATAGTTTACATTTTTTAGTAATTAACAATGTTAACCCTTGTCATGCTTAACCTAGAATATTCCTGCTTTGGCAGGAGCAATAGACAAACATCAGCCTGCACAAATGTGCAGTCTGTTGTTAGTCTACACCACCTGTTTCTCACTTTCAAACCAGATTTGTCAGTAGATTAGTTTTTCAAACAAGAGTTGTCTGCGGACAACGTAGCTCGCCCAAACAGCTGCTTGTCACAAACAGCGCTTGACCGAAGACCGAAGTTCAAAGTGGTTTCTTTCAATGTTAAAGTCCATGATCTAATATATATCTGTTTGAGTAGTAAATAAGAAATATAACAACTTTTTTGTTTTAATTGCATGAATAAGGTTAGGGTAAAGTGAAAGCCTACAAGCAGATGAGGTTACCAATGGAATTTCTTTGTATCAAACATGAAGTTTTTCTTCAAAAGTCCACAAAAGGTCAAGATCAAGGTCAAATTGTGAAGGACCCTGGTCTCTGTAGAAGCCTATCACCTAGTTAGTATGTGTATGAAGTAATAACAGGGTTGCATCTAGAAATTTCCAAATTGGGGGGCTGTCCCTCCTTACAGTCAGAAAAAGGGGGGCCAATTTGAAATAATGGGTTCAAGGGGGGGGGGGGGGGGGGGGTTAGATTCAATGTAGTCACAGTAAGTTTATTTGTTAACCTCAGGAAAGTATAAAACTTATATTTTACTATAACAGATCAACTTAACTGTTTATATCTCAAAATCAGTTAACTTTTAAGTACAGATTTCATTCTTAAACAGTGCTCTACTGGTTGGAGACCCATTCTTGCCATGTATCAGTTTTTGCCACCGGACAATTTTTGTAGTAAAGATGCAATATTCATTTACAAGAAATCTTTTTCTGAATAAAGGAAGTTGTTTTCAACATTACTTGTAATTAAAAAGGGTTTCCTTTCTGTATTTACCCTGAACTCAGCGAGAATTGGTCTCTAACCAGATAAGTTGATGTTCTGAAGTTTGTTCGAGTTGTAAAATATTTTTCCCTTTGCCTGTACAGAATAAACATATAGTTTCTTTTTAGTTGTATGTGTAAAGCGATGGTTCGGCAAGAGTCAAAATCAACATGAGGGGTTTTCTGTTTAGTAATCCGATCATATTCTTCGCCGTTTTCAAACGGATTATCACTGGAATTCACTATAGTTACACTTTCGCCGATACTTAAGGTGTAATAATCAGTCCTATTTTCCATTTTGTTTTCGAACTCTCACGTTTGCTTTCCGAAAAAATAGGAAATTAGCGATTAACAGGACCGATTTGCGTTCAGTTCGGCCATGTTGTTCAGACGATTTCCGGTACGTCATTATAGGCTGGAACCCTGTCTGTTAATTAAACTGGAAACTCCGATCTTTTTCTATCTCCCTAAAATGCCCAGAAGCTCGTTTTCTCGCTAAATCATCAAAGGAATCATGAGTCCTATGTGTGTTTTGTTAACCAAAGGTCATGAAAATGTTCGTAGTTTGCGATATACAGAAATATAAGAACATTTTCATTTTCTTCCAGTCTAAATTTCGAGGACGATTCAAGTGTAGAAATTCGTTGCCACTTGTCTTGAAGTTAAAAAACAATCCTTATTCTTTGAAAGAAGAATCAAAATCCTATTTTACTAGTAAAATTTTTGAAATTCTGGTCCAATTGACTTGTTATCTTACCTTAAAAAAAAATATAATCACGCACGGCAATGTAATTTTTGCGGGCCAATTAATTTTTTAGCGGGATCGGGAATGAATGAATGAATGGGGTTTTACGCCGCTTTCAAAATTATTTCAGTTATATCGCGGCTGGAGCACCTAACAATGGATTCCTGGTATTTCTCTCGCCAGTACTACCATTACATCCTTTCCTAGCCTCCAGCTACTATCTCACATAGATCTACGATTATCGACCCATTGATGAGAGACAAATAGTCGGAAAGAATGAGTGCCGCCGTCGGGGATCGAACCCGTGACCTCTAGTTTGACAGTCCGACGCGCTACCAACTGCGGGATCGGGAACGCATAGAAATGTTAATTATGCGGGATTATGATTATTTTAGCGGGATTCCCGCAATCCCGCGCTCTGGATGCAACCCTGTAATAATGTCCCTGAGTAACGCATTTAGAAAATATAAGCAAGGTTAAATTTTTGGTTAAAGTTTTTCAGTTTAAGTTTGTCCAAGTCCATTAAAGGTCAAGGTCTAGGTCAAATTGTCAAGACCCTTGGTTTCTTGTGAAGGCCTTTCATCTGGTGACTATGTATATGAAGTAATGATGACCCTAGGTTAAAGCATTCAGAAAATATAAGCAAGGTTGAAGTTTTTGGTAAAAGAATTTCGGTTAAAGTATTTCTAAGTTCATAAAAGGTCAAGGTCAAATTATCAAGGAACTTGATCTCTCACAAAAGCCTATCACCTAATGAGTATGTATATGAAGTAATGATGTCCCAAGGTTAAAGCATTCAGAAAATATATGCAAGGTTAAAGTTTTTGGTTAAAGTTTTCAGTTAAAGTTTTTCTAAGTCCACAAACGGTAAAGGTCAAGGTCAAATTGTGAAGGACCTTGGTCTCTGGTGAAAGCCTATCACCTGGTGAGTATATATATGAAGCTATGATGTCACTAGGTTAGAGCATTAAAATATATGCAAGGTTAAAGTTTTTGGTTAAAGTTTTTTGGTTAAAATTTTTTTTATAAGTCCACAAAGGGTCAAGGTCAAATTGTCAAGGACCTTTGTCTATGGTGAAAGCCTATCACCTAATGAGTGTGCATATGAAGTAATGATGTCTCTAGTTTAAAGCTTACAGAAAATATAAGCAAGGTTAAAGTTTTTTTGGTTGAAGTTTTTGGTTAAAGTTTTTGGTTAAAGTTTTTTTGAAAGGGTCAAGGTCACAGTCTAAAGGTCATTTCGACATGGATGTTGGTCTCAAATGAAAGCCTATGCCCTAATGAATGTTTCTGTAAAAAATAAAACCTCTAGGATAAATATTGATAGAAATAAAAAACTTTAACCTAATGCGGACGCCGACACCGACGCTGACGCCGACATCCGAGGGTATGACAATAGCTCATCCGAGACTTTCGTCATGGGCGAGCTAATAAAAAATGACCTATAGTTGGTACTTTCAGTGCTTTTGCCCTTTGATTTTGATGACAATTTTCAGCCAAAATTTTTTCAGCGTGACAAGGGTTAAGTTGTTTGGATTTAGTTTTGCAGAAACAGAGTTGAGGCAACAGTAAAACAATATGTCCCTTATCTTTACAAAGTTGGAATTCCAAAAAAGATGACATACATGACAAAAAAAATCTTTTTTTTTTCCACAATAATTGGTTACAAATTTCAAGATGGTTTTCTTTCAAAATATCTAATAGATCTAAGAAAGCTACGCTAAAATTTCCCAAAATGAACAGGCTAAGGCCCCTTCCAAGTTTCTAGAAAAAAAGCCCTGTGTTACCTGCACATAAGTGAAGTTTTCAGCAGATCTTAATCTTTGCATGGATTAAAATGGAACCTGTCCTGCTTATTTGTTTGTCAAAATATTCTCATTTAATCATGGGGGACCATCAGACTCATAACTTGCCAACTAAATGAGACCTGCCTAGAAAATAAGGAGTCTCGGACTCCCAGACTCCCCTGTTGGTGGGACTCATACCTGTGGTTCATCCACATCTTCTTTCGTCACAGCGGGAGTCTTTTTCCTTGTCCGCCTTCTGGCCGCTGCTCTCGGTGTCGCGTCAATCTGTAAGTGTGTAGAATAGTCTTCACTGGACTCTGATAGCACTGACGTCTCTGCCAGAGGCTCTCTACTGGATCGCTTTGGCAATGGAGGCTGTAAATAGATATCAAAAAGGTATGGGGTTAGTGATCGACTGAAGAGTCATATCTGCAGCTTTATTCAAACTGAAGATAAGATTGGATTTAAAATTTGTCTTTTATGGGCGGAGGTCATTTCTCTATATGATATATAGTGGACACATTGAAAATCATTTTCAACATCAGTAGAACCCGAAATACATGTATCTAAAAATCTAGTCAAAACTTTGATTTGCTAAAACAAGAATTTCAAGCCTATGGAGGGACTCAAGCCATTCATGGCTTTCTAGTTTACAATTTACACCATAATTCAAAGTTTTTTTTAGGATTCAACAATTACATCTTCTATAATAAAGCCCATACCAACACTTCCAGGATTACTGGGTGTCAACATAAACTTGAATTTTTGTTCCAAAACAGCAGAGTTGAAAAATCAAATGAGTTAACCCTTACCCTGCTCAGTTTTGGCTGACGGTGTCAACTACAAAAAATTGATAGTAGGTCAAAACCACAAAACATACCTGGTGAATATCTCATTGGAATCTTCTTTGGAAGCCCATTTCGATAAGATGATGCATGGCAGAATTCCATATTTAGTTACTAGTGTAGAAGAAACTTTAATTTTTGACTTTTGCAAAAAATGACCGTAAGATGTTTAAAAAACGGGCCCCTGTTGTTCAGTCCGATCTTAGTTTACACTGCCTGCTTTCTATTTTACAATATCAATTTGTGAAAAACTTGAAACAGACTGGTTGAAACAGCCCCAAAGTAAGCAGTTTGTTTGAAACAAAATTTAAACTCTGCAGAATTAGGGTTAAGGTAGTGGACCTGTACTAGTTCTGCAATGTTTCAGAAGTAAAGAACTTTAACAATGTTGACTGAGGTTTCCTAATGATTTCATTAGGAAACCTCAGTCGTCATTGTGAAAGATTATGCATTCCGAAATCTTGCGGAACAATTATGGGTCCACTACCTTAAAACTCATACTCACCAGATCATCTGCACTAGAAGGGCTTGGTCTTTTCCTACCTCTCCTGGCAGAGCTCTTTCTCGCAGAACCAGGCGAGGCTTTCAAGATTTCTATCATGGCTGAGGTGTCTTCTTCACTAACTTTGGGCGGGGCAGGTCTGGGTGGGCGTGTCTTAGAAGAGGACCTGGTTACGGACTGGGGACTTAATGGTCTGGTAAAAGTGTCTTCCTCATGCTGTAATACAAACAAAATTTTTTATTGTAAAACACTAATTGATGGCTCAGAGCAAAACAGTTCCATAAAACTATTGGCAGACAACTTTTTTCTATTTGAGCTATGGAAATGCCCTCAAAGGAGTATATTTTTTAGAAGTTTGACTTTGATAGATGACTGACCTTTTTTTGAAGCCCTTGATCAAGATTCTTAAAGTATGAAGAGACTATTTCTTGATTTTATTGAAGTATGAAACTAAAAACCTAATCACACTGTATGAATACATGAAGCAGATTCAAACATGAGTGTAATTAGGTTTTTAGTTTCATACCTCTATGAAATCAACTAATATTATCTTCATTTCTTATAATTTAATTTCTTGAAGAAAGAAGATTTACCCTCAAATACATGGATTGTTTATGGGACAACTTTCAGCAGAAATTACAAAAAAGCGGAGTTTCCAAGCAATAGCTTAAGTAGAAACTGAGAATTTAAACACTTGCACGTAAAAACTTAACCAATGCATTACACCGACACCCGGGTGACCTTAATAGCTCCCCAATGTACAAATAGCCGAGCTTAAAAGGAAAATCAGGTGGTTTAGACTAAGATCTAACAGAAAAGGTTTGCAGGCAGATCATTGTCTATGCCTCTAACAAAAGCAGGTATATTCCAGGTCCTGCATCACAAGGGGGTCAACTTACATTTACTGTATCATCATGCACAGTTCTCTCATTGTTCCCATGACTTGAAGAGCTCTCATCAAAATCCTGTGGCTCATTTTTCACTGTTACTTTACCATTCTGTAACTCCATCAACCCTGAAGCTATCTTCTCTCTTTCATCGTGCCAGTTCTGGGAAAGAAACAAGAAATGTTCATGAAACATTAACCCCCCTGAAACAGCATTTTGACCCTTAGTAATTGACCTTGACCTTATTTCTGTTATCATATGAGTACTGTGAGAAATTTAACAGATCCTATCTATTGCATGCCTTTGTCAGTTTGAAATTGAATTAACATTGCACACTTTCATTGGTGCTCAAGAGAACACTTATCGGTCGAGAGGACTGAAAACAACAAGAGGACCAAGATGGTCCTAGATCGCTCACCTGAGTCTCTATGACCCCTGGGACAAGACATTAATTAGATAGGCAGATGTCAAAAAGAAGATAATTGCCTAAGATCAATACCATGGAACGTTTTCAGCGAAGAGCAAGACAGATATGCCTTTTTGCTCTTTTATTCTATGTAAAAAGGGATGCACCCGGGTGGACCCCAAAAAAGACCCCAAGGTCTTGATATGAACAAACTTGGAAGAGGTCCATAAGATGATGCTACATTGTAAATATGAAAGCTTTCTGCCTTCTGGTTTCAAGGAAGAAGATTTTTGAAGGTTCTCCCATTTTCACCCATCATGCTCAGATGAGATGAAAGGGATGCGCCCGGGTGGAGCCCAAATATGAACCAAGGGTCTTGATATGAACAAACTTGGTAGGGGCCTTTAAGATGATGCTACATACCAAAATGAAAGCAGTGTGCTCTCTGGTTTCGATAAAGGAAAATTTTTAAAAAGATTTTCGCTCTTTGATTCTATGTAAAAAGGGTTGCGCCCGGGTGGAGCCCAAATATGATCCTAGGGTCTTGATATGAACAAACTTGGTAAGGTCCACTAGATGATGCTACATACCAATTATGAAAGCTGTATGCCTTCTGGTTTCATAGAAGAAGATTTTTGAAGATTTTCATTTTTTTACCCTTCGTACTCATAAGAGATAAAGGGATACACCCGTGCAAAGCCCAAATATGACCCCAGGGTCTTGATATGAACAAACTTGGTAGAGGTCCACTAGATGATGCTACATACCAAATATGAAAGCTGTCTGCCTTCTGGTTTCAGAGAAGAAGATTTTTAAAGATTTTCATATTTTCACCCTTTTTGTTAACGGTAAAGGGAAAGTTAAGGGTGGATTTCACTTATTTGAACAACTTTGGTAGAGCTTGACCCAAGGAACATCCCTGCCAAGTTTCATCAAGATTGGCCCACTGGTTTAGGAGAAGATGTTTAAAGAAATTGTGGACGACGGACGACGCACGACTGACGACAGACATTCTACGATCCCAATAGCTCACCTTGAGCACCTCGTGCTCAGGTGAGCTAAAAATTGGGGAGTTCCCATCAAAATATTACATCTAGCAAATTATTTAATGCCTCTGGTGTACTGATCTCATTTTTGTCACACTGTTTCAATTGCTAAGAAAGGGTTATTTTGAGACTGTTGGATAAATAATTTTTAATTTTATTGCCTCTTATTTTGATAGGATTCAGTAATCATCAATATAGAGAGAGGAAAAAAGGATACAAACAGATATATATGTGACCCGTCACACAAAAAGGGACCATCCGGGAACTTTGTAAAATGAATATTTAACAAGAGCACCGCCTACGGGTGCCTACGCTCGGCTGTCAAGGGCTGGATGGTGGGAAAAAATCTAAGTCAAAAAAGGGGCATAATTTGCACAAAATGCATCTAGAGTTATCCCCCTTGATAGTATAGGTTGCTCTTTTGATGGTGAACATGTGTGCCAAGTTTAAAGTGAATGCCTTCAGTAGAACCAGAGATATAACAAAATGTCAAAGTTTTCGCACGACGACGACGACGACGACAACGACGCCGCCAACGACACGGAGGCTATAGCAATACCTCGGGTTTTCTCCGAAAACAGCCGAGCTAAAAATGAGATTGGGTCCAGCATTGGTCAACCAGAGGTCGCATTTTAAAAATTCTTTCACAGGAAGGTAGATTGAACATTCTAGATTCAGCAAATAAGCAAAGTGCGAAAAGTTTCAACCCTAGTCAGTCTGCACAAACCGCAGTCTGACTAGGGTCGACACTTTACACCTTTCCCAGATGGTCCCTTTTCACGTGACGGGTCACATATATTTTTTTCAATGGTTGATGCAGTTACTTCCTTCAAATGCTGTATGAACATTGAAGTGTTGCAGACCTCAATGGAAAGTGGGTGCAATGTGAAAGAACTATCCTATGTTGTCAAAACAATGAGAGAAAAGGAGAATTTCCTTGTGTAAAGTAATTTCTTACTTTTCCTTAATAACTTCTCTTTTTTTTAAAATCACAGGGATATACAATTTATATACAGAGGTTCAGATAAGAGGGGGGTAAAGCCAGTATAAGAATCCACTTAAGCATTAATCCTGCCTCAACAATTTTAAGATTGATTGATTGATTGCTTAAATGGAGTTTTACGCCGCTTTCAACATTTTTTCAGTTATATTGCGGCGGCTGGAGCACCTAACAATGGTTCCATGGTATTCCTCTCACCAGTACAGCTACCACATCCTTTCCTAGCCTCCAGATGCTACCTCACATAGGTCAACGATTATCAACCCGTTGGTGAAAGACAAATAGGCGGAGAGAATGAGTGCTGCAGTCTGGACTAAACCTGGAACCTCTATATTGACAGTCCGTCGCGCTACCAACTGCACTATGATGGCAGCTTCCACAGTTTAACCCTTTGCTGTTTAATCCCTGCTTTTTACGTGTCTGTGATTTTATGATTGAGAAAACATTGTGAAAAAAGAAGAAATTGCTTCTGACAAGCAATTTCTTCTTTTTCCACTCTATTTTCTACCCTACTGAATGGTTATTTTTCAAATTAAATCCACTTTTAATTTTCGTCTGGAAAACCTTTGAATTTGGACAGGTCCAAAATTTTGTAAAACAGGAAAGGGTTAAGATAGTTAATACCTTTGTGATCTGTATTTCCTTGTCTTTTAACTGTTTGATCACATCTTTAAGCTGTTTAATCTCTGTATCCTTTTTCTTCAGACAGGCTTCAAGGGCAGACACTAACTTATCTCTCTCTTCGCGGAATTTCTGAAACACAAGGTGACATTTAATTACATATTGATGTGAAACAATTGTTACCGTCTAAATGTAGGCAGTTACAAATGTTTCATGCCGACACATTAAAATGTTCACAAAATCAAAAACTGTTTGCTCAAATTTTATTAAGTAAGAATTAAAGACACAGCGGGCAGTTATCAAATTTTGAAATATAAATGTACCTAATATTTCCAGTCAGCTGAAGGAAATGACCTTTTCTGTTTAAACAAGAGCAACCCCCGTGGTTCCGATTCTCATTTGCTTCAGTATAATTCACACAAAATGCATCTAGGGTTATCCAACTTGTTTCACTTTTGATATTGAATTTGCTTGCCTAGTTTAAAGTGTATGCCAGAGTACAAGTACCAGAGATATCCGAGTTCTTGCACAATTACAAGGACTACACTAATGCTATGGCAATACCTTTTGTTCTCCCTAAAACCAGTCTAGCTAAAATTGTGAAAATCTGGAAAGGGTTTATTAATGGGTGCCAATGCTCAGCTGCAACTGCTAGAAAATGCAAAAAATCTGAGTAACAAGAGGACCAAGATGGTCCTAGATCGCTCACCTGAGTCTCTTTGACCCCTGGGACATCACATTAATGAGATAGGCAGGTGTCAAAAAGAAGATAATTACCTAAGATCAATACCATGGAACGTTTTCAGCGAAGAGCAAGACAGATATGCCTTTTTGCTCTTTTATTCTATGTAAAAAGGGATGCACCCGGTTGGACCCCAAATGTGACCCCAGGGTCTTGATATGAACAAACTTGGAAGAGGTCCATAAGATGATGCTACCTACTAAATATGAAAGCTGTCTACCTACTGGTTTCAGAGAAGTAGATTTTTGAAGGTTTTCATATTTTCACCCTTCGTGCTCAGATGAGCTGAAAGGGATGCGCCCGGGTGGAGCCCAAATATGACCCAAGGGTCATGATATGAACAAACTTGGAAGGGGCCCACTAGATGATGCTACATACCAAAAATGAAAGCAGTGTGTCCTCTTGTTTCGATTAAAAAAGATTTTAACAGATTTGCGCTCTTTGATTCTATGTAAAAAGGGTTGCGCCCAGGTGGAGCCCAAATATCATCCTAGGGTCTTGATATGAACAAACTTGGTAGAGGTCTACTAGATGATGCTACATACCAAATATGAAAGCTGTCTGCCTTCTGGTTTCATAGAAGAAGATTTTTGAAGATTTTCATTTTTTTACCCTTCGTGCTCATAAGAGATAAAGGGATTCACCCATGCAAAGCCCAAATATGACCCAAGGGTCTTGATATGAACAAACTTGGTAGAGGCCCACTAGGTGATGCTACATACCAAATATGAAAGCTGTCTGCCATCTGGTTTCAGAGAAGAAGATTTTTAAAGATTTTCATATTTTCACCCTTTTTGTTAAGGGTAAAGGGAAAGTTAAGGGTGGATTTCATTTATTTGAACAACTTTGGTAGAGCTTGACCCAAGGAACATCCCTGCCAAGTTTCATCAAGATTGGCCCACTGGTTTAGGAGGAGAAGATGTTTAAAGAAATTATGGACGACGCACGACGGACAACGGACATTCTACGATCACAATAGCTCACCTTGAGCACTTCGTGCTCAAGTGAGCTAAAAAAAGGGGCATAACTCTTACAAAAACGCTTTCATAATTTCCCCTCTTGATAGTCTGGATAGCTCTTGTGATGGTGAACATACGTGCCAAGTTTCAAGAACTTTTGAAGTTATCTCTATATGATCAATGTTAAAGTTTTACGCGCCAATTCATACGCCAACAACATTGCCAACACCAACATCAATGCAAAAGACACCAAGGTGATGACAGTACGTTTTCTCCAAAAAAGGCCAAGCTAAAATTTACCTGTAATTCATCCTCCTTGTCATATTTTTTATTCTCCTCTGTGAGAGTTTTCAGCTTTTCTTCAGCAGAGGATAACTTGAATGAGAGCTCCTTATTCTGACATTGTAGATTCTGAAGGAAATGTTATAGGGTTAATTCACGTTTTTATCGGTGTTAATATTTGCAGAGACCTGAAAAATGGTTAAATGCCCTAGTGCAAAGTTAAATCATTTTGAGGGTCTCTGCTAATGTTAATACTTGACAAGAGGACCATGATGGTCCTAGATCGCTATCGCTAGATCAAAGTGACTTGAGTGAGCGATCTTGGACGCTAAAAAACGTATATTGGGGCTATTATTGAATGAAAATAAGGAATATAGTATTTATTCAAACAGAGGTTGCAAAATGATTTATAAGAACACTCCAATCCAACTTATATGCTAGAAAATTGTGTTATGTGTTGCATTGTCACTTTTGTTTATAATTATGTTGCTTTTTAAAATTTTTGATGTCACAACATTCAATGCAGGAATAGGATCAACGTCTATATTTATGCTCCATACCAATGTAAAACAAAGAAACTTATAAATGCTATAGGCCCTGACTGAGGGTATTAAAGTGAAAAGGCTGGGCATTAACGGCACATGAATTTACGTATCAATCCAAATTTTTTCTCTCGTTAACGCCCAGGTTTTGTCACTAAATGTATGCCTATAACGACCTGAAAATGCCCTTTTATGCAATAGTTCAAATCAATTCAATGTTTTTTCCAACACCAGTACTACCATTCAATAATTACATGTACCAAGCCTCAAGCTGCTTATCCCACTTAAGTTTACAATTATCCTTCCATTGGCAATGAGTTGATAACAGTAAACTGTAGTGAAATAGTACGTTAGGAAATAGTAGGCTAGGAAAGGATGAACAAGAGGACCATGATGGTCCTAGATCGCTCACCTGACTCTCTTTGATCACTTGGACATCACATCAAGTTAAAAGGCAGATGTCATTAAGAAGATAATTTCTACATAAAACCAAGTTTCACTAAGTTTGGGCCATATTTGTGGCCATTAGAGTTATTTCAAGTAAATAAAGGCCCCTTTTCCTGTGATATGGCATGGATCCTTCCCATTTTCTAACGGGTTCATCTTTGAGACATAACAAACATTCTGACCAAGTTTCATGAAGATTGCGCCATATTTGTGGTTACTAAAGAGTAAACAAGAAAATTATCATTAAGTCCCCTTTTCCCTTGATATGGCATGGATCCTTCCCATTTTAGATAGGGTACATCCTTGTGACCTGACAAACATTCTGTCCAAGTTTCATGAAGATTGCGCCATATTTGTGGCCTCTAGAGTGTAAACAAGAAAATTGTCATTAAGGCCCCTTTTTCTGTGATATGGCATGGATCCTTCCCATTTTCAATAGGGTTCATCCTTGTGACCTTACCAACATTCTGACCAAGTTTCATGAAGATTGGACCATATTTGTGGCCTCTAGAGTGTAAACAAGAAAATTGTCAATAAGGCCCCTTTTCCAGTGATATGGCATGGATCCTTCCCATTTTCAATAGGGTTCATCCTTGTGACCTGACAAACATTCTGTCCAAGTTTCATGAAGATTGGACAATATTTGTGGCCTCTAGAGTGTAAACACTTCAATTGTTGATGCATGACAACACACGACACACGACGGACATTCAATGATCACAAAAGCTCACCTTGAGCACGATGTGTTTAGGTGAGCTAAAAAGTAGGACTAGCACTAGAAAAACCAAGGGCCTATTTCACTAATCATCTTACAATCATTTTTTTGAGCAAGTCAAAAATTAAAGTTGCATCTACAGTAGTGACTAAATGTAAAGATGATTCAAATGAGAAACTGCAAGGCAGAATCTACCAATGAATGAAAATACAATTTGTGATTTTGACATACCATTAATTTTTTCGTAAGAAGTCTAGTAAAACGGGCCCCAGGAATCCATTTTGGATGATTTTTGGGAGGCAAATATCATAATGAAAAGTGACGGCTCAGTTTCATCTGTTTTCACACTGAGCCATTGATGTGTCCCCACCAGCTTTGACCTTCCAATAATAAACTAGGACTGCTTTTAGAGCACATAACTTTGGTGTTCAACAACAAAATAGGATACCATATTTCTCCTGATAAACGCCCTGGAAGCCACTAAAACATGGACAGGGGGCTTTTATTTAGTACTGATTTTCTGATGAAAAATATCTATCAAATTGATGTCTATTAGCATTTTTTTCTTTAATATGAGTTAGTTTCCTCTAAACAATCATGCAAATGAACTAAATCAGAGGGGGAAAAAATGTATACCATTCTCACAATTAGTAATTAAGATGACCTGAAAAAATGGTTTTCTGAGAAAAAGGTGTAGCTACTATACTAACCCACACTTCCAACGCAAAGCTTTGTTCAAATTGGTATATTTACTTTATTTTTCAATCAAAAGTAACAAAATTTACATGATTCAAAGTTTATTCAATTTCAAATCAGAATAACACGAGTTCATAGTCAACAAATTATTCTTCGAGTCACTGTGTAGCTTTAAACAACAGAGGGGTGTCCAAAAAAACCAATACTCGTCAATATCGCGTATGACCACCTCTTGCATTAATTACGGCAACGCACCTCCTGGGCATAGACCTTAAATATCGCCGAATAACCTGGATGGGTATGTTGTTCCACTCGTCGATAAGCGCTTGCTCAAGCTGAGCGAGCGTATTAGGCTGTACCTGCCGGCGCCTTACACGTTTATCAAGCTCATCCCAGACATGCTCGATGGGGGAAAGATCGGGCGACATGGAAGGCCACTGCATCACATTAATGTTGTTCTGTTGAAGACATTGAGTGGTGACTCGCGCAGTGTGAGGACGAGCATTATCCTGTTGGAATATGGTTGGCCCGTTTGGTCTTCTCATGAACGGTATAACAACTGGGAGCAAAACAGTATTGATGTAACCGATCGCGTTCATATTGCCTCTGATTACAACTAAGTCTGTTTTCCCATTATGAGTAATCCCGCCCCACACCATGACCGATCCTCGACGGAAACGGTCAACCTCTGTCACGCAAGCGTCAGAATAACGCTCTCCGACTCGTCGGTAGACCCGTGTTCTCCCATCAGACTTCTGTAGGGTAAAGCGCGATTCGTCGCTGAACATGACACCTCTCCACTGACGTGCTAACCATACCCGATGTGTTTGGCACCACTGCATCCTAGCTTGACGATGCCTCGCAGTCAAAACGGGTCCAACATATGGCCGACGAGCAGTGATACCGCGTTCCCTAAGTCGCCGGATCACAGTCTGAGCACTAATTGGTTGGTTGTTGATGCCGATTGTAACCGCTGCTGTCCGGGTCGCTGGTAGCTGCCTGTTACGCAAGTGGCGTGTACGTATCCTGTTGTCCTGTGCCGGGGTGGTAACTCTGCTGCGACTTCTTCTCGGAAGGTCAACAACTCGTCCTGAAATGGGCAATAACTCGTGTTTGCACAAATTAACAAATATGGATTTGGTATCGGTTATCTGGAAATTAAATGTTAATCAAATGGGAATTTTAAATCTTTACCTGACTGCAAAAACTTCTGCCACAACCGTTGTATTGTAGACGCTGCACATTGCAGGATATGGGCCACGGCAGAAAAAGACGTCCCAGCTTGGACCATTCCAATTGCCCGTCCCCTAGCTTCAGTCGACAATCTTGGCATTTCTTGTCAGAAAATAAGGAAATCCGTACTCTGTCTACATTTACCAACCTTGTGAGTAACGCTGTGTAAAATCAGTGGTGTGGAAAAAGTGCGAGCTGCGCGTGCAGAGTCAAATTTGTGGTGTTAAACCCGGGAGTTAAAATTCAGTGAAGCGTGGCGAAATTTTCAAATTTGATGATCACCGCATACAACACATGTATAGGGATATACTATCGATAAATAATTTTGAAAAAAAATCGCGTGGTTGCAAAAAAAAATCAAAAAATAAACTTTGCGTTAGAAGTGTGGGTTAGTATATTAGGGTTGGCCCCCTTATT
Organism: Fragum whitleyi; assembly: GCA_948146395.1. NCBI lineage: Eukaryota > Metazoa > Mollusca > Bivalvia > Cardiida > Cardiidae > Fragum > Fragum whitleyi. The sequence continues at coordinate 48,208,224 of OX411554.1, forward strand.
GAAGGAAGTACAGTAACTTTTTAACTTGCATTAGCTTACCCTAACTTTTGTGTTGAGTTCATGCACATTTTTCTCCATATCCCTTTTGGCCTCCTCTAGATGCATGGCAGCATTTTTATCAGCACCTTGACTCCTTAAATCTTCACATTCTTTACGAACATCTGTAAAAGAAATGTTATTATGAATTTGGCTCTATTCAACCTCATGTCTGTGTCACTTGGCCTTGATATTAACCCTTGTTATGCTAAATAAATTTTGGCTTAAAGTTTTCATCAAAATCAAAGGGCAAAAAGCACTGAAAGTACAAACTGTAGGTCAATTTTTATTTGAAAAACTAAATCTATTGACAATTCTGGTTTGAAAGTGAGAAACAGGTGGTATAGACTAACATCAGACTGCACATATGTGCAGGCTGATGTTTGTCTATAGCTCTTGCCAAAGCAGGAATATTCTGGGTTCAGCATGACAAGGGTTAAAAAGTTTTTTTTCATACTCTTTTGAGAGCCTTATCTTGTACTCAACTAGGAATTAATTTAAACTTCAACTTGAGATGAATCCTATATTCTATCTGGAGTACTACTTCAAATGCACAGAAGCTCATATTAGAAATCTGTTATTCATAACATTTACTGTACAGTAAGATAGGTTTATTAATTCTAATTTTGAGCCAATTCTAAATTCAGTGCCAAAAAGGGGTGATAATCTTAGGCCATGATAAATGATGCCACCTTGTAAATAGAAGAATGAAAAGTCATTGAATACCCAATTTACTAAATGAGTCATCTATAAACAGAATAAAAACCAGGCTTCCCCAAGTTTTTATCTGCTTTAGATGACGAGTTTAATAAATTCGGTATTTTATGAACACAAATTTGATATTCTATTTTCATAAAAAATTGAGGGAATTACAGATATTTATTACTTCAAGTAATTCTGCAAAACATATAACAATGTTTGCAAATTGACTTCATCAAAACATTATGACGTCATTTTGATGATGAAAATATGACATTGCTTAAAGTTCTTAGCTCATTTGCATAGTTTTTTCGCAAATGTAATAACACCCGTATAATATCAAAACTATTCAAGGGGTTTATTTCACTCCTGCAATGTCGGTCATATTATAAAAGACTTTAAATTTCTTTACCAGTGAGGGTCTTCTCCAGCTCTTTCAATTCATGATTATTCTCATTTAGCGCGGATTTCAACCTGTGCTTCTCATCGTCAGACTTTTTAAGTTTTTTCTCTAAATCCATTCTCTCTTGTTCAGCCAAGGACAGCTTCTTATCCGTCTCTCCAAGCCGACATTCAAGTTCCGTAACTCTCTCAGATATAGCCTCCCTCTCTTCCTCCATCTGTGTCAGTTTAGCTGTTTCTACCTTGTGATCTTTTTGTGATGATTCTCTCGAAGCAAGTAACTGCTGATATTTCTCTAGTATTTCTGTGTACTCTGCTCAAAATAAAGCACAAGAAAATGTGAATTGTAGATTGATTCATTGAATGATTGATTGACTAACTAATGTGAATTCGTAGGTTGTTTGATTGAATGATTGATTGGCTAACTAATTGAAACAAGAGGGCCGTTGGCCCTGGGTCGCTCACCTGAGAAAAAAGCTTCATTACCTAGGTATGTCCATGCAACCACAGAAAAAGAGATGTTCACTTATTCAATCAGATAACATTTGAAATAATCATTCCCCCCCCCCTCTGCTCCTCCCCTGATCATTATTTATTTAACCTTTTTCCATAAAAGGTCTGTGATCAGCTAATCTATGCCAGATATACAGGCTGAGTCTGAGACTTTTAAAGTTTTCTTTAATGAGTTGATCAATCCATGTCAAATATAAAGGCTGTAGGGATTCAAAATTCTCAACAAAGCACTCCCCCCTCCCCCAAGATGCTCTGCACCTGGTGAATCTACAGTCATGATTTTAGCTAATTCAATATATGTCCATATGCTGATCATCCATACCAATTTTCAAGTCTGTAGGACTCCTGGCTCATTAGAAGAAGTTTAAAGATTTCAAAAATGATCCAAAGTACTACCCCCTCCCCAAGACACTCAGCACCTGGTGACCCTACAGTCATGATTTTAGCTATTATTAATGTCAATATATAGATCACCCATGACAATTTTCAAGTCTGTAGGGTTCCTGATCAAGGAGAAGAATAAGCTTAAAGATTTCAAAATTGATCCAAAGTACTACCCCCTGCCCCCTAATGCTCTGCATCTGGTGGCCCTACATTCATGATTTTAGCTATTTTATTTTAGATCCATAATTATGCTTATCATCCATGCCAATATTGAAGTCTGTAGGGCTCCTGGTTCATTAGAAGATGAAGATTAAAGTTACAAAATTTTCACAAAAGTACTCCCCCCTCCCCCCTGGTGCTCCGCACCTTGTGGCTTTACAGTCATGATTTAAGCTATTTATATTAAGGTCTATGAGCTGATCCTCCATGCCAATTTTCAAGTCTGTAGGGCTTGTGGTTCAGAAGAAGAAAAAGGTTAAAGTTTACAAAATTTTCACAAAAGTACTTCCCTCTCCCCCCTGGTGCTATGCACCTGGTGAATCTACAGTCATGATTTTAGGTATTTTTATAAAGCTCCATATGCTGATCATCCATGCCAATATTCAAATCTGTAGGTCTCCTGGTTTAGAAGAAGAAAAAGGTTAAAGATTACAAAATTTTCATCAAAGTACTACCCCCTCCCCCCTGGTGCTCCGCACCTGGTGGCCCTACAGATATGATTTTAGCTATTTTTATTAAGGTCTATGAGGTGATGATACATGCAAAATTTTAAGGCTGTAGGCCTTCGTGATCAGAAGAAGAAGAAGGTTAAAGATTACAAAATGTACCCAAAGTACTACCCCCTCCCCCCTGATGCTCCGCACCTGGTGGCCCAACAGATATGATTTTTGCTATTTTTATTAAGGTCTATGAGCTGATCATCCATACCAAATTTCAAGGCTGTAGGGCTGCTGGTTCAGAAGAAGAAGAATTTTAAAGATTTTCTTAAATTTTTAACTTTGGTTGCCATAGCAACCAGATTTTTTCACCGATTTCAATTCTTTTAGCAATTCTTAAAGGGGACCACCTAAGGAACATTTCTGCCAAGTTTGGTTAAAATTGGCCTAGTAGTTTAGGAGGAGAGGTCGATTAAAGAAATTGTTGACGGACGACGCACGACGCACGACGGACGACGCACGGACGCCGGACAAAAGGTGATCACAATAGCTCACTTGAGCACGTTGTGCTCAGGTGAGCTAAAAAGGAATGGCGGATAAGCAATTTTTAATCTTTGCTATGCTGGATAAAAATCTTGGCAAAATTGCATTAAAATGTAAGAGATTAAAGCACTCAATGTACTTATTGTGAGTTTGTAGACTAAAAATGCTATCTTTTTAACTCTGAAGGTTGAATAAGGTAAATCAGGTGGTATAGACACAAATGCAGGCTAAGCTTTGTCTCTACCTACAACAAAAGCAGAAATACTCTGGATTCAGTATCGTTGGTTAAGAGTATTTCAGTCAAATGTTGGAGGTTAGCGTATCTGACAGAGGATAATTGATCATTGAGATATATTGTTAAGAAGTTTTTGTCTTTTTTTTTAACATATGGAAGGCTCAGCACAAAACAGTTGTAACTGCCTATTTGTCAGCAATAAAATTAATAGAAATATTGAAGAAAAAAATTTTTTGATGAAAATAAACAAACAAAATTCAAAAATAATTTATCATTTTATGAAAATTTTCTGCCACAAGTGGGTAAAAAGAGCCTTTTTTGAATTGGGAAGTAGCCTTTAATAGGACCCTTATAAAGAAGGAGAAAAGCCCTGGCTCTGAGCCATCAATATGACATAAATGAAGATAACTATTTTACCTATCTGACCCTTTTCAGCGTTGGCTTCCTTCTCGCTAATCAGCTGGTCCTGTTGCTGCAACATAAGCTCCTGTTCCTGCATTGTTTCCTTAAACATGGTGATCAGGCTGTCTCTCTCTTTGATAACTAGGAAATAGATACAATTTATGTTGGCAGAATTAGCCTGGCTCCCGGACTGTCAGTTAGTGTTGATTCAAAAATAAATAAGGTACAGCACTTATGTTTTACTGTTTCAATTTCCAATTACCTTAATTCCAGATACTGCATCTAACACTGATGGATCTCCAAAATAACTAAAAAAATTAGCTAAGTAGAGTTACGGTTAATGCTGACTGCAATCCATATCCATGAGAAGAACATAACTGCAATGTTTCAAGTCAATTGGACATAAAGTGATAGTACCATCCCCCCGCCATAAAGCTTGATAGTAAACTGAAGCCTAATAAAACAAAGGGCAATAACACCAAAATCATGCAAGTAAGAGTTGTTGTTCTTGTATAATGCACTTCTCCTCTATGAGATTTATCCACCTCTTAAGTTTCAAGTTGGTAAATATTTAACTTTCAGAGATATGCTCTGGACAAAATCTAAGTATTTAAAATAACATGCGGTACAAAGACCATTACCATATCTATCCCCTTTGCCGAACAGCAGGGGATAATAAATTAATAGTGTTATGCTACAAAGAAGTGAATGCCACCTGTCTGAACACCAAATGCCAAGGGTGATCGTATATGTCCAGTCTTTTGACTGACAGACCTATAAAAAGGGCTGTATACAGCTTAATGTCATGTTTTCATGTTAAGTTTTGCAAATACACAGACAGACAGACATAAGTACACAGTATGCCCCTGCATGAATAAATTTGTACTCCCACCTATTTTTAAACCTTGATATCTATCTGTATATAAGACCTGTCACACGAGTCTGCTAAACTTCTGTCTTTCAGAAATAAGAGTCAAACTCTGTCATACCTTTTCTTTCATTTTCCAACTGATGCTGCAGATCATCTATTGTGTTAGATTTCTGTTCCAAGTCTCCTTCTTTCTTGATGATTTGTAATTTCAGTTCATTCGACAACTCCATATAGTGTCTAACTTCTTTTTCAATGTTTCTTTCTCCCTCTGAATGTTTAGTCTGGAATAACATGTAAGAAAGTGCCAAACATAACATAAATGGCAAATTTTTTGTTGCAAGTTAGAAAAAGTTTCAAATCAAAGGTAATCAATTATTCCATTATGATTATGCTATTTTTGTCTTATGTTAATCACCTTATATTTGCTTGAGTTTTATTTCACTGAAAAAGCCCCTCAAACTTATTTTGAGGATGCATGAATTCTTGAATGAAAGCCTGTATTCTTATTTTCACATCAAAGTTGAACCAGTCATAACAGCTTCTGATTAGTAAAATAATTAAGGGTTCATCTAGAATGCATTTTTGCGCTTCTATCATGTCAATGTTATAGTTTATACTAATTTATTTTGGTTCAATTGCGACGAAAGCTTAAGCTTATAGAATCGCTCTCGAACACTCAATCCTGATGTTTTCACGTCCCCGAGAGAGAGGCAGTGGTTTAAACCCACTGCTACCCATTTTTACAGCTGGGTGAACTGGGGCTGGCTATTAAGTGTTTTGCCCATAAACACACCCCATCGACAGTGGGGCTCGAACCACGGACCTCCAGGTCACGGGTCGAGTGCATTTACCACTAGGCCACCGAGGCCGATGTCAATGTTGTCTGACATTTCTGTAATATCCGTTGATACCCAGAGGGAATACACATTGTTATTTGATATTCAAACCAACACTGTTAAGGTAGTGGACCTATTGTAGTTCAACACCATTTCAGAACACATGATCCTTCACAATATTAACCAAGGTTTCCAACTGAAAATATTAGAAAACCTTGGTTAACACTGATACAACTCATGCAGGGGTGTGGAAATACGAGTTTTCTCCACTTGTCCCTGGACAAGTAAAAGCGGATTTTCTACTTGTCCAGAGTCAAAATGAACTTGTCTGCTAAAGAGTAAATAGAAAAAATTGAAAAAAAAAAACATTGCCTTTTGATGAAGAAAATGCTGGTATGCAGCATTTTCTTCATTAAAAACAATGTTTTCTACCCTATGATATGAACATTAGGATGATTTCTCTCTTAATTCTTTTAAGTAACATTCCAAGATTTGCCCTGGTATTTACTTGTCCTTGGACAAGTGGCTTAGAAAAATTTACTTGTCCTCAAGTACAAAAGCCCGAGTCGGACAAGTCAGGCATGGGAATTCCACACCCCTGAGTTCATGACTCCCGAAACATTGTCCAGAATTATTACGGGTCCACTACCTTTAATAAATTACATCTTTTAATTTGACTTATAAGTGAAAATGATTTCAGAATTTCATTATCTTAAATGATTTACCATATATCATTAAGCTTGAGACAACCTAATAACGATGTTTAAAGAAACATCACATATAAGAAATTCTAGAATTTCAAGACTTGTACAAATTCTGTTTCATATTACACCAACCTCCAGATTCTTTATGGTTTCCTGAGAGTGTTTCAGCTCTTGTTTTTTCTGTTTAAGTTGGTTCTCAATTTCAACCATCTTTCCCATCCATTCTTGTAGGGTTTCGTTGGTTTTCTTTAATTGTTCTCTCATGTTTTCTTCCCTTTCTCGGATCTATAATGTATATTTCTTTTCACTAAGAAGCAAGTCTTTGACATTTTGAGTGTTTGAAATAATTTGATTGTTTTGATTATTTTCAACATTATACTACATTTTGGAAAACGTTATGATACAGTCTACCCTGTCTTAAGCAAGCACCCAAGGGACATTCAAAATGTGCTTGCTTAAGACAGTTTCTTGCTTAATACAGGTCAATTTTAGTGCATTTGGTTCATTTGGGAACTTTCCCCGTTTGTGGACTTTTCCAACAATTTGACATGTGTGTAAGGGGTTGAACATTGAGCTTCCTAGAAAGCTAAGCAGTCCGAATAGAAGAATGACTGACTGCCCAAGATACTTTGAGACCTTAGCTTTTTATGAAGTGCACAGTGAAGACTCTGGATAGACTGTTCAGATGCACAGGCTGGCCAGAGTCTTTGCTTTGCCTACTTTTAAAATTGTTGGAAATGCCTTGCAGAATCTCAAATGACTTTTGTCAGAATGACCTTTGAGGAGCCAAACTCAGCCCCATGCAATTTTCAGCCCAAAACAATATGGACTGAGCAGTGAGCTAACCTTGGCCCTGTTGGCTGTGTTAGATGACATTAACCTTTACAAATAAACGATGCCTCAATATCAGCAGATACAGTATTTCCTCTAATAATAGCACCTTCCCTAATAGAAGCACCCCTACATTTTTTACCAAGAAACTCTACTTCAAATGCCTAAATTCTGGGAACTTTTTAAGAATTCTTCTCTCATTTGAAAAGAATTTCCCCTAAACAATCATTTGTATGATTGTTAAGAGGAAATTCAATTCAAATTAAAGGGAAATGGGTCTTAAAGACATAAGTTTTAATGATTTTCTAAATCAGAAAATGAGTACTAAATAAATGCTCCCTGACCATGTTATGTATAGCTCCCAGGAGAATTTATTTGGAGAAATACGGAACAAATATAATGAAATTTATAAATTGATAACGGACATTTGGCAAGGTTAACTCTTTTGGGTTAAGCTTTTCAAACAGAAATTAAATAATGAATACATTAATAAGAATAGTATGAAACTCATTTGATAGAAAACAAAAACTCTTGACTTTTAAGTACATACCTTTAACTTAGTGCACATTACTTTTGTTTGTTTTTCATATTTGATTGTTTTAGTTTTAAATACAAGTATCAAACGTTCAGTCAACTATTTCAATGGTATTTACATAGCAAAAGACAAGACCAAATAAATGCAAGCTAAAACAAGATGTGTTTGTGAAACACGAATGCCCCCGTAACAGCATTTTTTTTTTTAAAGTTTGACCTTAACAGATGACCTTGACCTTGTCACATGACCTTTACCTTGTCACATGACCTTGACTTTGGTGTGCAGCTTTGTATGTCAAATACTTTTGGAGAAAAGGCAAAGGTTAAGTTTTCGGGTTAAGTTTTCGAACAGACAGACGGACGGACAGACAGACGGACATTAGTAAAACAATATGCCCCCGATCTCTCGATACGGGGCATAAATATCTATAAAGCCTACCTTGATTACTTCTAAATGAGCAGATGGACTTCCAACAGATTGTCTTGGGTCATTTTTAATCATTGCCACACTTGATCTTCGATGAACTTCCTTTTCCAGAACAGAGGAATTTCTCGATCTTTCCTCTCTCAAATCTCTTTCTAATTGTTCAATGGTTGCCTCCAAATCAGCAATCTTTTCCCTACTTTTGGTCTCTGTGTCTTGAAGTTTATTAGTGAAGTAGTTCAACTTTCTTTGAAGAAGTGAGTCATTTGATATGGGTGAGGTTATTGACATGTTTGAAGAATTTTCAGTATTCACTAACTTTTCTTCAAGCTCCTTAATCCTGCTTTCTAAAGAACTTATCTTATACCTGGCTTCCACTAATGCATTCTCCGCATCAATCTTAGCTTTTCTCAATTTACGAACACCAGTTTGGGGACTTAAACAATGCATTTCGCTTGTTTCTGTTAACAGTTTCTGATATTCCTCATTTTTTCTTTTCTCACTATCATACAGTCTTTGAAGCTCTTCAAACTTCATATTATCCATATCACAGTCATTGCTTTTATGTCCTTCACTAAAAAGTTCTGATGACTTCACAACACAGTCTTTAACAACCTTATCACTTGTCTTGAATCTATTCAGCTCTTCTTTCAAGACTTTTACCTCCATTTGAAGAGTTTCAATTTCAACATTTTTCAGGGCTACTTCACTTTCATTTTCATTGTCTTTTGAACAACATGTCTCACTAACCTTTTCCCTTAAATTATCCCTTTCTGTAAAAACTTCATCTAGTTTAAGTTTTACAGATTCAAGTTCATTATCACAGTTTTTCTGAATACTTTCCAACTTCAGTTTGTAATTTTCAATTTCATTCATACAACTCTCCTTTTCTTTTGTCATACAATGTAGTTGATCTTTAACACTGTTTAACTCATCTGACCTCTCATTAGCTATCTCTACACATCTGGCTTCATTAGCTTCTCGCATAGATGTTAAGGCATCTTCTTTCTCTCTCAATTCTTTACTCAGCCTGTCAACTTTTGACTTGAGATCTTTACATTCAGAAATTTGATCATGCAAATAATCTTTTGCTTTTAAACTTTCCTTCTCTACCTCAAATAGTTGTTGTTTCAAAACATTGAAATCCGACTCCATTTTGGCATACATTTCCTTGTGCTTGTGTAACACTGCCTCTAACTTAGCACATTTAGCAACAAGTGTTTCCTGTTCGTCTTTATTTTCATCCTGACCGGGGTCATCTGATGTTTTCATTTCTGCAATTTGTTGGGTCTTTTCCTCAAGATCATCTTCAAGTTGATATATCCTTTTCCACGCCTCATCTAGCTTGCCTTGTAATTTGGATTTTTCCATCTCAAAGGATTTATTTTTTATGTCAGTTTCTTCTTTTTCCTCCGTTAGCCTGCTTAAACTTTTTTCTAAATTTTCTACTTTTTCAAACAATGTTTCTTTTTCCTCAACTAGCCTAGAGTTCATTTCTTCAATTTCTGTTTTAATTATTTCTAGATTTTTCTCATTTTCTCTTTGAAGCACATCCCCCAGAGCTTTTTTCTCATTATCAAATTGTTCTTTCAAATCTTTTATATTATTTTGACTCATTTTATCTGCAATATCCTTGCTTTCAGATAGAAGTTTCTTCTCATTTTCCAGTTTTTCAATATCAATTTTCATTTTCTCTATCACAGATTTTTGTTCCTGAATAAGTTCATCTTTATCACATAATTCCATTTCTTTGTCAGCCACTGCAGATTCCAAATCATGCATACTTTCTTCTAAGGATTGCTTACGCTTTTCATTGCACATTGATTTGAGTTTCTCATCAACCTCTTCATAAAGTTCACTTATTCTCTTTATTTCCTTCTCTCTCTCTGTTAATATTTCCTTCTGAGATTCAACAATTTTTTTCAAGCTTTCTGATTCACCTTTAACCTTTTCTTTGTCCTCTAACTCCAGTAGAGTTGCATCAAGATTTTCTTTAAACATTTCAAGTTCCTCATCCTTATCTTTCATTTTATTATGGAACTCCTCTGTCTTAATGTCATAGTATTTTATCTTAGCCTGCAATAACTTTATTTCTTTTTTGGTTTCATTGTTATCTTTAAGCTTATTTTGCAACTCCTCTATTTCATTAATATAGTCTTTTATCTTTTTTTCTAATTGCTTTATTTCTTCAGTAGCATTAGTTAGTTTTTCATCTTTATCTTTTATTGAATTTTGCAAGTCATCTTTTTCATTAGAATATTCTTTTATCCTGTTCTCTAAGTGCTTAATTTCATTTGTGATGTTCATTAGTTCTTCATCTTTATTGTTAGTTTTAAAATTCAACTCCATATTTTCTTTTATCTTAATCTGTAATTGCTTTATTTCATTAGTAGCATTGGTTAGTTTTTCATCTTTATCTTTCATTGAACTTTGCAATTCCTCAATTTCATTAGAATAGTCATTTATCTTGCTCTCTAATTGCTTAACTTTATTGGCAGTGTTCTTAACTTCTTTAAGTTCATTCTGCAATTCTGAGTTAGAGGCTGTGAGGTTTCCAACCTTTTCAGAGAGTTCTTGGCATAGGCTGTCCTTGTCCTTTATCAGAGACTCAAGCTTGACAATTTCTTCCTTATGACCTTCAAGCTCCTGAATCTCATTCCTAAAAGCTGACTCTTTATGTTCTAGTTCGTTAATCTTTTTCTCAAGATCTTTCCTTGAATGTTCAGTTTCTAGAAGCTTGTTTTTCAGAGTTTCAATTTCCTGTGTGTCTACCTTTTCTGAAATAGGTTCTGACTGCATTGATTTATCTTCAGAAGATTCACATCTTTGGTTATGTAATGACAACTCAGTATCTTTCTCCTTATTCTTTTCATTTAAATTTTCAATTTCTTGTAATGCCTTTTCTAATTTTTCCTTTTCTGCTGTTAAATTTACTTGAAGTGAACTGTTTTTCTGCTGTAAATGGTATATCTTTTCTTGCAACTCTTTCTCCTGAATTTCATTTTCATTCAAATGTTTTTCTATGATTGATTCATTGAATGTGGTTTGACAATCCTTTGATTCACTAGAATAATCAACCTTATCTTGGGCCTGCAACTTTTCTTTAAGTGACCTTATTTCGGTAGTGAGAGTTTCACACCTTGCTTTGTTCTCTGAAAGAATCCTTTTAGATTTCTCAGATTCTAGAGATGTGACAGCAAGCTCTTCTCCTGTCCTAGCAAGTTCCTCTACCTTCCGATTCAGCACATCTTGTAACATATCAAGCTGTTTCCTTGCCTCCTCAACTTGTGATCTGAACTCTTCATTCTCTATTTCCTTTTCATTTATTCTGAATTCAAGTTCCATGCACTTTTCAGATGCTTCACTAAAGTACATATCCTTTGCCTTGTAGCCAGATTTTAAGGTTGTAAGTTTTTTGTTAAGAGTTTCTATCTCCCTATTTTTCTCATCAATCTGAGACTGTAATATGTGAATTTCATTTTCCTCCTCATTATCTTCCTTTGTTACTGCTTCATCTGACACAACAGCCTGAATTTCAACTTCCTTAGTTTGTACCTCACAAATATCAATACGCTTCTTTTCCATTTCACTTAAAACAAGCTGAAGTTCTTGCTCTTTGCTCTCAAGTTTGTTCACATGAATTCTACTTTGTTCCAGTTCATTTTTCAACTGCTTCAATTCCACCTCTAGTTCCTGAACTCTATTCTCACAGTCCTCAATAGCCTTGTTCTTGTACTCAGCATCTTCACTTAGTTTCTCTACCTTAATCTCTGCTTCCGTTAGCTGCTTCGACTTGCTGAAATAATCTTTCATGAGTGGTTCAAGCTCCTTGATCTTCTGATAGGCATCATCAAGTTCTTTACTTTTCTCCTTTAGGGTATTTTCAAGGTCAGAAGAATCAGTTTCAGATTCACGCGGATCTTCTTTATCACACTGAATTTCTTTATCAACTCTCTGAACTTTATTGATAACTTCAACAGTCTGAGTAGAATCTTCCTCTTTTTCAGGGGGCAATAGTGGGGCAAATTTGGGTTCTTTTCCTGGTGTCTTCCTTGGTGACATTGAGAACAATCTAGTCCTGGCAGGATCAGGGCTGCCTAAACTTCCACCTGGAGATTTTAAAGGAGACCTTACACCATACAGCTGCGTTTTAAAATTGAAGATCTGAGATTTCAAGCTGGCTATCTCAGCATTAAATCCATGGATTAGGGCCTCTTCACTCTTGGAGTATTCTGCCTGACCATGTTCATACTGGATCTTCCACTCTTGAGCGTCTTTCTCTTTCTGAATGATCTGCTCCTCAAAGAAACGAGCTTTGTTCTTGTACTTGGTCACTTCAGCTAAAACAAGATGTGTTTGTGAAACACAATTGCCCCCGAAACATAATTTTTTTCAAACCTTTGACCTTGACCTCAACAAATGACCTTGACCTTGGTATCTTGACAAGATACATATTGATGAGATTTATCACTATGCCAAATATGAGCATTCATCGTCTCTTGAATAGGCTTCAAGTCATTAGAACTGTTAAGATTGCAGCTTCAGACTTCAGCCTGATGGACCATTTTTAAAACTAGAGGCGCTTGAGCGCCTGATTCGCTCCACAGGCCTGAATATCCAAATAATGACTATTAGAGGATGATAAAGCTGTTAAAATGAGAATTGAAGTGAATGAATGAGTGAATGTTTATTTCAAGTAAATAAGGGTCATATGCTGAAATATTTCAGCATAAAAAACTCATGATCAGTGAATAACAAAATTGACCTCTACCTGTTACACAAATATTTTTCATCTAATCACAATAATTTTGTGCAGTCTGATAATGGGTCACCCAAGGATCATTCTAGTGATATTTTGTTAAAATCCAAATATAAGAATTTCAAAACTAACAGAATGTTACTGCACAATATACTGGTGTTGGTCTGCAAAATTTTGATTGTAGATCTTTCCACTTTTAATTAAACACTACTAAAAGATGTTACTTCACAATTGTTTGTCATCAAAACAAAATTCTAACTAATGATAGTAAGAAGTAAAATATTCAATCCAATATATTTATTTTATTCTGCCCAATGCCTTAGAGTGCAGTAAACTCAACTCTTTCTACCCCACTTTGAATGTCAGGAGGTCAGAACATCATTTTACACTCCAATTCTGAGTGGGTATTCTCAGGCTACTTATTTCAACTAATGTTTCTATACATTTGAATTTCCTTCTAATCTATAATCATTACACCTATTAAATTTAACAAGTCTAGAAAAATTCATCATTGAGAAGATACCAAAAGGGTGATCAAATATTCACTTAATATGTTATAATACCCTCTACCAATAAAAAAAATATGCTGTTTATCTAATCAAATATTTTTTTACAGACTGATACAACTTCACAGAAATAAAATTTCCATGATATCTAATCCATCTGTTTAACCTTTCAGGATAGTTTGTTTTACCCTATATATGAAGAAATGACCTCTGCCCATAAAAGACATATTTTTGATCTGATCACAATATTTTTTAATAGACTGATAAAGGATCACTAAAGAATCATTCTAGTAAAAATTTGGTTGATATCTATCGATTAGGTTCTGAGAAAATGATTTTCAAAGTTTACACTATATAACATATAGGGAAATGACCTCCGCACATAAAATATATATTTTTTATCCGATCACAATAATTTTTGCTATACTGATAAAGGGTCACTCAAGTATCATTCATGTAAAATTTGGTTGATATCTATCAATTAGGTTCTGAGAAAATGATTTTCAAAGTTTTCACTATATAACATATAGAGAAATGACCTCCGCCCATAAAATACACATTTTCATCCGATCACAATAATTTTTGCAAAACTGATAAAGGGTCACTCAAGTATCATTCATGTAAAATTTGGTTGATATCTATCGATTAGATTCCGAGAAAATGATTTTCAAAGTTTTGACTATATAACATATAGAGAAATGACCTCCGCCCATAAAATACATATTTTTCATCTGATCACAATGATTTTTTGTAGGCTGATAGAGGGCCCCTCAAGGATAATTCATGTGAAGTTTGGTAAATATCCATCAATTAGTTTCTGAGAAAAGCCACCTATTACCATATATGGAAATTAGCCACGCCCACTACAGCCATGATTTTCAACCGATTAATAATCTTTGAAGGAATCTGATAGAGGGTCACCCAAGGAACATTCCTGTGAAATTTGATTGGAATTCATCCAGTACTTTATGAGGAGAAGATTTTTAAAGTAAAAGTTTACGGACGGACGGACGGACGGACGCACGCACAGACGCACGGACACCTCGCCATGACAATAGCCCGCTGGCCTTTCGGCCAGTGGAGCTAAAAATTGATTTTGCCTGCAAGGCAGTTTAATATCAGGTAAATAATAACCTACTTTTCCAAAGTAATAACAAAATGTTAAGTTTTTGTTTTCATCATGACCTTGAAAATAACTTGGACCTTGACTGATGACCTGAAGGTTAGTTCTAACCAGAGGTTCTTGTTACAAGCAAATACAAATACCATATCACAAGTAATTTGATTGTGGTTTGTTTGAATTGGGTAGGGGTGTGGAATTCCCATGCCCGACTTGTCCGACTCGGGCTTTTGTACTTGAGGACAAGTAAATTTTTCTTAGCCACTTGTCCAAGGTCAAGTAAATACCAGGGCAAATCTTGAAATGTGACTTAAAAGAATTAAGAGAGAAATCATCCTAATGTTCATTATATTATCTCAGGGTAGAAAACAGTGTTTTTAATGAAGAAAATGCTGGATACCAGCATTTTCTTCATCAAAAAGCAATCTTTTTTCACATTTTTCTATTTACTCTTTGGGGGACAAGTTCATTTTGATCCTGGACGAGTAGAAAATCCGCTTTTACTTGTCCAGGGACAAGTGGAGAAAACTCGTATTTCCACACCCCTGAATTGGGTTTTACACCGCTTCTTACAATCTGTCAGTCAAATCAGGAGGCCAGAAACCTATCAATAGATTCCTGGGGTTTCTCTCACCAGTACTATCCATTCGGAACACCGCTCGGCCAATCTCACGATCAACCTCGGATGTACATAGACGGACTATTTTTAAAAATTGGAAAAACTCGATGACGTCAGTTAAAATGGCGTTAGCCCTCGAAACTGTGAGTGAAAACATTCGACGTCGCCAACGCTACTCGTTTAAGTAACTGACGCGAATTCATCGAATCCTTATATTAATATCTTTAGATTCTTAAATAACGGCTGAAAAAATCTTATTTTTTGAGAATGATTCGTCATTCTCAAAAATTAAGATTTTTCAGCCGTTATATACTGTAAAAATATAAATCTTCAGTGCTAGTTTTTCTTACACTGTTTCCGCCTAACAAAATGCACGATTTCGTTACATACCCATCCGCCTTACATACATCCGAGGTATGTTGTAGTTTACGGAAATGGCCGAGTGATGTTCCGAATGCAGTACTATCATTACATCCTTTCCTAGCCTCCAGTTGCTATCTCAATTAGGTTTACAATATTATGAAACCATTGGCGAGACAAAATGTTGAATATATTTGCTGCTGCCATTGAAAATGAAAATTTTGAATGCTTTTTTTTTTTACCATTCATAAGTTATGACCAATGTTCTAAGTTTTTAAAGCACAAACAGACAGTGCGAAAACAATATGAACATTATGTATTCAGTCAATCTTGCTCGAGCAACCACGTCTATCAAGCAACCATATTTAAGAAGTGGCCCTTTTCAAAATCCCCGTCTTTTAATCAAAATGTCTTAAAAAGTAGCTATTGTTGGTCTAAAATTTATTAACAAGAGGCCCAAGAGGGCCTGTATCGCTCCACTGGCTTTAACATCATTAGACTTGCATTAAATGAATCTTTCTTTGAATGAAAACAATACTTTGAAATCTCTTAAGACCTATTTTATATTAATTAACTGGGTATGGCTCACATTGCACCAAAATTCTCAAGTTTCATTGAAATTGGCCCAACCTTCATCAGGAGATGTAGTTCAAAGATTTCGGGCTCAAAATAAGCCACACCCTGACATGCCAATATTTAAGGGCTAATTGATATTTCACATAAAATTTTAGACAAGGGTCACAGAAGGAACATTCTGGTAAAATTTCATTGAAATCAGCCCAGTGATTCAGGAGGAGATGTCCTTGAAAGAATTCGGGCTCAAAATAAGCCCCACCCTGCCACACCCATATTTATGGGCCAATCAATATTTTGAGAGCAACTTTTGGAAAGGGTCTCCCAAGGAACAATCTGGTAAAGTTTCATTGAAATTGGCCCAACCTTCATCAGGAGGAAATGTCGTTCAAAGATTTCGGGCTCAGATAAGCCCCGCCCTGCCATGCCCATATTTGGGGGCCAATATCAATTTCAGGAACAATTTTTGAAAAGGGTTACCCCAGGATCATTTTGGTACAGTTTGGTTGAAATCGGCCCAGTGGTTCAGGAGGAGATGTCATTCAAAGATTTCGGGCTCAAAATAAGCCCCGCCCTGCCACGCCCATATTTGGGGGTCAATCAAAGTTTCTTGAAAAATTTAGGTAAAGGGTCACCCCAGGAACATTTTGGTAAAGTTTGGTTGAAATCGGCCCAGTGGTTCAGGAGATGTCATTCAAAGATTTTGAGCTCAAAATAAGCCACGCCCATATTTGGGGGTCAATCAAAATTTCTTGAACAATTTAGGTAAAGGGTCACCCAAGGAACATCCATGCCAAGTTTCATTGAAACGGTTTGGGAGGAGAAGATTTTTAAAGATTTCAAAGTGAAAAAATGCGACGCCCTACCACGCCCATATTTGGGGGTCAATCAAAATTTCTTTAACAATTTTAGAAGATGGTCACCCAAGGAACATTTCTACCAAGTTTCATCAAAATCCACCCATAGGTTTTGGAGGAGAAGATGTTTAAAGAAAAAGTTTACGCACAGACGCACGCACGATGGACACACCACCATGACAATAGCTCGCTGGCCTTCAGCCAGTGGAGCTAAAAATGAGCCTTATGTCATCAGAATCGTCTCAATACTTTTTAGTTTTAACATTGGATTATTGAGAATTTTGCAATTATATACATTTTAAATCAAAAGGTATGTTTATTATCTGTAAACAAAACGTGTAAAAAGCGTCCATTTTCTTTAACAACCGCTTTTCGGTGGTCCTGTAACTGGTGGCTTTAAATAAGTTTGACTGTATTTCTAGTCTAGGGAGACGCATTTTCTGCGAAATGGTATACTTCTCAGATACCTCTCCTTGATAGATGACCTTTAGCAATACACAATCATTGACCTTTGTATACTCCTCAGGGGTGTGGAAAAACGACTTTTCTCCACTTGTCCATGGACAAGTGAAAGTCAATTTTCTACTTGTCCAGGATCAAAATGAACTTGTCCTCAAAAAATGAAATAATAAATATTGAGAAAAACATTGTTTTTAATAAAGAAAATGCTGTATCCCAGCATTTTCTTCATTAAAGACAATGCTTTCTCCCCTTTCATACAAACAAAAGGATGTCTTTCCTCCTAGATCTTTAAAGTACTGTATCAAGATTTGCTCTGGAATATACTTGTCCACGGACAAGTGGCATAGAAAAATGTACTTGCCCACAAGCAGAAAAGCCCGCGTCGGGCAAGTCGGGCATGGGAATTCCACACCCCTGCTCCTCAAAGAAATTTCATTCACACCTATCAAAAGCCTACTTTTTCTAAAATATGACAAAAAAGATCGATAAATGCTAGTTTTTGCGAACAGTTATTATAAACTCAAGAAATTCACGTGATTTGAAATGCATTACTTGATAGTGTTGAAGAGGATCAA
This sequence comes from Fragum whitleyi, assembly GCA_948146395.1. Lineage (NCBI taxonomy): Eukaryota > Metazoa > Mollusca > Bivalvia > Cardiida > Cardiidae > Fragum > Fragum whitleyi. The sequence continues at coordinate 48,226,125 of OX411554.1, forward strand.
TATCATGGTGCTTAAGGTTGCTTAAGGCAGGCATCATACGACAAGCTGTTGTAGATGAATTTTTTGTTTTGGGACCAAACATCTCCAACATCTGGAACCCCTTCAACATGACTCACTCCTTTATGTATAGGGCCAGAAATGACTAACACCTAAAAACAACGTTCACCCAGTACAGCCAACTATGTAAATGTTATTTAGCCTACTTCTCTCTTACCCCAACTTCAATTGAATTGATTGAATGGGGTTTTACTCCTATATGTATAGGGTCAGAAATGACTTACACCTAAAAACAACGTTCACCCAGTACAGCCAATTACGTAAATGTTATTTAGCCTACCCCAACTTCAATTGAATTGATTGAATTGGGTTTTAGGCCGCTTTCAACATTATTTTAGTTATATTGTGGCAGCAGTGTCAGGGATATTTTTGGATCAATTTCATGATAGACCATTGAAATGGGCCAAGGGCCCATGTCCCATTCATTTACATGAAAAATCTAAGATTTTGATGGGCCATCTGCAAAATTGATGGGCCATTAGGCAAAAGTGGTGGGCCGAAGAATCCTTAATACCTATCCTAGATTAAAATAAGCATCTGATTTGAATAGATTATATATGGGGCCCATCCAAAACTGTAATCAGATTTAGTCTAAAACAAAAAGTTTGTCCTCAAATTCTCTACGGCCCATCCCAAAATAATCCCTGCAACTGGAGCAGCTAACAATGGATTCCTGGTTTTTCTCATGCCAGTACTACCACAACATCCTTTCCTAGCCTCCAGCTGCTATCTCACATAGGTCTACGATTTTCGACCCATACCCCAACTTCAAAGACAATTTTAATCTCTTGACGTTGTAAAATCTCCAGATAGAAAGTCTGGAACCACTTCTGAGAGGCCATGCTTGCTATAGCAAGACACCTTATACTTAAGAATCTCATTTGACTCAATGTTGCGACCTTTGACTGAATATAAGTAATTATATTAAAATGTGTATCAGAAAAAGATGTGCAATCTTCATCTTTCTCGATTTTTATTACATACCCCATTTCTCCTAACAATAGCCTCCTCCCTATTAGTAGCATCCCTACATTTTTACCAAGAAAAACCCATTTAAAATGTCTAAATTTTAGGAACTTTTTTAGGCTTCTTCTTTAATTTAAGATGAATTTCCTCTCAACAATCATTTATATGTTTGCTTAGTGGAAATTCATCTCAAATTAAAACAAAAAAGGGTGTAAAAGACATCAATTCTAATGATTTTTAAAATCAGAAAATGCATACTAAATAAAAGCTCCCTGACCATGTTATGTATAGCTTCTGGGAGTGTTTATTAGGAGAAATACGGTATGTCTAGATGAAGTTAAAAATATTTTTAATCTCAAAGAACTTTTTTTTGAAGAGTATATGAAAATGTAGGGATGGGAACGAGTATTCGATTAATCGAGTACTCATTCGAACGTCGGATTAACGATTACCAATTTCACTAATCGATTAATCAGTAAAAAAAATGAAATAATAGCAAATTCGTTTCTAATCTCATTTTTTTCATATTTTCTCAAAATATCGATCTTCCATATGAAATGCTGTTCAGCTAAAGATTATGTATGCAACACCTGGGCGCCTGCCGACTGTCTTATCTATCAATATTTTTCCGAATTTGCAATCAAGTGCCAACTGTCATTGTTCTTGCTGTCTAACAATACACAACATTTTGTAACTATTCGCACCTTCGAATTTTGGTAATCTTATTTATCAGTGACTGTGCAATTTACTTGGATCTTCGGATCAACCCAATGTTGCAGCGTCGTTCCAAAACCTTGTAACGCAATCTTATCGATGGTGTAGATACTTGGTCTTTCTAAACCGAAAGTTATATAAAAAAACCGATGAATATATATTACCGAGAAATGACACTCTCTAACCATGCCGTTTCTTAAAATAAATTAGCAATCATATGTCATTTCAACTGCCCCTTTTACTGAAAATATGCAGCAAATACCGTACATCTTTACGTTTGAAGTTACAGAATAAATGAATGTCCTCCATTCTATACGGGTACTCGAGTACTCGATCGGAAAGGTGAACGAGTAATCGATTAGTAAAATTGGTACTCGTTACCATCCCTATGAAAATGTCATGTAAATTTTTTATTTAGTTTTTGCCAATATTTACTTAGTTTTTGCCAACATTTGACATTGAAAGTAGAGAAATTAGCTATAAGTTTGTTGTTGTTAAGTTTCAAATTTCAGGGGAATGCCTTTAGTTTAACAATCACTAGAAAAAAATGTTAACAGATTTTTGCAAGATGATGGTCATCAAAATACCAGGGGCCTGTTTTACTAAACATCTTACAATCATTTTTTTGATTGTTCAAAATGGTTTCCCTTGAAAAAGGTTTGTTTTAAACCGAAACTAGTCGGGAATAAAAATTAAATTTAAATCAAGTTAGAAGTTTGATCTCTCTTTATCCCTATAATCATTTTTTGCGCAAGTCAAGAATTAAAGTATATGGAATTCTGCTTTGCATTGTCTCATTCCACTCGTCTTTAGAAGAAGATTCCAATGAGATTTTGCAAGACAGAATCTAACCATAAATGAAAACACCAGGTTTGATTTGTAAGTTTGACTTACGATTAATTTTTTCGTAAAAAGGTTAGTAAAACGGGCCCCTGGACCATGAAGAATACAACCCTGATATTTAAATGCAGGCTTTAACAAAGGCACTGCATGCCAAAGCCTATTTGTAGGTGCAAGGTGACAAATTCCCAGTTGAAAAGCGTACAGGGCTCCTATAAATATTCTCCTAAATTTGTTCCCTTGCTATTATGAATTGATTTTGTGATGGTGAAAACAGCTGCCAGGTCAATATCTTCAGTTGAAATAAAATTATGACAAAGACCATTAATTTGGTGTTTATTTCTTTTAAAAGGTCAGAAATGCTATCAACCTTTTTTGGCTGGAACAATTATGAAATTGTCAGTATGTCTGCAGATCCAAAGGCTCTTTGATAGACATTGTAAATCGACTTTCAGCTACAACCTAGGCTAGCCCTGCGTTAAGGATAACAAAACTAAAATTGTTTTCAAATTATACCCCGCTTTTCACATGCACTTGCAAGCAACTTTTCACATGCACTTGCGTGCAAAACAGGTTAAAATCTGCATACAATTTGCACTATTTTGTCATCCTGAATGCTGAGCAGGTGTAATGTTTTGTTTGAATGGGTTTAAGGCCTCTTCCAACAATCTCAGTTATATCGCGACGGTCGGAGCACCTAGCAATGGATTCCTGGTATTTCTTTAACCTGTACTACCATTACATCCTTTCCTAGCCTCCCACTGCTATCTCACATAGATTCTTGATTATCTACCCATTGGTGAGAGACAAACATCGGAAAGGATATTTGCCGCCACCGGGGATCGAACCCACGACTTCCAGATTGGAAGTCTTATGCCTAACCAACTGCGCTATAGTGGCGGCTGTGATGGCAGAGGACTAATCTGTATCAGCCAGTCTAAATTGTTGATTACTATCAGCATGGTGCCGCCCCTTGACATTTGTCATAACACCCACTAGGAACTTTTAGTTTAGTTATGTTTTGCTCAAAGAAAGCAGGCTCGACAGCAACAATTTGATAGTGGGCCATTTAAATATTGTAAATACAGCTTACAACATTTTAGTCGCTTAACAAAATGGAGGAAAATGAGAGATCATCTCATTAAGAACAAGTGTTTTGAATGGTAAACTCATTTCTTTGGTTGAAGGCAGCAATCTGTCAATTTCATAACAAGTGTACTGATTGGACAGGAAAAATAGCTAGTCCAATCAGAGCCCTTGTTACAGATATTCAAATGCCTCTTACTCCTTTTTGGTGGTAAACATGTGCCCAATAATTATGAACCTAATCCATAATTAGAAGATAATGCTCCTGACGAAAATGTGACACTATCTTTCCCCAGACCTTGTCCTTTGAGCTACTAGAACAAAATGAACAAAGGAACATCCACTGACTTAGGGAAACAATTGTGATTTTTTTCTTAATAAAAGCCATTAACAAACAAGAGCTGTCGGAGGACAGCAAAGCTTGACTATTCCTAGTGCTGGATAGTAACAGCAAATCAATATCGAAATTCAATAAAATTTGAGTCAAGAGAAAAGAATCTTTGTCTAGAGGCTTATATTATGGTCACAGAAGCATGTGCAAAGTTTCAAAGAAATAGCTTTAGTAGGAACAGAGATACAACTAACATAAAATAGTTGCACATAAAAACATAACCAAGATTTTTAAGGCCGAAAAGGGTTAAAATTCCACTAAATTAAATATTAGAGTAATTAAACTTTTTCTGTGGGCTAATAATATGGTCAAAGAAGCATGTGTAAAGTTTCCAAGCAACAGCTTTAGTAGATACAGAAATATTACAGATGTACATGAGATGCACGTAAAAACTTAACCAAGAATTCTATGTCTGAAAAGGGTTAAAATCCAATGAAATTCAATATGAGAGTAACTAATCTTTGTCTAGAAGCTGGTATCATGGTAACAGAAGCATGTGTGAAGTTTCCAAGCAAAAGCCTATGTAGAAATAAAGCTATAACTGATAAACAACATTTGCACGTAAAAACTTAACCAAGAATTTCTTAGTCCGAAAAGGGTTAAAATTTGATGAAATTCAATATCAGAGTATTGAATCTTTGTCAAAAGGCTGAAATTATGGTCACAGAAGCATGTGCAAAGTTTCAAAGCAATAGCTTTTATAGAAACAGAAATATTACAGAAAAAAAAACATTTGCACATAAAAACTTAACCAAGATTTCTACCAAGCATGTGCAAAGTTTCAAAGGAAAAGCTTTAGTAGAAATATAGGTAGGTTTTGTGCGGTGAGCCGTGAAATCTACTTTAAACGGTTAAATTCCTGTGCTATTCTTTCAAAATAGATAAAACAGGTTTAAATAATACCTAAAAAAGATACAAATTATCTTACAAATGTATCATATGCTTTTGAAATATACCTGATATACCTGTGGTAATGGACTCAACGCCTGCGTCAGAGCTCAGTTTTGAAAATACACCTATAGAGATATTACAGATAAACAACATTTGCACGTAAAAACTCAACCAAGATTTCTAAGTCTGAAAAGGGTTAAAATTCCATTTAATTCAATATCAGAGCATTGAATCTTTGACTAGGGGCTGATATTATGGTCACAGAAGCATGTGCAAAGTTTCAAAGCAATAGCTTTTATAAACAGAGATTTTTAACACTTGCACATAAAACCTTAACCAAAGCATTACGCCGACGCCAACGCCCGGGTGACTGGAATAGCCCCCCTATTCTTCGAATAGTCGAGCTAAACAAGAGCACCGCCTACGGGTGCCTACGCTCGGCTGTCGAGTGCAGGATGGTGGGAAAAAATCTAAGTCGAAAGAGGGGCATAATTTGCACAAAATGCATCTAGAGTTATCCCCCTTGATAGTATAGGTTGCTCTTTTGATGGTGAACATGTGTGCCAAGTTTCAAGTGAATGCCTTCAGTAGAACCAGAGATATAACAAAAAGTCAAAGTTTTCGCATGATGACGACAACGACGACGACGACATGGAGGCTATAGCAATACCTCGGGTTTTCTCCGAAAACAGCCGAGCTAAAAAAGAGGAAGAACTTTGACAGGGGCACACAGGGAAAAAGATTGATAATTCCTACTTCATACCCAGACTGCAAAATTTCAATATTCAAAATAAGGGGTATAGGCATTTTCTCCTAAAATTTAGGGGCCCAGCCCAAAATCTAGGGGCCATGGGCGCCTGGGAGTCTTTCCCTGGGCACTTATTGTCAAGTGTTTGAATGTGGTTTAACAAAGCTTTGAACTTTTCTCCAACAAATCTCGTTAGTTGGAGCAGCTTGTAATGGATTCCTGGTATTTCTTGCACCATTGCTTTGACCTTGAGCTTGGTATCTGCATATGCATATAGATATAGAGGATAATCATTTGTTTAAGTGTAAGATCGATTTATATTTCATTGAGTGAACAACAAAAGCTATATTTTCACGAGTGGCTCTGCCACTCGTGAAAATATAGCTTTTGTTTTTCATGAAATGAAATATTAATACATCTTACTAAAAAAATAAACGATTATTCTATTTCTTTAATGCAAAAATGAGACAAAATGTGAAATTTCTAGGACATATTTTCGTAAAGCGCGTCATTTTGCGCGAGATTGCTATGCTACGTTCATTGTAACGTCACTTATTTCGCTCCTCATAGATGACGTCAGATAGGATGAAATGCACAAAGCAGGGTATAAGTTTTTGATAATTTCACTGCTTTTGCATTAAAGAAGAAGTCCATCATCATACCAAATATTATTACTGTTTCGTAAATAAGCTTAATGTAATTGGTAATGTTTTTGGACAGACAGACAACAGTAAAACAATATACTGCCAGTCTTATTGATTGTGGGTCATTACAATGGGAAAAGTTACCATACTGTAAACACAGCCAGCACCAAGCATTTACCACTCACCTGAAACAAGAAATCAGGCTTATTATTAAATGCACACAATTTTAAGCGAAGTTAGAAAAATTTGTAACTACAGCTTAAAGAAAGCTATAGTATATAAAGTTTTAAAACTACACAGATGTTAAACTGTATTTCTCCAATAACACAAAGAATTTGTCATTATAGTTCAAAAAACGTTCAAGTACAGCCATAGGTACAATGTTTTGGAACTACAAAGATGATATAATGTCTCCAAATTACACATTTGGCTATACATTTAACATTCAGCTTTAAAGTGACAACTCTAATTATCAAATATTTTTGAATAGATTTTCCCTAACAGATTAGCTTCTTCACATAAGAGGAAATTAACCCTCACTTAAAGAAAATATTTGATACATTTTAAGACTGAGAATACTTTCTCCGAGAAATACAGTTAGGCTACATACAATATACATGCACAATTTCAATGGAAAATATAGAATGCGGAGATGACAATTTGTATAAATGAATGATGCTTGTTGCTGTTGGATTTACAGATAGCATTAACATATTGAGTTTAACACCACTTTCAACTGTATTTCAGTTATATCACTTCAGCTGGTGCCCCTATCTACTGTTTCCTTTGGTACAAGCACAAGTATTCATCTGAGCAATCTGTTATGGGCTTGTTCAATCAAATGATGCTAGTATTTTAATATATACCAATGGAGAAAAGGTTCTACCAAGTTCCGACAACAAAGGAATTAAACGTTTACCCTTGCCATGCTGATTATCAAAATCAAAGAGCAACAAGATGTGTTTGTGAAACACGAATGCCCCCCTAACAGCATTCTTTTTTCAAAGTTTGACCTTGACAGATGACCTTGACCTTGTCACATGACCTTGTCTTTGGTACCAGCGGATGCAGATCATTGAGATCTATCATCATGCCAAATATTAGCCTTGTATCTTGAATAGGCTTGAAGATATTGGCAATGTTAAGTTTTTTGGTTAACTTTTTGAGTTATCTGACCTTGACAGATGACCTTGACCTTGTCACATGACCTTGACTTTGGTACCAGCAGATGCAGATCATTGAGATCTATCATCACGCCATATATGAACCTTGTATCTTGAATAGGCTTGAAGATATTGGCAATGTTAAGTTTTTTGGTTAACTTTTGCAGACAGACAGACAGACAGACGGACGGACAGACAGAATGACAGACGGACAACGGTAAAACAATATGCCCCCGATCTTTCGATACGGGGGCATAAAAAGCACTGAATGTACCAACTGTGTGTCGACTGTTATTTGAAAATTCTAAATCTATTGACAATTCTGGTTTGAAAGTGAGAAACAGGTGGTGTAGACTGATATCAGACTGCACATATGTGCAGGCTGATGTTTGTCTACAGCTCCTGCCAAAGTAGGAATATTCTGGCTTCAGCATGACAAGGGTTAAATGGAATGATGGCATCCTATTGTTTTTCACACCAGTACAACCAAAACATACCATCTTGGCCACAAGCTGCTCTCTCAACAAAAGGCAGAGTAAATCTATAGGGTAGAAATACCAACTTTACAAAAATTTCCCTTTAGGCTGAAGAACTTTTGATAATGCCCCTTGAATGAAAGTAGTCGCTGAAACTGTATGTTCTCTAAACCCTTTGCTGTTTAATCCCTGCTTCTTACGTGCCTGTTATTTTATGATTGAGAAAACATTGTGAAAAAGAAGAAATTGACTCAGACAAGCAATTTCTTTTTTTTTCCACACTATTTTCTTCCCCACTGAATGGTTATTTTTTTAATTCAAATCCACTTTACAAAACCTTTGAATTCGGACAGGTCTAAAATTTTTAAAACAGGAAAGGATTAAAGGGATGAATTTCTTACAAATTCAATTTCTCTAGATTTGTAGAATCCTTATATTTGTGGGAATAACAAGACAAAATCAGATAATATTTAAGATATTTATTTACATAAAACATATAGTTTGTTTTGCAAATAACTGGTATCATCCATGATTAATGCACTGGCAGGGCGGAGCCTATGTAACGGGTCGTTGTACTTAAGAGAAATAAACTTTTATCTAAAATTACCTACTTCTAAACAGGGTTCGACACTAAAGGGAGTCTGGGAGTCCTAGACTCCTTGTTTACCAGTTGGACTCCTTTGATTTGCAAGTAAGGAGTCCGCTGGACTCCAAGGATTGAAAGGAAAAATTTTGAAATACAAATGCACAAAAGTTGTTGAAGAAATCATTTGCTTGCATCCTGTATTGTTTTTAGGGAAAAAACTGTTCTTTGGTAAAACATTGTGGAAAAGAAGAAATTGCTTATAACAAGCAATTTCTTCTTTTTTCCACAATGTTCTCCCATTATGAAAATTTGGACTCCTTACTTTGAGCTTGGACTCCTTGATTTCACGTGTTAGGAGTCCAATTGGCTCCTTAATCTCAGGAGTTAGTATCGACCCCTGCTAAAGAGAGTCAACATGAATAATTTGAGACCTTAAATTGTAGATTGATAACCAAATCCTTGTAACTTCAGCTTAATCAAGCTGAAGTTATGAGGCCTTGGTAACCAAAGATGAAATGTGTTCACTCTCTCAAAGCAGGCCAATCCTTTAGGTTTTAGGATACAGTTATTTGCATGTGTTAGCGGTAGTTCCCGACTAAAATTTGAAAGAACCCAAAGTATTGAAGACTGAACTTCCCAAATTACTTCACAGTTAAGCCCCGCCCTGCCAGTTCATTAATTACGCAGTATAAAAGAATGAGCCCGGAGTGACCTTTCCAACAATCTTTACAAGTTAAATGGGCAGTGCAAAACAGTTGTAAGGCAGTTACAACTGTTTTTCACTGACCAATCCAACTATATAACAAGTGTGTGAAATATAAAATACAGTAGCAAGGACAGCCAATAGTCTATGCTTGTCTACAAAACTTGGTGTATATACCGTATTTCCCTAAAAATAGCACTTTCACTAATAGTAGCAACCCTACATTTTTTACCAAGAAAACCCACTTCAAATGCTAAATTTTAAGAACTTCAGGACTTATTGTCTAATTTGATTTGAGTTTCCTCTAAACAATCATAAATAAATAGGAAAAAAGTTATATTTTTTTTCTTTATCAGAAAATGCATCCTAATTAAACGCTCCCTGACCTTGTTATGTATAGCTCCTGTGAGCCTTTACAAGGAGAAATACACTAGTTCTCCGTCTACAGAACAATAAGTGCAGACCGATCATTCTATTCACTTGCACAGACTGATCCCAGTCTTTCCACTGGGTACAGTTAAAATTGTTATATAAACAAATATTAAAAAGCATGAAAAGCAGATGCCTTGCTTGGCTGCAGGTGCTTGTTGGTGAAAAAAAAAATCCAAGACGAAAAAGTAGCATAAATCTTCAAAAAATGAATTAACTGCCCCCTCCCTCCCTTGATGGTATCAATTCCTTGTGTACCCATGCCGATTTTCACTCAAAGGTCTTTGGTAACTATTGAGATAGGTCAAGGTTAAAGTTTGTAACGCTGCCTTTAACTAGGAAAGAGTGATTGTTATAATTCAATGTTTTTGTTCCAGAACAGGCGAGCTAAAAAAAGTCTATCACAGGCTCATAATTATGTAATTATAACATATTTTTTTTTTAATTTTAAATAAACCAAAGGAAAGATCAAAAGTAAACAAAATGAAATATAGCAAGAGAAAAAGGACTTTTCTACAATGAATATTAACAATAGCCATGTCGGACATGGCCATCCCCTGCCATCAAAGCTTGATAATAAACTGAAGCATAACCAAAGGGCAATAACTCCAAAATTATGCAAGCAAGAATTGTATAACTTGTGCACTGCACTTCTCCTTCATGAGATCTATGTAATATGTCATACTGAATAAAAAATCTTGACAAATGTGAAACAAAATATAAGTGCTTTAAGCACCAAATGCGCTAAATCTGAGAGAAATTCATTTTGAAAATTAAATTTTTGAGCTTTTCTGGTTTCAAAAAAGTAAAAACAGGTGCTATAGACAAAGATCAGACTGCACATTACGTGCAGGCTGATATTTGTCTATAGCTCCTGTAAAGGCCGGAATTTTCTGGGTTCTGCATGATGAGGGTTAAGAAAGCCAGGCAATATTCTATTTACATTATATCATATGGCTGACTAGGTTACACAATGTTTGAAGCTTGCACATGTGTCAAATTGTTGGAAATGTCACACATTGTGTTTCTCAATTGAATGTTAAGGATGAAACAATAATCTGAAGCTGTTGGATGCCTAAATAATATAAATATTTTCACTAGTACGAGTAAAGGAGCATAAATACTATACACAATGGTTTGAGAGTTACCTTTCTTTTACAAAACATTAAGCATTCTTACTTTCAAGCATACAATTCAAGTAACACTAGGTATTACAAACTAGCTTTAGCAAAACTGCTGGTCTCAAGATTATGAAATCATTGCTTATTCTCAACTGAGTATTTTCTCAAAATTAGAATTTAACGAACTGTATGAGCATAAAAGATAATATCAATAATTCTTTATTTATGTTCATACATATATTTTATAATTCAAACAGAATAAAGCTTTAATTTCAAGTTGAAATTTGAGAAAATTTCAAGTAGAGAACGAGAAAAATCTATAATCCCGAGGTTGGTTTTCTTCTTACATAGCTATGTTTAAACTTCTTTAAACAGAATTCAACAAGATGTGTTCATGGAACATAAATACCGCTAATGCCCAGATAGTTCTTGTTTATATAACAAATATTTCATTTATTTTCTGTGCCTAAGATTATACTTCAGACGAGACAAAGAGAATTTCTTTGACTTTGATGTGCCTTTGTCTTTCTTTGTCATTTCAGTTTTTTGACGTTTACTCGTATCAAGCTCTCTGTTTTCATCACCGGTATCACATTTACGTTTGTTTCCAAGAATTTTCAAATTTGGTACAGACTTATTTTTCATACATTCCCGTCCTCTAGATGGATCTTTCGCAGGTGAGTTCTTCAGCCTGAGAATGCTCGATTTTGTGTGTTTAATTATCGTCTTCTTTTTTAAGGGCGAGATACAAACCTGCAGAACTCGACTGTCGTCCAAAGGTTTGTAAAACGTGAATTTGTCACTTTTAAGCGGTGACAAACTCACCTCTGGTAAGACAGATTCAGATACCAGATTATCTATTTTTGGCATCTTGGTTTTTGAATGTTCTACCGGTGTCATCGACTGAGCTTCAATTTCCAGAGAGTCGTCACTTTCACAATCAGCGACAACACCCGAACTGTCTGCATGATAAGCGTCACTTTTACTTTGTGTAGTTTTAGCTCTCTTCATTATCCCTTCATTAGATAAATCAAGCTCGCTGACAGACCTCCTAAACCGATCAACATCTGTCTGGGGACAACCAAGCGAATCATAAACGGGTTTGACAGGGGACTCTGGGACTACATCTATGTTATCCATACCTTCTAAGTCACGTATCTCTGCCTGAAGAGTCACCACACAATCTTCTCGTTTACTGAGTGATTGATCCGCCGTTTCCATCGCTATCTTACTGTCCTGTGCTACTCTCTCCATCTGCTTAATGTCATCTTTCTGTAAAACATAAATTAACTGGCTTTAAAAGATTCAATTTAATCTAAAATATTCATAGTTTCAAATATCTATTGTTCTTATAGGTCCTATCACACAGTCACAGGTCCTTCATGAAATCTAAATATATATTGTAGAACATAAATCAATAGTCTTTTAGATTGGAAACAGTGTGGCAAAGAAGAATTTACTTGTCACAATTCTTCTTTTACCACATTCTTTCTTTTGATTAATGAAAATGTGAGTATTGGAAAGGAGAATCTATTTTTCAATGGAGCATGGCATAGAAATGGTTTTGATCAATTACAACAGGCCTGAAGGACCTGTAAAATCACATCATGAACTAATCCCCCCCAAAGTTTGACCTTGATAATTCACATTAACCAATGACCTTCACCTTTACATTGTATGATATGTTGTTGCAATAAACCTTCATGCCAAATTTAAGCAATTTCACTTGAAAAAGGTTGAAGATGAAATGTAATTCTTAATTGGGTGTTAAATTTTTGCAGACAGAAAGACACCACAAAAGAAATAGACCCCCAATCTTATCGGTGGGAACAATATTTTTTCTAAAATTCGTCAATAATTAAATGTGGTCAGCAACATCTTTCAACTTGATTTGTTAGTTTACATCAGGTTAAATGCCATTTTCATATAGCTTTTCAGTTATATTAGGTAGCCACAGCATAAAACCATGGATTCCTAGGATTTCCCTCATAAGTATTACTTGACATCCTTTTCAAGCCACCAACTTCCCATCTTAAATGGATCAGGGCTTGTGTTTGACCTTTAAACCAGAGTTTTGACCCCAAAAAATCTGAAAATATCTAAATTTGACCCTAGAAATTTCTCCCTGGGGGTCATTTTGACCCCCATTGATAGGAATTACTAGGGGGTCAAACATGGTTTTTATCCCCAAGATTTTCACAAATTACTATCTCAAGTTCTAAACAAGATGTGTTTGTGAAACACTTATGCCCCCGTCACAGCATCTATTGGCAAAGGTTAACCTTAAGGTTAACCCTGGTTAAGTTTTCAGACAGACAGACGGATGGACAGACGGACAGACAGACAGACAGACAGACATGAGTAAAACAATATGCCCCCGATCTCTCGATATGGGGGCATAAAAATTCTAAAATTACTAGATTCGTATCATTACAAGAAACAGTTAAAGTGACTCATAAATATGCAAAATTATACTTATAATTTGCCATTTCTTGCTGTTTTGACCCCTTTAAATTCAGATCTGACCCCAAGAATTTCTTAGGTGAGGAGTCAATGACTCACCAATGTCAAACACTAACACAAGCCCTGTGGATGTTCCTATCAGTCTCAAGTTCTGTTGTCAGGTAATGATAAACATGGCACCACCTACAGCTGCCTAGGCTCCGCTGTTGAGTGCTGGATGGTGGAAAAAATCTTAAGTAAAACAAGATGTGTTTGTGAAACACGAATGCACCTGTAACAGCGATCTCTCGATAAGGCAAAGGTTAAGTTTTCGGTTAAGTTTTCGGACAGACGGACAGACAGACAGACGGACATGAGTAAAACAATATGCCCCCAATCTCTCGATACGGGGGCATAAAAAGGGGCATAGTTTGCACAAAATGCATCTAGAGTTATCCCCCTTGATAGTAAAGGTTTCTCTTTTAATGGTGAACATGTGTGCGAAGTTTCAAGTGAATGCCTTCAGTAGAACCAGAGATATCACAAAATGTCAAAGTGTTCACACGAAGAGGACAACAACATCGACGACAACAACGAAGATGACACCAAGGCTATAGCAATACCTCAGGTTTTCTCCGATAAAGCTTAGCTAAAAACACTGTTCTCAATTCAACATACCAATTGTTCCAGTTTTTTCTCATACTCTGCGTTCAATTCTTTCAGTTGCTCTATCTCCTTCTCCTTTTGTACAAAGGTCTCACCAGCCTCAGTCAACATGTCATTTAGCTCTGCCACTTCCTTATCCTGAAATAAATAGAGGATATTGAATGAATGGTCATTGAATATCGAATTTATTAAACGAGTCATCTATTAACAGATAAAAACGAGGCTCAAGGCTGAGCTTTTATCTGTTTAAGATGACGAGTTTAATAAATTTGGTATTTAATGGGCACAAGTTTTATGTTCTATTTTTATAATATGACCCAAATTTTAGCAAAAAAAATTGTCAAAAATTATGAAATTCTACATTTCAATTTTATGCGAAACTTATAAAGCCATTTAAAACTGACGTCACAATATGTATTATGACGCGGCTACAAAATAGCGTTGCTATTCGCTCTGAGCTCATTTGCATGGTTATTCCACTAGTGTAATAACACCTGTGTAATATTGAATATATTCAACGGGGTTATTTCACTCCAGTGACGTAGGTCATATAACTTTCTTTCATATCCTGCTTAATTATATTTTTTGTTACAAAAGAAATTGTCATAATATTTCTACCAGTCTGTCAGTTTTTCCCACAATAATTAAGAAGAAAACAGGTAGTAAATCTGTGCAGTCTGCTTTAAGTCTATACTGTCAAAGCTTTTTTTAAAGCAGACAAATGCAGAGAACAGCAGAATATGATCAGTGTGTGACCATGTTTTATTTAAGTTGGTGTTGGAAACTGGGAAAGGTAACAATTAAAGGCAACAATTGTACAAATGTCCACCATTCTAGGTCACTTGGTTCTTGAGCAAGAGTCAGGAATTTAAATAGTCTTCAGATAGATGGAAAGACAGACAGAAAAAAAATAATTTGTCATTTCAAGGGTTCTCACGTCACTTATGCTGTAAAAGTTGGAAAAAAATCATAAGTTCCTTCAATTAGAATGAATTTTTTCCAACTTTTACAAAAAAAAATCATTCTAATTGAAAGAACTTATGAATTTTCTACATATAAAAGGACCTTATCGACTCCATTGCTTTGAACAAATGAGATCCCAAAAATAATGTGGGATCTTTGGGGTGCTATGTCACTTTCACTGTCAAACATTGAAGGATATGGGAAACGAAAGCCAAACCTGTTCTTGTAGTCTCTCCCTTGACTGTTGCAGCTGGTGAGTCAAGTTTTCTATCAAATTGCCCTTGGAGCCTTCCTCTTCTTTCTGAAACCCAACAACATGTGTTTGTAATACACTTATTCACCCAAATAGCCAATTTTTTTCAGTGTGTCCTTGATTACTGACCTTGAACAAGCATATGATCTCGACCTTTAAAGATGTGATGAACCATTTATGCCAAATACAAGCAAATCCATGAGATTGTTTCAGCTAGAAAAATGAGCTTAATAACATTTTCCATGTGAAGAATGATTTTCAATATTTGGATGAAAAAAAGATGTGTTTGTGAAACACGAATGCCCACGTAACGGCATTTTTTTTCAAAGTTTGACCCTGACAGATGACCTTGACCTTGTCACATGACCTTGACTTTGGTACCAGCGGATGCGGATCATTGAGATCTATCATCATGCCAAATATTAGCTTTGTATCTTGAATAGGCTTGAAGATATTGGCAAGGTTAAGTTTTCGGGTTCAGTTTTTTCAAAGTTTGACCTTGACAGATGACCTTGACCTTGTCACATGACCTTGACTTTGGTGCCAGTGGATGAGGATCACTGAGATCTATCATCATGCCAAATATAAGCTTTGTATCTTGAATAGGCTTGAAGATATTGGCAAGGTTAAGTTTTTAGGTTAAGTTTTTGGACAGACGGACGGACAGACAGACAGACGGCGGACGGACAGACAGACAGACAGACAGACATGAGTAAAACAATATGCCCCTGATCTCTCGATACGGGGGCTTAAAAATTGTTGTTGTCAAGACTTATTTTATAAGTTAATGCCAGGTAATCTGCATTCCCTCATTTAGATTTCTCCAAATTCTTATTAAGTAAATTTTTCTCTAGAGAAAATGTCTGATGAATTCAAATTGAACATAATTACCTTTAATAATGATTGGAATTCCAATAACAAGTAATTGCAAAGGAGTTTTGACAACAAATCTCATTGTTAACTACAGAAAATGCAGTACTGATCATCTTTTTCCTTCTTGAAAACAAGAAAAATATTTTGGCTATTAAATAAATTATGATAAGTTGTGATCCTGACAGGTCTTGCTTTGGTTTGAAATTTTATCCAAAGCTGTCAGAACCATTGTCTTTAGCTATGTCTGTGAACAAGTACCCACAACAATGAACTACTACGACAAACAAATGAGCAGGAAAAAACTGTCTATTCAATCCTTCATTGTTTGTCAAAATTTTAGATCTGTCCAATATATACTTAACTCCAAAGGAAATGTCAACAAGAGCTGTCGGAAGACAGCTAAGCTCGACTATTCCTAGTGCTGGATAGTAACAGCAAATCAATTTCGACATTGGAATTTCAATAAAATTTAAGACAAGAGCAAAGAATCTTTGTCTAGAGGCTGATATTTTGGTCACAGAAGCATGTGCAAAGTTTAAAAGAAATAGCTTTAGTAGGAACAGAGATACAACTAACATAAAACAGTTTCACATAAAAACATAACCAAGATTTTTAAGGCCAAAAAGGGTTAAAATTACACTAAATTAAATATCAGAGTAATTAATCTTTTTCTGTGTGCTAATATTATGGTCAAAGAAGCATGTGTAAAGTTTCCAAGCAACAGTTTTAGTAGATACAGAAATATTACAGAATGATGTACATCAGTTGCACGTAAAAACTTAACCAAGATTTCTATGTCCAAAAAGGGGTAAAAATCCACTAAATTCAACACCAGAGAATTGAATCTTTGTCTAGAGGCTGATATTATGATCACAGAAGCATGTGCAAAGTTTCCAAGCAATAGCTTTATTAGAATAAGAGATATAGCTGATGTACAACATTTGCACATAAAAACTGAACGAAGAATTTCTAGGTCTGAAAAAGGTTAAAATTCGATGAAATTCAATATGAGAGTAATTAATCTTTGTCTAGAAGCTGATATCATGGTAACAGAAGCATGTGTGAGTTTCCAAGCAAAAGTCTAAGTAGAAATAGAGCTATAACTAATATACAACATTTGCACGTAAAAGCTTAACCAGGAATTTTTAAGTCCAAAAAAGGTAAAAATTCCATTAAATTCAATATCGGAGTATTGAATCTTTTTCTAGAGGCTGATATTATGTTCACAGAAGCATGTGCGAAGTTTCAAAGCAATAGCTTTAATAGAAACAGAGATTTTAAATACTTGCACGTAAAATCTTAACCAAAGCATTACAACAACACTGATGCTGACACCCAGGTGACCGGAATAGCCCCCCTATTCTTCGAATAGTCGAGCTAAAAAGTATATGTTCTCATAATAATATAATCGTTATTGACTAGGTTGGATTTTATATTTATATTTCACTACCTTTGAAAAACTGACTACCTCTTGGATACTGATACCTTGACTGTCGGGTTTGATTTTTCTTTCCATAGCAAGTGTCAAGCATGTTTAAGCATTAATTTGCAATTTTTATCCTCTTACAGGCAGGTTTTCACACTAAACACTGGATAAGTGCTTACCCAACCCACTCTTCAACCATGTAATGTAAGTGGGATGCGCAGGATCCATCAAACCAAGTGCAAAACTTTTTGATGCCGATTTATTGTGTGGGCGTTGCAGTAAAGCTCACTTAGTAAATATAGGGTACTCCTATTTAAAATGGAATTACCATTTGTATCCTTGTGAACTTTTTTTTGATGGTGTTTCAATAGAAGAGTATCTGGTTAACAACGGTCTTGGGAAGCATCATTATCTATTCCCATACATTTGGCTAAAAGGTTGTTCTATCTAAATTAGCAAAGGAAGATTTAAGTCTTATTAAAGTTTATTATTATTTCAATTCATATTTTGTGGACGTTACTTTTGGAGTTAAGTATAGAAGTTGTTGCAGATAACATCTCTTTGCATCTACTAGAAATATTCAAAGAAACACATTCTATATATAGGAAGGAATTAATGTCCAAAAGAAAAATACTTTTAACAAGCAATATCTCCCTATAAAGGTTTAGTTTGGGCTTTCGATTAGAAAAATTTACCAAAATTTTATAATCAATAATTTCATCACACATGGTAGAAAATTAAAGAGAATATGTGTTCACATGAGTCATATTTCATTCTTGCATCGAGGATCCTCGGAGTACTTTATTAAATTTCTTGGAAACCGATTATACAATCAATTGTGGATTTACCCTTCTGGCTAAAAACTGAAAGACAATTATGATTTGAAACTGATTGCTAATGGGTCTTGAATATTTACCTGTTTTTTCATCTCTTTTTCTTCTAGTCTTTCTTTCAGCTCTTTCAGCTCACTTTCTAGCTTGTCATTCTTACTGTCTTTTTCTCTACCCTTTAACTGTGCAATTTCTTTTTCCTGATCGGTTATTTTTGCAGCTTGCGTATTGATTTCTTCCTCTTGAGCCTTAATCTGGTCCATAAGGGACTTTATTTCGTCCTTCTGTTGTTTTATTGTGGTATTTCTTTCCTACAATTTACAAAGAGAATTCATCTAATGCTTGATAAGTCGAACCTCTATAAATTCAGGGTCATCCTAGAAAATGTCATATAAAGAATTCAAAATGAAAAACTATTAAACTATCCCATTTCTATATAGTAATCATAGTTTAACTAGCATTTATTGATAAGGCCCAAAGCTAATATTAAACAAACTAAGCCCAAAGCTAATATTAAACAAACTAAGCACAGAAGTATAGGTTTGTTTTTGTTAGGGATTAAGGGTCACTGTCAAATTTTTTGTCAGGGTGTCATTATAAACAGTTCATTTTGAACAGTTAAATTTCGCATCTTGATTTGTTTGTTTGTTTGAATGGGTTTTACGCCACTTTCAACAATTTTGCAGTTATATCGGTCGGAGCCCCTAACAATGGATTCCTGGTATTTCTTTCACCTGTACTACCATTACACCCTTTCCTAGCCTCCGACTGCAATCTCACATAGGTTTATGATTATCTACCCATTGGTGAAAGACAAACGTCGAAAAGGATAATTGCCGCCACCGGGGATCGAACCCACGACTTCCAGATTGGAAGTCTTATGCCTAACCAACTACGCTATGGTGGCGGCCTTGCATCTTGATACTTCTGAATCTCTTATAAAAATATGAAGGAGACAGTAAGAAAAGTAAATCAACATTACCAAAAAAAAATGTATTTCTTTTTTACCTATTTTATTTCTTTAACACCTTCAACAGCAGATTAACATAGTTCCGCAATGATTTGGAGGAATGAACTTTAACAGTAATAATCAGGCTTCTTATGCAGCGTTTTTCTCAGGCTTTTGGGAACAGGTCCAAAACCAAGCAAATTGGGGAAAATGCGTTATTTCACAAAAATCGGAAAAATCTCATAATAATGGTTTTGGACAGAAACTTAAGTATTGTGTACAATTTACTACCAGAATAAAGTTTTCGTTGTCTCTCAAGACATTCAAATAAAGATTTAACTGGGAAACAACATGTTTGATTCTTATTTTTCACTTCAAGAGTTTGGAAAGGTCCTCAACCTTGGTAAATTGGGAATTTTTTTCATGCTTTTGGGGAAAAATGTCACTTTTTGGCATTGGGAATGGGTCCTTTTTTTGGGTACCAGTCAATGAAGGAGAAAAAGCACTGTAATGATTTCAATAGGAACCTTTGTCAACCTTGTGAAAGAACATGAGTGTGTAACTATTACAGATTCACCACCTGTACCCTCTAGAAATTCACAATTTAGGGGTCAATGACCCCTCTGATTGAAAAGCTAGCACAACCACTGATCTATTACCTTTATAATTCTGACCCCCAATTTCTATTCACCCATTTAAGTTGTGTTAGAATCTTACCTCAACTTTAATCTTTTCTTGATGCAGTAAAATACTGGACACCCACTCATCATCCTTGTCATTCAAGACTTGGTCTTTCTTTCTCTTAGCTCGTTCCGCATTAAGAACAAGCTGTATTCGTTTCTCCGCCATCTCCTCAGCCAACTGTTCACGTTGCCGGATTTGTTCACTGTACATAGAAAATGATAGTTGGCATACGAATTATCAATGTGAAGCTGACAATGAGCACTCAGGCTACTAGTGTTGGGCAATCAGTTTCAAATCACAATCAATAATCTGTTCTTAGTTCAAAGAGTAAATCAACTGATGATGGATTGTAAAATCATTTTCTTAATAATTAATACAGCACTCCCAGTATCATCCTTTGAAGAATAGAATGTGAAAGTTTAGCTAAAATCTCATGACCTTACAACTCATTTTGCAAATTTTTACCAACACCATGACTCAGGGTTAAACAGTTGTAAGTTTCGATAAACATAAAGGCAGTTACAACTGTTTCATACTGAGCCATCAACCTGATATCAGTTTCAAAGACAATAAATAATGGCTTTCATTCATGTGTTAGAAACTGATAAATGGGTTATGAAATTTTTAGTCAATTATCATAATTATAAGCCTAAACTAAATGATTTTTTATTATAAATGATTAATCTGCCAATCACTACAGGCCACTCACACAGTGCATTGTTCAACACTAAGGGCTGTGCGGGAGTCCAAGACACCTTAGTTTGTGAAAGGACTCCTTTACTTTGCAAGTTAGGAGTCAGATGTGCTCCTTGGTCATACTATATTTCCTCAAACAAATGATCAGAGAAATACCCATCAAGATTCTATCAATAAATTCTATTTGTCAAAGTTTCATATCTTTGTTGTGGAAAAAGAAGAAATTGTTCATTACAAGCAATTTCTTCTTTCCACAATTTTCTATCCAAAATATGATAAATTCAACTAGCTAATTACATCTTGGACTCTTCAATTAAAAAGTTGGGAGTCTATTTGTCTCCTTTTCTTAGAAGTTACTGTCAAACCCTGCAGTGCATTTACCTTTATCCTTCAGAATTTAAATAATAGTAATTTTTTGGACATTTCAACAAGTCTGGCTGAAGATTTTCAAAAACAATTTCATTTAAAACGGAATTTTGACTGCACTGCACATCTGAGCAGGCAGATGTAAGTCTATACTATCAGCCAACCTCTGTCTTTTGAATATGAAAAGAGCAGCATAAGAAGAGCAAGCAAGAGTACCCCCTATGGGTGCCTTCACTTGGCTGTTGAGTGCTGGATGGTGAAAAGGGTATAATTTGAACAAAATGCATCTAGACTTATCCCCCTTGATAGTGTGGTTGCTCTTTTGACAGTAAATATGTGTGCCAAAGTTCAAGTGAATGCTTTCAGTACAACCACAAATATCACAAAATGTCAAAGTTTTGCACAAAGATGACAACAAAGAGGTCCATGACAACACCAAGGCTATAGCAATACCTCGGGCTTTCTCCGAAAACAGCAGAGTTAATAAGTTAGAATCCCTACCTGCAATGTTCCTCTATCTCAATAAACTGTGTCATCATCTCGTCGCAAACCTCTTTTCTGATCCGGGTCTCCATCTTGGCCTTTGCTTTCTGCTCTTTTTCCAGGTCACGCTGCAACTCGGCTATAACACCCAGTAATTCCTGCAATTTCAAACATAATCTTACACTACAACATTTTGGTGTATCTGCAGGTGCGTTTCTTAGATTAAGATTCTTAAGAATATCTTCAAGATTTTTAAGATGGAGTGTTTTTTAGATTAAGATTTTTAATTGGCTTAATAACAATTTTAACATATCTTTATGTGGAAACGAAGGTGGTTTTGCCATGGCTAAAAAACTAGTAGTCTTGACAAAGTCCAATGTTTTCACCCAAAATTTCAAAATCATTTGACATCTTAAAAATCTTATAAAGCAGGATTTTTCCTAGCTCTAAAAATGCACCCCTGTAAGAGTCAATTCTATTTGTTTTAAGTCCATACCAGGGTCATTTTTTATCATTATTAGACAATTTTTTTCTTGATTTTTCATTCCTCTTTCCTGTTTACTTTTTATTTCCTTTTTCATTTATTTTTTTTATCTTGATGACCTCTACAGGATCAGATCTATTTTTACAATATTGGTTTTAAGGTAGTGGACTGGTAGTTAGTTCTTCAATGTTTCAGAAGTAATAAACTTTAACAGAGGGAAAACTTGGTGAACCATGTGAATGTTCATAGTTCATAATTCTTAAATATTTTTTTGCTTTGTTTCCCTGTTATTTGTTTTTGCTTATGTTATTAGATTTGTTTTGTCGGTGTGCAATATTTCCATTTAAGCTTACCCTCAGGTATCCTTGACAGACCACATGTCTAGTACCAAGGACTGGCACAATGTTGTCTTCATGCATGTTCACATATGGATATATGTAAACTGACATTTGAGAGCAAGGATAAATCATCATTGGGCAAACTATTATAATGAAGTCTAGGGACATTTATGATCTAACAAAAATTATCCCCCAAGGATTTGTAACAAAGTCTCTAGCTATGACTTACATCTATATTTTCTCTTGTAAACACTTCCTCTGGTGTATCCAATTCATCGTCATCCACTTCAGGGATGGGTAGATTTGTTGCGTGAGGTAGTTCATCCGACACTTTCTCTTCTGTAATAAAATCGTCAATAACTCAAAATAAGACTTGGTATTGAATATTTATTACTCGTTATCTTGTTTAACTTGTCTTGGATCAAACTTACATCTTTCCTTGGGCCCCGAGGCCTGTGATTTTAGGAAGGACAGGTGTTAACTGCTATGTTTTGGCTCCCTCAGTGAATGTTCAACTTAATTTCATAATCTTGCAGATGTGAATATATAAATTTGCTGTTTACAAAACTTTGATTTTCATGCCTTAAGGTGACCAGCAATTTCTTCTTTTACAAAACTGTTTCCTTCTCATACTTACAATTATGTCAGGGTTCAACACTAAGGTGAGTCTGAGACTCCTTGTTTACCTCTTGGACTCCTTCCATTTCCAGGTAAGGGTCATAAGGGAATATTTTGAATAACAAATGCACAGAGCAGTGTCCTTTCTAACATACCTCAAACCTGTAGATCATTTCTCTGCAAATGTTGTTAAAAAAAACATTTTGCTTGCATCCTGTAGTGTTTTGAGAAAATGACTCTTCTTTGGAAGAACATTGTTGAAAAGAAGAAATTGCATTTAATAAGCTATTTCTTCTTTCCAACAATGTTCTCCCATTACAAAAATTTGGTCTCCTTACCTTCAGCTTGGACTCCTTGATTTCATGTGTTAGGAGTCCAATTGACTCCTTAATCTCATAAGTGTCAACCCCTGTTATGTATACCTAATTTTCGTATGCCTCTTAAGAATTGAAATGATTCTAATTTTCACAGGTCCTACCAGTAACCCAGTAAAAACTGCACTGAAGAAACTGCGCCATATCTTAAGCAATACATCAAAATGTAAGTCAACACTTCTCTTATTGTCTCATAACCCAGATTAACCTGACAGATCATATATACTTACTCCCAGGGGTATTGGCCCACATAATGGAGGATCTGGGAGGCAGTTTTGGGGACGGGACAATCACAGGTAACTTGGGCTTCAGGAATACAGGGTTCTGCTTCACTATAACCTGAAACAAGACATTTTTGTTTAACCTTTCAAGCTTGTAGTGCTGCACCTGGAGCCTATTGTACTTAACTCTTTATGAAACAAGATGTACGGTATTTGTTAACCCTTCAAACTTGTTGTGCTGTACCTGGGGCTCATTAAATGACTTATTATGAAAAAATAAATTGTAGGTAAAAATCACAAATCGTACCTGGTGTTTCCATTCTTAGTTAGATGCTGTCTTGCAATATCTCATTGGAATAGTCTTTAGAAGACCATTCTAATAGGATAATGCATGTCAGAATTCCATATTGTATCTACTACTGTACAAGTAACTTTAAATGAGCCTGTGCGTGAGATTTCCAACAAGTTCGAATATGCGCAAAGTAGAGACTCTTACCAGTTGGTGGTTGTCTATGCTACCTTATGTTTGCACCTCACTAACATTTCAAATTGTTGGAAATGTCACGCACAGGCTCAATTTTAGACTTGTGCAAAAAGTAATCGCAACATGTTTAGTAAACCAGGCTCCTTGAACAGAGCTACAGGGGGGTATTTCGGATTTTCTGTCAAAGTATTTTAATAATAATAGCACAAACCCTTTTGTGTGGGTTCTCATTGGAACTGTCTTATCAAGACAATTCCAATTAGTTCCCACACAAAAGGGTTTCATTAAAAAATTAAGATTTTGGACGAGCTTTATTTCCTCTTATTTGAACCTCTGTGGATTATTCTTGCTGTGTCAGAAGGTATATTCAAAGATCAGCTTCGAATATGCGCATTCTGATAAATAGTATGCCTATGATCTATCAATACAAGGCTGGATGGTTCATATGTTTTTGTAATTCAATGATTTATGCTTATTGTTTCTGAATGGCTGTTTGTAGAAGAATAGTTTTCATTTTTCATAGGACCCTAAAATTGAATCTGCTACAAACAAATTTACAAACTGAGGATGTCTCCACATGACAAAATTTTCTCTCTTTAATATACTTCAAGCTGGCAAGCTTGTTATTCAACCCATATCCTGCTGAATTTAAATTTTTTGACAGACAAATTGTCAATTATAGAGACATTTCAGTCAGCCTGGCTCAAGTTTCTGCCAAACAATTTAAGTCAAAGTTGGGGCAATATAGGGTAAAATCAGACTGCATTTAGTGGCAGACCGATCTAAGTCTATTGTGTCTGTCAAAGCTTTGTGAGCAGCAGAAACGAGTCAGAAACAGCATGAGAGGGGATAATACATGTACATGAATGGCAATGATTTCCATAAACAAACCTACATTTCTGCAGTATCCTTACAACAGCATTTTCTACTCTTAGAGTCTTTTTTTTCACTACTTTCATTATTTACGAAAAGGGACCATCTGGGTAGTGCATAGAGTATTGACCCTAGTTAGCTCTTTGCAAAGACTGACAAGGATTGAAACTGATTTCACTTTACTAATTTTCTGAATTTAGAATGATTAATCTATCTACCATCGAAAAAAAAATTGAAAGGCTACAACTGGTTGACCTATGCCGGACCCAATCTCTTTTCAAATATCAATTTACAGTTTCCAACAGTTCCCATTCATGTGAAGGGTCACAAATGCAAATTGGTAGTTACCTGACTAGCAATGGCA
The DNA here is from genome assembly GCA_948146395.1 of Fragum whitleyi. Taxonomy (NCBI): domain Eukaryota; kingdom Metazoa; phylum Mollusca; class Bivalvia; order Cardiida; family Cardiidae; genus Fragum; species Fragum whitleyi. The sequence continues at coordinate 48,251,327 of OX411554.1, forward strand.
GAGAACTTGAAAACATGTTGAGTTTCATCAAACATACTGGCACACTGGTTAACATTCACAATCATCACAGCCTTTCCACGTCCAACAAAGAAATTCTGAAACAACCTCGTCAGTTTGGAGTCTCTGAATGGAATTATCCTTTGGTGATCTCTGAAATATTAGAATACAAGTAATGAAAGATGTTTTTATGAAACATAAATGACTCCAAGAGTATTTTTTCAAATCTTTAACCTTGACAAATGACCTTGACCTTATCACATGACCTTGGTATCTCTTAATGCACATTATTGATATCCATCATCATTCCAAATATGAGCACTGTATCTTAAATTGGCTTGAAGTAATAAGTATTGTTAAATATTTTGTTTAATTTTTGCAGAGAGACAACCAGATACATTATTCTTACAGACAGACAACAGCAAAACAATATACCCCTGATCTTATCGATGCAAGGGCTAAAAAGGGTATAATTTGCACAAAATGCATCTTGTATCCCCCTTGATGGTAATGTAAGCCATGTTTAAAATGAATGCCTTAAGTAGAACCAGAGACATCACAAATTGTCACCATTTACTCAAGTCGACAATTCCAAGGCTATAGCAATACCTTTGACTTTCTCCGTAAAAAGACCAAGTGCCAACACTCGGCTGTTGAGTGCTGGATGGTGTAAAAAATCTTAGTTAAAAAAAAAAGGCATAATTTGCACAAATGCGTCAAGAGTTGTTCCCCTTGATAGTATAGGTTGCTCTTTTGATGGTTAACGTGTGCCAAGTTTCAAGTAAATGCCTTCAGTAGAACCAGAGATATCACAAAATGTGAAAAAAAAATGGCCAACGACAACAAGGCTTTAGCAATGCCTCAGGTTCCTCTGAAAACAGCCGAGCTAATAAAATGCTGTGATTGCTGTTTGTAGTTTTTATGAATTTGTACATTTCAATGAAATCTAGCTACAAAAAGTTATCAAAGCAGCACCTAAATATACAGAAAACATTGCATCATTTCTCTAATTTACTGTACACATATAAACCTATATTTCAGCTAAATCTATAAATAACTAAATCTTGCTTGTGTAGTTGGTTGTATTTCAATGTTTCAATACATCGTCCCAGCGTCATCAATGATGTGTTAATGTTCCCCGCTTCTTTCAACCTCTCCCCGCTGTTCTTGGTCTTTGTGTAGCGCTCTGATCCAGCAAGATCACATAGTGACAACCTATATGGAACAAGTTTGAACATTTGTGAACACTATTGCCCCAGAAACAGCAAGTTTCTGTTAAATTTGACTTGACAGACTGATGACATTTTCCTATTCACATGACCTTGACCTTAGTACTAACAGATGTGTATCATTGAGATAAAATATCATGCTTAATCGATTGATCAGCTCTAAACAGTTGTAACTGCCTATATGTTTATAGGCAGTTACAACTGCTTCACACTGAGCCATTGATATATGAAAAATATATCTTAAATCAAGTAAAAGTAATTGCCAATGTTAAGGTTTTTGATTAAGTTTTGCAGACAGACAGAATGACAGATAGACAGGTAGATGGACAAAAGTAAAACAATATGCCCTGTTCTTTTGATGCAGGGGCATAATAAATATGAAATGTGTTCCAAACAAAGCTTCAGATCAGCCTGTGAAAACACAGTTTATTTAGTCTGTTAGAAAGCAACTTGTTCTAACTTTCATGTTACTTCCATGAATTGTTCTTAAACCCTCTCTCCATGCTGTGGGATCAGTACAACACTATTGTAAGTGCCTATGTAGGCCTATTTATGGGCACTTACAATAGTGTTGCACTGACCCATAAATGCTGTTCCTGACAAATACAAATCTCCAGGAAAAAGTAAAGACTAAGATGTGCCTGCATAGATCTGCAGTAAAAATGTTCTCTCCTGAAAACCTGCGTGGGACAAGTCAGGCATGAGATTTCTTCACCCCTGGGTACAAATGAAATTATTTACTTACATGCTCACTCTGGCAACATGAGGTGAATCTTTATCCACTACCCTGAGTACTTTGATGCTGAATATACAGTGACTGAAAAGAACAAAATGTAAATTGTCAATCATGGGGTTTGTGGGGAAACTATTGCATCAATTTGTAGGCATGTATACATAGTGGTGTAACAATAGGTCGAACTATCACTATATCATGATATTTTCCTTGCAATAGCAATAGATCGATAGTACTTTTTCAAGTCAATGAATATTGCAATAGTTCCTCTGACTAACTATCGATAGTTTACCCTTCTGTGGTAGTTTAATACAATTTTATCTTCACAATATAAAGTAACTGCCAGCTAAATGTAACTGTCATATAAATGATTGTTTAGAGGAAATTCATCTCAAATTAGAGAATAAGTCTAAAAAAAGTTCCTAAAATTGAGGCATTTGAAGTGGGTTTTCTTAGTAAAAAATGTAGGGGGTGTTACTATTAGGGAAATATTGTATAATATAATGCACTTTACAAACCTTCTTGATGAGTTTTGGTTCAACCTTGTACATGCAGTTTGTAGATTTCTCTGTCCAATTGTCAGTAATTTGTACGCTTCATCTGCTGATGTAACATTGATGTATTTCAGTCCTGCAAGTAAATATTACAATTCTATATATAGAGGATATTGAATAAATGGTCATTGAATACCGAATTTATTAAACTATAAACAGATAAATACGAGGCTGCGCCGAGTTTTTATCTGTTTTAGATGACAAGTTTTAATAAATTTGGTATTTTATAAGCACAAATTTAATATTCTTTTTATGATATGACCTGAATATCCGCAAAAAATTGAGGGAATTACAGATATTTATTACTTCAAGTTATTCCGCGAAACATATAACACATTTGCAAATTGATGTCATCAACACATTATGACGTCATTTTCACAACAAAAATATGATGTTGCTAAAAGTTCTCAGCTCACTTGCATAGTTATTCCACTAGTGTAATAACACCGGTGTAATATCAAACAAGATGTGTTTGTGAAACACGAATGCCCCCGGAACGGCATTTTTTTTTCAAAGTTTGACCTTGACAGATGACCTTGACCTTGTCACATGACCTTGACTTTGGTACCAGCGGATGCGGATCATTGAGATCTATCATCATGCCAAATATTAGCTTTGTATCTTGAATAGGCTTGAAGATATTGGCAAGGTTAAGTTTTCGGGTTAAGTTTTCGGACAGACGGACGGACGGACGGACAGACGGACGGACAGACGGACAGACAGACAGACGGACACGAGTAAAACAATATGCCCCCGATCTCTCGATACGGGGGCATAAAAATATTCAACGGGATTATTTCACTCCCGCAACGTCGGTCATATCTTAAATATAAATAAATCAAATGACATATCAATTGACTTGATTGAAGACACAATGTCACGTTGATTATAGCTGAATTAATACCCACTGGCAAAAGTTTTCACAGACTTTTCAACCTTCATTGAAAGATCTTTTTTTTTGTATACATGTCAGTATATTGATTTAGGTTTTTCTTTTTTTTAAATTGTCACCTTTTATAGCTGCATGCCCTGATAAACTTAATACAGAATAAAATTGAAAGAATTTCAGATTCTGAAAATTTACCAAAAATTTGAAATCATTTGAAAGAATTACATATGTTTTTTGTTAATAGTAATAAGTATTAACCCCCAACCCCATTTAGCCCCCCCCCTTTTTTTAAAATTTCGTTCAGATCCTTTTTTCAGTAATTTACCTATGTTGCATATTTGCACCCTTGCCCCCCCCCCCCCCCCCCCCAATCTTAATTTGTCCCCTTCCTTGCACAGCCCTGGTAGCTAGATTGTTGGTGTGATTCAATGATCTTGTTCCCACTTTGTTCAGACCACAGAAACATTGTACACTAGCTTGATAAACTTTATATTGCTGCTTTTTCTTTAGAAGCAACAAGAGCTGTTGGAGGACAGCAAAGCTCGACGATTCCTAGTGCTGGATAGTTACAGTAAATCAATATCAACATTGGAAAATTCCATCATATCGGAGTCAAGAGATAAGTATCTTTGACAAGAGGCTGATATTATGGTAACATAAGCATGTGCTAAGTTTCAAAGCATAAGCTTACGTAGAAATAGAGATATAACTGATATACAACATTTGCATGTGAAAACTTAACCAAGAAGTCCAAAGGGTAAAATTCCACTAAATTCAATATCAGAGTAATGAATCTTTTTCTGTGGGCTGATATTATGGTCACAGACATATGTGTAAAGTTTCCAAGCAATGGCTTTAGTAGAAACAGAAATATTACAGATATACATCAGTTGCACATAAAAAACGTGATTTCTAGATCTGATACGGGTTAAAATTCCACTCAATTCAATATCAGAGTAATGAATCTTTGTCTAGAGGCTGAAATTTTTGTCACATAAGTATGTGCAATGTTTCAAAGCAATGGCTCTAATATAAACAGAGATTTTAAACACTTGGATGTAAAAACATAACAAAAGCATCACGCCCATGCCGGTGACCAAAAAAGCCCCCTATTCTATTAATAGTCAAGCTAAAAACAAGTTGAATGGATATAAGTTTACATATTTAAAACTAGCCTTTGACGTAAGGGCTCCCATTTTGATCATCACTGAGCTTCAAACATGGCCGCCTCACATTTTTCTTCTTTGGTATAGGTTCCAGCAAGTCAAAGATTTGTTCATTGTAAATTTCAGCAAAGCTGACCCATATGGAAAACTTGATCTGTCCCTGGTCCTCAACCGACACTCTGGTCTCTTCTCTGACTCGTTCAATGGATGCCAAATCTGGGTCCATCGAATCTGAAAGAAAAACATCTTATAATTTTGAGGGAGATTATTGTGGAAAGAAAAAATACTTCTTACAAGCAATTTCTGCTTTTCCGCAAGTGCCTTCAAATATCAAACTATCAAAATACTGTCAAAATCCACATTATTTTTGAAAAAGCCGTTAAAACTTAATACAAACATGTCAGGGTTTGATACTTAGTGTCATGAGATCCCAATGGTCCCAAATTATTGGTTCAGGGATCCAAATACTTCAAAACAAGGGAAACAGTCAATGGTGTCAAGATCCTTCTAAAATTTTAAAATTTAGATGCTCTTTCTACCAGAATGCATTTTTTTAATAGTGGTGAAACGGTTAACTGATTTACTGATATTCCGCGGTCTGTTCATAGAGAAAATACAAAACCAGTTCAACTTTTACTGAACCGGTTTTCATCAGTACACTTACTAATTATTTTCTATTTGAAACAAGAGCACCGCCTACGGATGCCTACGCTCGGCTGTCGAGTGCTGGATGGTGGGAAAAAATCTAAGTCGAAAAAGGGGCATAATTTGTACAAAATGCATCTAGAGTTATCCCCCTTGATAGTATAGCTTGCTCTTTTGGTGGTGAACATGTGTGCCAAGTTTCAAGTGAATGCCTTCAGTAGAACCAGATATAACAAAATGTCAAAGTTTTCTCCGAAAACAGCCGAGCTAATAAAAACCTATTTTCTTCAAAATCTATTGCCGTACAACTGAAATATTCTTACCGAGTTCCAACATACAAAACAATCTCCGAAAGTGAAAATGGAACTTTTTTTCAAAAGGCAGTGTTGCCGTTGTACAGGTAAATTGTTACCCCGATATTATCTTGCGTTGATCTAAGCTGCCGCAGTGGGCAGTGGGCCAATCACGCAATTATTTGTATTTGATCCTGAGAATAAAGATCGTCAAGCCAGAATGACACAAAACAAGATGTGTTCGTGAAACACGAATGTCCCCGTAACGGCATTTTTTTTCAAAGTTTGACCTTGACAGATGACCTTGACCTTGTCACATGACCTTGACTTTGGTACCAGCGGATGCGGATCATTGAGATCTATCATCATGCCAAATATTAGCTTTGTATCTTGAACAGGGTCCAAAGAATTCAGAAAAAGGCACTCGTCCTGCAGGGCAAGTGACTTGAAAAAGTAACTCGTCCTGGTTTGACTGTCACTCGCCCTGCAATAGGCCAAAGGATCGTTGAAGACCATGTTTTGTATCTGGAAATGCAGACGAAACGAAAGTAGAAATTTTGCGACATTCAAAAACTTTAAATTCCGGGTAATAAGTACCGGTAATATGATCGGGACAAGAAAAAAATCACTAATTTGTAAACATATAATACCATGGATTTTCGGGTAAAATTCTATGATTGTGGCTATATGCGACAAAAGAAGTAGTAGATATGAACAAAACATGGGAAAATTAATTTTTATTTCAATAATTTCCCTGATCGCGAGATCAATTTGTATTTACGAAGTTCGGGTACCGGGTTATATCATGCGAAAACCGGAAGTTTTATTTTTAGAAATCAAAGTACATGGCTGTTTATAGTTCATGTTGTTGCGAACTTCTATCACCGCGAACTTTTTCGAAGCGTCTTTATTGTATTTTATCTATTTTTATCCTTACATAAGACATAATGATTTAATGCCATTCATTATTTACTCGTCTGGGAGGACGACTTCCTTAGAATTTCCACTCGTCCTCCGCGACTTCTCACTCGTAAATACGAGCGGACGAGTGGATTCTTTGGACCCTGTTGAATAGGCTTGAAGATATTGGTAAGGTTAAGTTTTCGGGTTAAGTTTTCGGGTTAATGGACGGACGGACAGAGGGACATGAGTAAAACAATATGCCGCCAATCTCTCCACGCAGGGGCATAAAATGTGACAAAAAATGAATTACAATGATGGATAAAAACTAGTTGCAATAATGGGCTACCAGATTGAAATGTAGGCAGTTTTTACAGTCCATTTACTATGAGAATTGTGGATCAAAAAGTACAATTAACAAGAGGGCCATAGTGGCCCTTAATCGCTCACCTGAATGAACTGTCTAAAATTTTCAAAAAGAGTATGAGAAATAGAATGATGATTGACTGAGCTAAACAAAGCTGTTGTTTCTTTACAACTTGAGAATCCTTTTTTTTACAATTTTAAGGTTGACTAACAAGGATTTTTATTATTGATTTCGTGACCTAGTTTTTGACCCCAGATGACCCAATTTCGATCTCATCCGAGATTTCATCTAGACAATCATTCTGACCAAATTTCAGGTTAATTGGCCAAAAAATGTGGCCTCTAGAGTGCAAACAAGGTTTTTCTTAGATTTGACCCTGTGACCTAGTTTTTGACCCCAGATGACCCAATTTCAAACTTGTCCAAGATTTCATCAAGACAATCATTCTGACCACATTTCATGTTGATTGAGCAAAATCATGGCCTCCAGAGTGCATACAAGGTTTTTCTTAGATTTGACCCTGTGACCTTATTTTTGACCCTAGTTGACCCAATTTCAAACTCGTCAGAGATTTCATCAAGACAAACATTCTGACCAAAATTCAGGTTGATCAGGTGAAAAATGTGGCCTCCAGAGTGCATACAAGGTTTTTCTTAAATTTGACCCTGTGACCTTGTTTTTTGACCCTGGTTGACCCAATTTCAAACTCTTCTGAAATTTCAACAAGACAATCATTCTGAACAAAATTCAGGCTAATCGGGCAAAAATGTGGCCACTAGAGTGCCTACAAGGTTTTACTAAGATTTGACCCTGTGACCTTGTTTTTGACCCAAGTTGACCCAATTTCAAACTCGTCCGAGATTTCATCAAGACAATAATTCTGACCACATTTCGGGTTGATTGGGCAAAAAATGTGCCCTCTAGAGTGCATCCAAGGTTTTTCTTAGATTTGACCCTGTGACCTAGTTTTTGACCCCGGTTGACCCTATTTCGAGCTCGTCCGAGATTTCATCAAGACAATCATTCTGACCAGAATTCAGGTTGATCTGGCAAAAAATGTGGCCTCTAGAGTGCATACAAGGTTTTTCTAAGATTTGACCCTGTGACCTAGTTTTTGAACCCAGTTGACCCAATTTCGAACTTGTCCGAGATTTCATCAACAATCATTCTGACCAAAATTCAGGTTGATCGGGCAAAAAATGTGGCCTCTAGAGTGCATACAAGGCAAATGTTGACGACGGACATCGCACGACGCACGACGGACGACGGACATCCACCTAACCACAATAGCTCACCTTGAGCACTTCGTGCTCAGGTGAGCTAAAAATGTTCCTGTATAAAATCATTCATTAGCTTAGACAAATAGCCAGTAATGGAAGTTGCAAAGGTCCATATGATTAACAAAATTTAAATTCGGGAATAAACATGTTAAACAGACTTTTCTGCTTCGCAAGTTCACAACTATTTAAGAAAATACAAAAATCTTATCATTTCTCAATTATAAAAGATGGCCTGTCCTATAAATTTATGAGAGGGTCCTTTGATTATGACAGCGTCAGTCTGCCTGGGAGATTGATCCACTGAAATAAGGTCACCTCTCTCAGAGATATTGATCTAGTTTCCTGGTCACTGATACCCTTATCATTTTATGCCTTTTTATGCTAGTAGAAACCCTTCTCACTTATTTCCTATCAATTTAAAAAGAAATAAAGAAGACTTGTTTTGGTTATTTTGTTGTTGATATTTTTTTTTTATTTCCATAGATCAATTCCTTTAAATAATATTGCAGTACGTATTGCAATACGGTCTGGCTATATTGCAATATATTGCAATACGCTTTTTAGCGTATTGTTTCACCCCTATTTTCCAATGAATGGAACTATTTTCACTTACGAATCAAGAGATGTAATTGTTTGTAAAACATTAATGCCCCCCTCCCCATAAAAGCAGGTGAAAAGCCTATTCTTTGTCAATCAACAGGGAGTCCAATCACGTAGAAATGTACGTGAATCACGTAAGATTAACTAAAATCACGTACCATTTTTTCTCCCAAAACGTCCAAGAACGTACGCAAATTGAACCCGTATAATGCATACAAACCTTGTGATGACAATCCTCGTCGTTTTCGAAAGAAATCAGTGATCTGGCCAGGCCGCAACTCTGCGACACTCTCGCTTAAAAATTGTACATATATATGCAACTTTTGTCCCATGTAAATATGCGCTCGAGTTTCAATTGAAACGGCCTAGAAGGACTTCAATTGTACTAAAAGGGAAAGGAACAACAAGGATTTTCCAAACTAACACCTGCTGCAAGGTTAAAGGTCAAATGTAAATTACATACTATCCCAGAATTCGACACGGCAACACTGGACATTCTCATGTGCGAAAATAAAATTCATGGGGTGTTTTGACGTCGAGTTTGATTATTAACTTTAAACGCAGGGGTGGTTGACTGTTTACACGATATGCATGACCGATATGATTTTAAGTTATGAAAATTAATTAAATTGGGAAGGGCTATTCGAAATTCAAATTGTTTTAATTTTTTGTAGACATTATTTGTTATTTCAAGTAGTCAAAAATTAAGGAATACTCAAAAATACGAATTGTATCTTGATTTCGAATCGAACACGCCATCGTATTGCGTCGCATAGTTACCTGCTTACAAATCCGAAGTGCAATTTTTAGATTTAGATTTTTCAGATATCTTACGATTTTAAATCGAATTATCTCGCGCGATTCAGTTGACATTCTACGACGCAGCCCGAGATATCCTGACTAAAAATCTTAAGAAATCTTAAAATTCTTAATCCTAAAACATGCAACTCGTGTGTTATCATTCGTGACTGTTCGGTCGATAAGTAATTAACAATGTTCGGCAATTTCTCTGTTTTTCCCACCAAACATTGCACTTTTCTGAGTTCGAGACTTAAATAGGATAAACAGATTGAAGCAGACAAGTTCTTGCAAGGACTCATCAACGAAAAATCGTGGAGATGAAAAAAATCGTCTGCATTTTCTACATCACGGTCTAACTCAAGACTCGCAAAGAGACATAAGAAAATCCTAAAGTCATGGTTGATAGCCTGCGACTTAAATTGTTTGAGAGATCATGACCTGGAATGTAGATCAAGGCCTTAGTTTATTCAAGTTCGGTTCATCAAAACTTCAGAAGAGACTGGAGGTGCTTGATTTTTTTTTTAAACTTTTAACATCTTATAAAGTTATAATTTCATAAACAGCTAGTATATCAGTCATTTGAAACAATTAAAATTTTTCCATAATGTTTCAATCTAGATAAACATATAGTCAATAAACTAGTCATATAATAATTATATTGAGCATCTCTCAAAATGATATACATGTTATGATGTAGTTTAAAGTGTTACCACTGTTTAATACACAGTGGGCTAGCAGGATATAATATGCCTATTTGGGACCTAAAATGAAGAAAATGATAAAAAATGTAAAAAGAGAGTAATTATTAATAAAGTCCTTAACTAATATAAAATTTACTCTCTTCTTATGTTTTTTTGTTATTTTCTCCATTTAAGGTCACAAATAGGCATATTATCCCCTGCTAGCCTCCTGTGGTTTTGATACCTTTAATAATTCTCCATCACGGAGTCAATAAAACTGTTTATATTTGGTGTTATTTTTTGTACCCCCAATTTATTTTCTGTACCCCCAACTTAAACCACTAAGAGGTACAAAAACCCCCTGTCAAAATTTTCAGTGGACACACTGATCAACAAAGGAGATAATGAGTAGAGTTATGGATCTTAAGCACTGCACTTCTCCTCAATGAGATATATCCAACTGTAAAGTTTCATGATTCTAGTTTGCATACTTTTTGAGATATGCTCTGGACAAAAAAGGTCTAGAAGGACCATTGATTGATTGAATGGAGGTTTATGTTGCTTTCAACATTATTTCAGTTATATCGCGGCTGCTGGAGCTCCTAACAATGGATTCCTTGTATTTCTCACACCAGTACTACATGACATCCTTTCCTAGCCTCCAGCTGCTATCCCACATAGATCTAGGATTATAGACCCATTAGTGGGATAAGGACCAACCCTTGGACCAACCAACCAACCAACAAGTGCAAAGCAGAAAACTCTCTCTTCTCCAACAGGGGTGGGGGGGCATAAAAAGTTAACATTAGGAACAAAGTGATGTTAAAACCTTGCCTTACAAAGATATCACAGTATAAAACTTATCTTTGCATAAATTTTATTGATCTTTCTTTAAAATTAAAAGTGTTTTATCAAAGAAAAGATTCCCTGATTATCAGTAGGGATCCCCAATGAACCAAGTAACAATTCCTTTTGGACCCCATTGAAAAACATGAAGTGTCAACCCCTGCATTTCAAAGAACAGCTCACCTTGAGAATCAGTTTTGCAGGACATCATGGAGCAGTCTGAACTTACAGTCGTGTTGGTGGCTATGGACATGTCAGACGCATCGTGACCAAGCAAGCTTGCCACATCCATGTCCTAAAGAAGAGAATAAGAGACATTGAGAAATATTTCCAACAATTTTAATATTAAGTGGTTATTTAACATGATCGAGTACAATATTTCATTCTATTTGAGGAGAACCATGCAGAACCAGTCTATATTTGATGAGAAAATAGCTCTAGGCAATAATTTTTTGCCCCAGTCAAAAATTAGAGTTGCTTATAAAGTTGTAACTAAATATGGAAACCTGCCATGCGTCATCTCATTTGAACCATCCTTTACTGATGATTCCAATGAGATATTGCAAGGCAGTATCTAACAAAGAAAGAAAACGCAAGGTACGATTTGTGATATGGACTATGATTATTTTTTTTTCTTCAGAAGTTTAGTAAAACAATGCCCAGGTCCTCTGTGAAAGCTATATTTATCTAAAGACAATTTAAGCAGTGAACTGTACGAGGAATAGAAGAAATTGCTCAAGACAACTATTTCAGACTAGCAATAACTCCCTAGAGTACTTACATCATCACAGCTCAGCTTCATGATTCTCTCCTTCACTTTCTGTTCACGGAGTTCTTGTTCCGGGTTCAGTCGAGTGACCCCCATAAAAAGGTCCGGTTTCAGGTCCATCCCCGACCATTGGCGACCCTGGATACTGTTGAAGAGGACGTCCAGCGCCCTCGGTAAGATACCCGCATCTTCTGGTTGTCCTGTAAATAATTATCAAGCTTGTGGTATTTCATTGACCCTTTACAGTAACTATCTAGGGCTCATATTGTAAACTACTTTTATGTTTTTGTTTGAATGGGGTTTAAATATGCTTTCAATAATATTACAGTTCAGGATTTCTTTTCATGCAAAGGGGAAGGGGATTGCAATTTCCGAGAAAAAAATAACAGAGGGGAAAGGGCCATTAAGGCCCATTATTCAACCCCTCGTTCTTAGTGAAAAAATCGTTTGTAGGTATCAACTTTTGCACTGGGTAGTTCTAGAGTCAGGGTGCAGAAAAACTGGATTTTCTCCTCATGTCCAGTCCCTGTACAAGTCAAAGATGATTTCTACTTATTAAGGACCAAATTAAACTTGTCAAAAACAAGATGTGTTTGTGAAACACTAATGCCCCTGTAACAGCAATTTTTTTCAAAGTTTGACCTTGACAGATGACCTTGTCACATGACCTTGACTTTGGTACCAGAAGATGTGGATCATTGAGATCTATCATCATGCCAAATATGAGCCTTGTATCTTGAATAGGCTTGAAGATAAGGCAAAGGTTAAGTTTGGTTATGTTTTTGGACAGACGGACGGACAGACAGACGGACATGATAAAAACAATATGCGCCCGATCTCTCAATGTGGGGGCATAAAAAAATTTACAAATAAAATGTTGTGACCAAGGCTGTTAACACCCCTATAATTGAGTCCTCGAGACCCACCCACCCCCTTTATTGGTTACAGAATAAAAACCCTGACTCCTGCTTACCTTGAATTGTGTACGTCTTTCCTGAGCTTGTTACACCATAGGAAAATACCAGGCAATTCTGACCATCAATAAAATCTTTCACAAGGTCCAACATTGTCGAATTGAAGAAGTCTTTTTGACTTGCATCTTCTTTAAAGATACGAGAAAAGGTGAATTTGTTTGTTGTTATCGTCTTTCCTTGTCCTCTGGCAGCTTTCTTGTAGTAATGGGAGTCTTTTGGGGCTACTGTGGTGATGACATGGTCACTGTTTACATCCAAACACCCCTGTCATAGAAACAATCAGCAAGAATTTATCATCAATGATTTATGGCATGGCAGGCATTGTGTAACATAAAGTAACTAACATTTAAGGTTGAAGTAAAGAAGCTTCTTTATGTTTAATTACTTATATAGATATTTGAAACATATGTGTCAAACTTACTGATAATTTTGTGTCACATTAGGTTTCATAATGTCAAATTGATTTTTCTAAGAGAAAGGGACAGTGTCCCTTTGAAAAAATTCTTTCCCTTTCACTGTTCTTTGGGAGGAGGAATTTGAGGCAAAGAAATTATGCTTGTTACAAGAAATTTCTTCTTTTCAACAAAGTTCTCCCTATACAAAAATTTGAACTCATTCAATTAAGCCTGGACTTCTTGACTTATAGGTTTGGAGTCTGATGGACTCGTTTCTCACAAGTTCAACTTAGTTGGTATCCAAGCCCGAGTTCAACGGTCATCTCCCAGGGATCATGTGTGCAAAAATATCTCAATTAGCTAAATCTAATGAGAAATTAAGAATTTTAGTGAGAAATTTTTACAAATCAATGGCTCAGTGTGAAACGGTTGTTACTGCCTATATACCATGTAATATTATAATCATATAGGCAGTAACAACTGATTTACACTGAGCCAACAGACTCCTTCACTAAATTCAATTTTGCTTTGAGATTTTTCTCTCATTTAGCAAGTTTCCATGAGATTACCAGCAGGAAAATGAGAGAATCTCTCAATTTCTCACCCAAAAAATGATCCCTGTCTCCTAATAAATGAATGTTTAGATTGGTCAATCATCTATTTTGATTCTCAGAAGAGACTTACTCATCATTAACTATTACCTGTGATTCATTGTGTTCTAGTTCCTCTTCAGAGAATGGTCGTATTCTCAGGTAAACCTTCATATGTTCTGATACTGGTGGATCCAACACACTAGGTCTGCCAAATTCACCTGCCAAATAAATTCTACCTTGAATGGGATTACCACAGCTTGTAATAAATTTGATTGCAAAAATAACCCAGGGGTGTGGAATCCACATGCATGACTTGTCCCACATGGGCTTGTGTACTTGCGGACAGTTATATTTTTCAAGGCTACTTTTCTCTGGACAAGTGAATACCAGAGCAAATCTTTGAATGGTACTAAATAGATTTAAGTGATAAATTATAATAATAGTTGTAAATATCAAAGGATGGAAAAATTGCTTTTATTGAAGAAAATGCTGGGTTCCAGCATTTTTGTCATTAAAAGCAATATTTTCCTACAATGTATCAATTTACTTTTTTGCGGATATGTTCATTCTGATCCTGGATAACAGGGTCCAAAGAATCCACTCGTCCGCTCGTATTTACGAGTAAGAAATCCCGGAGGACGAGTCGAAATTCAAAGGCAGTCGTCCTCCCGGACGAGCGAAGAATGAATGGCATTTAACCATTATGTCAAGTGTCAGGATAAACTTGGATAAAATACAAAAAAGACGCTTCGAAAAAGTTCGCGGTGATAGAAGTTCACAACAACTTTAACTGTAAACAGTCATGTACTTGGATTTCTAAAGATAAAACTCCCGGTTTTCGCATGATATAACCCAGTACCCGAACTTCGTCTTTACAAATCGATCTCACAATCAAGGAAAGTATCAAAAATAGAAATAAATTTTCCCCTCTTTTGTTCATTTCTACTACTTCTTTTGTCGCTTATAGCCACAATCATTGAAATTTACCCGAAAAATCCATAGTATTGTACTTGTCCCAATCTTTTTACCGCTACTTATTGCCCGGAATTTAATGTTTTTGAATGACGCAAAAAATTGTACTTTCGTTTCGTCTGCACTTCAAGATGTCGTTTTCAGATACAAAACATGGTCTTTAACGATCCCTAGGCCTATCGAAGGGCGAGTGACAATCAAACCAGGACGAGTTACTTTTTTAAGTCACTTGCCCTGCAGGACGCGTGCCTTTTTCTGAATTCTTTGGACCCTGGATAAGTAGAAAATCATTTTAAACTTGTCAGTAAGCAAGTGACAAAAAGTTTATTTCCACAAGCCTGTTACCCTATCTAACATTAGAAGCATCTTTGCAGGGATCATTTTTGGGCAAGATCTGTGCAAATTATCTCATTTTTTTGCTAGAAATCTCATTCAAATTGGCTAAATGAGAGAAAAATCTCACAGCAAAATTTATTTTAAACAAAGGATTTGGTTCAATTTGCCATTGAAAACTCAGTATTTCTTGTAAGTTCAAAACTGAATGAGAATTTTTTTGCACATGAAATTCCAAGCCAGAATTATCTGGCTTTGCTTGATTTACCCTACTAAAAAACAATTTATATATGAAAAAATTCAAGGTAGCCTCTACTTGCTGTTGAACAGTTGAACAACATAACAGTGACAATCCCTTTAGGTAATCAGGGATACTCTCTTTACAACATACTATGAATGAATTTCAAAGAAAGAATAAGGAAAGCATCTTTAATGCACCGGTGAGTGCATTAACCTGACATTGGGACTAACAGTTACAGTAAAGTCCTTTTGAATTAGATGCAATTTCTAAAGCATCATTTTATCAACATTGTCAAGAGCCATAAAGCAAATGATTCCAGATATCTGCACTCATGTTGGGTAATCCTGCACTGTGTCTTAAGCTGCACAGCTATATGACGTCAAATAAACAAATAATGTTGCTAAACCTAAAAGCAAAACAACAGTTTTTCTTTTTCATATCAAAAATGTGACAAACACTCATTTGAAACACACAGTTTGCGTGCGAAATTCAAAAATGAAGAATCTGAATTTGTTATCATGGACTTTTATTTTTCATTCTGTTATACAGTCAATTAATATTGGATGCTTTACTGAACACAGCAGCATATTTAGGTCCTGTTTCGAATGCCTATGCTTTTGACAAGCCAAAACTGTAAATGAGTTCAATCTTTTTGTGTACTGTACGGTTTAGGGTCAAAAAGGCCCAATGACAAAAAGGCCCAGTGCACAAAAAGGCCCGGGTCATAAAGGCCCAGTCCAGAATGGCCCACTATTAAAAATGACCAAAAAGGCCAACTGTCAAAATTGAACTTAAGGGAGTCAATTTGTCATAGAGTCAATTTGGTTTTGTTCAAATAACAGAAGTTAAAACTGTTATGAAATGATGATTTATAGAGTAGGTCCGGGTAATTCCGTACATGCGGGAAATTCCGTACACTTGAATTAATTACGTATTTCTTATAAAATGCATTTCAAATTATTTTAGAAATAAACCTGGTTTTAAACAAGCCAATATAGGTCAAACCATATATCGGATAATTACCGCACAATCGTAGCCTTTTGTTTTGATCATCGCTGATTTAAGGCGGCACTACCTGAGTCACTCCCTAATTCTTAAATACCCAGTCAGATAAGTACGAAAAGGTCACTCGGTACCATCTGTCCAAATGTCTGTAGATATACCCAATGCTTACGTGAATTGTGAATCATAGTTTAAGTTATTGAAGAATAAGAAATACTTTTCACTCTCCAGGTAATATTTTTTTGTGAAACCTAGTTCTTTGTAGATAAAATGAGATTTTTCATACTGTACGGAATTAGCCCACATTGAGAAAAGTACAATTGTAGGGTGATGCTTATTTCGTACAGGCCAATATTATTTTACCCATCAAGATCATAACAAATGATAATTGACATTATATATTTGTTTAGGATAATCAAAACCTTGTAACTACAGGTTGAAAAGGCATGACTAACTTGCATTTGCCCAGCGGCCCCAGAGCAATTAGTTTTTCTTCGAGAAACAGTTTAGCCTAATGAAGCAGTAGTTACAGTGTTTTGATCACCTACTAACGTTTAAAGTTTTCTCAGTGGATGCGCAAAACCGTCTACCAAGCATGAGGAGGTCCCATTACTGCCTCATAGGCTCGCCACACTTAATACTTAGAAGCCCATGTTTGCCTTTATAAACATTAAACTGTCTAAATTATGAAGATGCCCCATCCACCAAACTAAGCTATTACTTTTACCGCCTGGTTATTCATATCCGATTTTCCCGACGAAGCGTACGAATTAACCCGCTTATGTACGGAATTGGCCGATATCAGCTACGGGCCTTTATTGCAATTTTTTCTAAACATATGGCATAGTTTTTAGAGTTAAATAACAGTGTTCCCAGTGCTTTTTTGGATAAGGGGTTTTTGTCACCCCCTGAAAGGTTGGATTTTGAAAAACTGGGGGTTTTCCGAAAAAGCAAGGGGTTTCATTTTTTTTACGTTTTTTTTTAATGAAAAAGTTATTTCATCAAGACAATGTACAGTTTAATGATTCAAAACTGCTATATTAAGATTTGATGGAGGATTTTATGTTCACTTTGAGGTTACTTTAGTACTGAAAGAATTTTGGCAAATCTGTTTTTATGTTACGTTTATATTAAGAACCCTAGATATGTAAAGATAACTGGCAATGTCAAGCTGTATAATCTCACTATGTGGAATTTAAAGCTTTGTTTTTGATTTGAATAGACTCGCCTAGGGAATGACAGTTTCCCTTTTATATACCGGGGTACTTAAAAAATAGTGATAATATAACAAATGATGTTTAGAGCTGTATTTTAAATCTTTCTGGGCAGTGTTCCCACTGCTTCTTCAACATGGGAGTAAAAATGGTTACTTTGCAGCATGTGTGTACCCCCTCTATATGAGACAAAGAAGGCTGCCTGCAATAATAAGGGGGTACAGAATTCCATTTGAGGATAAATCGCCCCATATGGGGGTACATGTATTTGGGAACCCTGCTGGGGTTAAATGTCTCAAGTTAAGGTGAAAAAAAAACTATTGACAGCCTTGGCAATTTTATCATTAGAAATCAAGGACTTCTAACCCCCTTTAAAAATGCTAAATCAAGTAAGTATCTCAACAAATACTCTGGTCTAAGGCTGTCTTTTTTAATTTAATTTGTGTGTTGGTTTGTTATAATTGGTGTTTTCAAAGTCTGATGTTTGCACAAAGAACTGATCATGGAAACTCGAAAGTGGCAGTTAATAAACAAAATACGATTCTTCTGTTTAAGGGAAAACTGTCTCAGAAATTTCAAAATCACAATTTATTCAAACAAGCACAGAAAAAAAAGAAAAAGAAAATCTTGATGAGAATCAAACTTTTAATACTTTCTATGTTCCAAATGCATGTAAATCTCGACTGAATGTGCGAATAATTAATCTCTTGTACTACTGACAATGTGTTTTTAATTTATTGATCAAGCCTGTGTTCGAATACATGGCCAAAGTATCAAGGGGAAAACCATTGTTATCTGATTTTAGCTAGTTACAAATCCAACGATCTTGCTATTTTGATTCGAGTTTAGGTCTAAGGAATGAAGACAGAAACTTATGCAAGACGATCGCATTTTCAAAAGCCGATTATTCTACTGATATTTATTCTTCTTCAGACTGTCGAACTTAGATTTCGAGCAAAGAAGATTGAAAATACTCGATTCATAATTGTCAAGTGTTTGATAAATGATTTGCGTATCTCAGAAGTTTTTTTTCTGTTTTAAATTATTATCAAATCCCGCATATCGCAGCTAAAAGATCGTATCTACTGCCAAACCAAGTTGTTGTTACGACTTTATGGCAATCAATCGACGACATCGTAAATTACTTGGTGGTAGAATTAAGGAAAGCATTTTTTTTAGATAAAGCCATACCTGCTATTAAAAAAGATGATTAAATGAAAAGTAATCCTGTTGTGGTTTTTTTTTTTTCGAACATAAATCCATCAAATAGTTGACCAACTAATCATATTGTTTTATTCTCATGATGGAAAGGGTCTCCATCTCACGAGATTTACAAGCGTGCGTCGCGTGCCAAGTCTGGAAACTGTCCAAAAATAACTGAACACCTGGTGTCAGTTACGTTTGATCACCTGTTCACCCTCTTCGAAAAATAAACTGTTCCGGGCCCACGCTTCATTACGAGAATAAAATGTTTATTTCATGAATTTGTCATGTCGCTACTGGGACTTAATTTCGGATGGATCATTGGAATAAATAATTGAAATACCGGTACATTATTTTCTTGGTTATTCATAGCGCAAGTCCTTCGTATTTTTGGATAACAAGAATATATCAGTAATCTATTATCATATTTCAGTCAAAACAATCAAATCTTTATTTTGTCGATGTTAAATGTAAACCCCGTAGTTAAAACCGACTGTTATTTAATCTTGGGCCGAATCCGGGGGATATAATTTAGGCTCTAGCGAACATTATCCGAAAGAACATTATCCGATATCCAGCGTAAACAAACAAAAAAAATCATTTTTATTCTTACGGAATCGGCCGCGATGAAGATCGAATGACTACCCGGTTCATTGATTTCTAATTATGGAAGCTGTTAAATTTGGGTTTCCCAATTTTTGGATAGAGATTCACGTATTTCTAGTGATAAAAAGGAGAATCTTTTATGTGTCCATTCTACTTTTTCTGCGCGTGAAACGAGCATATTAGGCAGGGTTAGTTTTTAATTCTGTACGCGAATTTTTGTTTTGATGCGTGATTCACGTACATATGTACGTGAATGGGAACACTGAAATAAGGAGTATTCGCTAGAAGAAATATAATAGCATTAAGAAAGTATGTTATTATGATCGTCCTAAAAGAGACGTTCTCAAAATAATCAAAACTATCCAAATCCGTACGGAATTACCCGGACCGACTCTACGTTCAGGTTGAGGCATCATGTCCTCTGCTTTGTAACATCATTTAATTGACAATCTTGTGATTTACATGTCAAACTTCATTTGCTTAGCTGAAATATTTGCACTTATAATACTTGACTGACATAAGGGTAAACATGAAAATGTTAATTCCTGGTTGACAATTGCAAAATTATTCAGTCATATAATTAGTGTACAAGGGGAAAACAAAAAGATAGTTAACATGATTTTTAGCCTAATTACCTGGTATAGCCTTGAGATTCCCCTATTCCAGCAGGCTGTATTCCTTCATTCTAATTTTTGGTGATATTCTATCTCAAGATTTTTTACACTTTGCAAATTGTCAGAAATATTTTTCAAAAATATTATATGCATAATGCTACAAAAGTGCTGAATTCTCTTAAATTAATGACTTTTTCTGCCCTACTATTTTTTTGATCAGCCATTTTTAAAATTTTGGGGGCCCTTAAATTGTATTGCTTGACTGGCGTTGTGTAATTGACTTTTAAAATGATTTTAGGTTAAAAGAAAGAGGTCTCTTTGATTTTGTAAGTCAGTTCCAATAGTGTGTGATATGCTTCACATGGAAATATCCCAATTAAGTTTATGCTACTTTCAGTGTAGTTTACGGCGGTTTATTTGCAATGTTAGAGTGTGCATGAGCAAATTTCACAGCTTACGGTGCTTGAATATGGGAGACTACAGGCTACAAGATGATCTAAAAATAATATTAATAAGCAACATGTATATCTTATGGCAACTTGCACATCAGTTTAAATTGTCCGTCTTTTCTTGATAGGCGTAAGAGTGGGCCTTTTTGGTCAACTTTGACAGTGGGCCTTTCTGACACTGGGCCTTTTTGACCCGACACCTACTGTACATGCAATATCTTTACATTAGTTTAAGTGCACTTTTTAAAGTGCACATGACTAGCCGAAAACACTGTAATACAAACCAAGCAGACGTCTCTTGATGTGTGGAACTTGGAACTCCACATCTTCTGGCTCGTCCAAGTTTTCGTGGTCATGGTCCATCTGGACCACCTCCGTCGTGATTCTTCGATCCGCCATTCTGTCATTTACATCTGAAAAAGAGAATGATCTTACACATGTCGGCCCACACCTCTATGTCTTAAAACCGTTGGTAGTGTTAAGCAAGATGGAAAATATCAAGCAACTTACCCTTTTCTGTCGTCGTTGTTTGAAGATAGCGCTGCCGCCTGTCGGTTTTGAAACCGTCCAATTAAATCGCTTTTTACAAAAGCGGGATATATCGATTAAGGCAATGGATACAAATTATCGGAAAGGAAAACTACTCCCTTAATGTTGTTGTTGTAGTTTAGATGGTTTAACTGTGCACAGCAACACAAAAGTGCCCACTATTAGAAATAATAATAATAATAATTAAAATAATTTAAAAAACAGCAGCAGACGCACGGTCTGACTATTTACCACGGGAAGCCCGGGAAACCCCGGGAACTCGGAATTACCCCGGGAAACCTATATATACATAAATAGGTATCTTGTATCAATAATTTCTATCACTGATTTAAAAAAAACACAATTTTTTATAATTCAAAATAAAACTTTGATGTTCTACATTAAAGTTAAACGATATAGGTTTTGTTAAAAAAAAAAACCTTCTCGTACCCCGGGATCCCCATCAGTGTACAAAGGCCACTAGGATATTCTTCATCACAATGTTAATAGGAATTAACCTAGTTTATAAGTCATTAAACGGAGACATGTCTTTGGATGTAGAAATCCTTGATTCTTAAAAAGTATGGACTGAAATACCCCTGGTCCCGAAGTTAACATATGTATCATATTCCCGTGGTATTTCCTGAATTACCTCGGGTCCCATTATGTTGACAGACAAGCGTAGAAACGTTTCCCGGGTTAGATATATCGATTTCAATTACCCCGGGTACCACAAAGTAAAAGATTCTATCTCAGGGAAAATTCCCGGGGTACTGTTCTTATCCTGATTTTAATGTTTTGCGATGATGATTTACCGGGACTTTGTTTCAACTATTTCAATCTAAATTACCACGGGTCCCTAGAAGTTAACGTTCCGTAGGATTCCCGGGGTATGTTGTTTAATAGAATTACCCCGGGTCCCGCAATTGGAAGTTTCCATGGATTGTACTGTAAATATTAATTATTTTCTCCATTCCGTCTATGTAAATGCACTCAGAGAATATTCCCGGGGTATTGTTTTAAGTGCATTTATTATTGTGTGAAATACCCCGGGTCCCAAAAGCCTTCATTTTTCGAAGATTCAGTATCAACATTCGTCTTTTTTTCTGAACATTGATTAAATGCGACAGTTATAACTAGAAAATGGTATTGTGACTTGTGATTACAATAGATTAACACACAATCGACGAGTCAAAATAGCGAATTCGACTTATAAAGTCAATATCAGGTTTAGTGAATCAAACTACATGTATACACAAATAAAAGTGTCCGTCTAAACATTTTTACGCAGGCCTGAATAGAAAGATAGACTATTATGTTTCAGGTAAGGAGACTTGTATGAAACTACAACATGTTGTTAAATGATTTGAGTGGCGACCATCACATCGAAGTTTAAGCTTGGAATTTCGACATAAGCCAACAAATACTGTTTATTACCTATTTTCTCTATCATGAAATAAAGTTGCCTGGAAAATTAATTCAAATTATCTCTCTAATCCACAAAATAGATGCTTCAAATCAAATAGTCGCCTGACCACCAAAATCAGTCACTTTTGCATGGACATTTCACTAAGCTGTTGTCAGTACGGCGTTTTGGTTACCAACCTACGAATTCCATTTTGTTTCACGTCCAAAATTTATCTAATGATCCGACAAATAACGATCAATATTAATTGGCGATTATCATTAAGATAATAATTTGTAATTCATATTCTGTCCTGCATGCCAATATTGTCTTAACTGTTGTTGCGACGTTAAGGCTGTCCGCTCACCATTTACTTTTTGTTTGTTGTTCAAAATTATTGATGTTGTAAATAATGTTAATATATGAAACGATCAACCTTTCGCTAGTAAATTATAATTCATATTCTGTCATGCGTTCCAGATGCTAAAACGTTTGCAAATGTTAATTATTCATGAAAAAAGAAATCAGCACCGTAGCGGTCGCCCTTAAGTTCAGTTCTTCTTGAGCAATTAATTTGCATCACGGATACAGCTTATTTGAGGATTTCAAACAAATTGCGATTTAATTATATGAAGCGGTATCATTCCTGTACAGGTCATCAAATACTCGTTCATAAAATAAATCGAAATTACATTCGTAAACCATTTGGTCGTCGTTTAGAATGGTAACACGTTTGCGAATGTTATCTCTATTAATTTTATGGGCGAAAATTTGATTACAGGTGATGTCATAATGTCAATTGGTGATCAATCTAAAAAGAACCTATTTACAATCATTTAATCGAGTGATTGGTGAAGCTATTTGGTTCATTGACGATAGAAATATCGAAACTGCAGAATTGTTTTGTACTGTAACGTAGTTTTGCTTGACGACGAATCAGTCTAGGTCATCCAGTCTGCGATCCTTCCTTTAGAGCTTCGACTTCCACAGACAGATAAGTACTACCTCTGAGAAGATAAGTATCGTATTTGGGCTATACCTTCGTATAGACCAAATACATTTCTCGTTAATATGTGACTAATTACCCCGGGACCCTTATGTCTCCTGTGTGTATACAAAAAAATGACTAGTTACCCCGGGAATTGCATACGCAGGCGAGAGAAAATGCGATAACAATAACTCGTGTATTTATTCTTATTCATATTTATTTTTTTTTAAAAGAAAATTGGACCCTTTTTACCAATAAATTAATGATTAATTGTACTTAATTCGGTGCTAATTCCCATGAATGTTTAGGATTAATCTAGGTCATATTGATAAACTCTCCTGGGGTAACTATGAACAACAACCATTCGTCGGATACATAGCTTCCCGGGGTAATTCTCTTAGAAGCGCACAATACTCTGATTTTCGAAATTTTTGCAATGAAGGAAAAATTGAATAACTTACGTCTACAAAAGATCCGGGGTTAGAGCCTGTATATGCAAACACCAAAACACGTTAGTCTGAATACAAAAGCGTTGATAGAATTACCCCGGGTTCCATAAAGTTAATGTTGCCAACATTGCAAGATTCCCGGGGTAAATGTTCAAAGCGATTTCAATGATGTGAAGCTTTAGGTCGGGCCCAAATGAGTTTATTTTTATTTTTGAACATAGAGGAGATTCCCGGGGTAATTTCATGGCGTTTTCATTTGTGCTAGATTATCCCGGGTCCTGTCGAGGATGTGTTTAAATCAAGAATATATTCCCGGGGTAAGTGTGTAAGCGCTTTGAACAGTTTTGCTAGAAATACAACAGATCCCGGTCATCAATTTAATATTTCAATAATTGTGGTGATATTCCCAGGTTAAGTTACCAGCGGTTTCAGTGATGATAGAATTATTCCAGGTCCCATAAAGTTGGCGATACCATTTTAGAAAATCTTCCCGGGGTAGGGTCATAGTGATTTCATGGATGCAATAATGCCTCATATTTGGTGTTTACATAATTGAAATGATTCCCGGGGTATTGTTAATTGAGATAAGATACTGTTAATATAAACTTTGGCAAAACAAGTTCACTGTTAAAGACGTAGAAATTCTCCCGGTGTTAAAATTTAAAACGATTCTAATATTGATGGAATTACCCCGGGTTCCACTTAAAACTGTTGTAAAACCAGGAGAAAACGTCATGCGTTCTTCGTAAATAAGTGGCAATACATGAGTATATTGAAATCTTTTTCAATCAAAAGAGATATTTACATTAGTCACTCGTTCAAAGTGCATTTTATAGGACAAACATATCCTTTGTATGATAATATTGGGTTTCCCGGGGTTATTCCGAGTTCCCGGGGTTTCCCGGGGTTCCCGGGGTAAATAGTAAGATCCGCAGACGCAAGCCAATGTCATTTCATATTTGTTACCCGTCGCGCGAAAATAGGAAAGGGGCCGTCTTAGTAATGCGTAAAGTGTTGATTCTTCTCAGACTAATTGATTGAGTGAAGTTTTACGCCGCTTTCATTTTTTTTCAGTAATATCGCGGCGGCTGGAGTACATAACAATGGTTTTCCTGGTTTTTCTCTCACCAGTACAACCACCACATTCTTTCCTAGCCTCCAGCTGCTATCTCACAAAGGTCTACGATTTTCAACCAATTGGTGAGAGACAAATAGTTGGAAAGAATGATTGCCGCCCTCGGGGATCGAACCCGGGACCTCTAGATAGACAGCCAGACGCGCTACCAACTCCGCTATGACGGCGGCTCTTCTCAGACTGCGCAGACTGAATAGGGTCGAAACTTTTGGTACTTTGTTTATTCAAGTTCTGAATTTTGAATGAGCAATCCACCTTTCCATGGAATAATTTTTGAAATGCGACCTCTGGTTGATCTATTCTGGACCCAATTTCCTTTTCATATAATAATAAAAGTTTACAGAGTTTCCACATGGTCCCTGTTCGTGCGACGGGTGGCATTTGCTTTAGGGGTGCAATTGGTGAAGAGCAGAGAGCTCCAAGTTTTCCGTGACATTGAACTCAGTAATTATAGTGTCTTAGCGATGAATGAATTTAGAATTATTTTCTCCCAAAATCGATGGATTTCCTTTTTTCCAAACATCAGCAATAAATACCAAAAACTAACGACTGCGGACAAACGTGCATTTCAACTTTTCAGTAGACAGAAATCGAATCTTTATTTTGGAACTTTGTTTTCAACCAAAAGGTTTCCGCGCATACATTGCTACTCGGCGCAAATGCCCCTAAATACCATTATACGGTTGATATTTTTGAACGCCTTTACACTAGTTATCAACCGAAAAAAATGGGACCCGTCGCGCGAAAAGGGACCATCTGGGACTTGAAGTGCGTAAAGTGTCGAACCCAGCCAGACTGCGCGGACTGCGCAGACTGGCTAGAGTCTAAATTATTCGCACTTTGATAATTCTCTGAATCTAGCCTGAATGACCAATCTACCTCCATGTGAAAGAATTTTTGAAATTCAACATCTGGTTGACCGGTAATAGAACCAATCTCCTTTTCAAATATTTATTTTTCTAGAATTTGATTGTCCTTTTTCCCGTGACGGATCACAAATATATATAACGCATGAGTATGATGCACAAACGGGTGGCCTAAAGCCGTAATTTGAGGATCTCTGCAACAGTGGGTTTTTTTGTTTTTTTTTTTTTTTTTTTCGCTTTTTTTCCCCACAAAAATCATTTAACCCCCGAAAATTTATCATGAATATCATTCAGCATCAGGACAGAGTGTCTGCAAGGTAACATCGTGCCATCATGCTCGCGGGCCCCTGAGTCCATTATCTGATAACGATCTTTGATGGCAACCATGTTTTCAAGAAAATCAGTGACACCTTTCTCATGCTCAACCGTGAATTTTCACACTGGATTTCAACTAGAGTTTTTGTAATTATGTTGTAAACTGACTATGATAGATGTCGTGCTGAATATTAAAGATAATATTGACAAGTTTTTATAAACTCAATCAATAATCAGGGAAAAAGACTATCAGTGGCCAAGACGCCCATGATCCCTAGATTTTGAGCTGGACCCCTAGACTTTTTGGGAAAATCCCTATGCCTCTATTGTTAAAAATTGAATTTTTGAAGTCTAGGCCCCTTAGTTAAAAATGTAGTCATTTTCACTGTCTTTAATATTCAGACATTTAAATAGATTCTAGGCTGAGGATTTGATAAATAAAATCAAACTGTGCTGAGCACTGAAGATTTTTTTTCTTCCAACCTCGAACCTTGCTGCAGCAGGCTGGATGACTGACATCATGCTTGTTACAACAGGATGATTTATCGATAAACAAGTTCTTGTCTGGGTCAGGGGAATATTTCCACGTTACTGTGACAATGAACAGCTGAGTATCTGATGGCTGGCCCATTTTGAACTGATTGTTCGGACTTTTACGTAAACTGCCGGAAAACACCTAAGACGTAAGTGTAGTAATTTTGGATCATTTTAAAGACAGATCTAATTCGGCTTCTGGTGGTAACGTTTGGTCAATCCGTAGAATCGCCGCAAGGGTTCCCGATTGATGGCTAGCTTCGGTGATTCTACAGACCTCGGGAATAATGAGAGCACAGACTTGAAAGCGCGTCATTTCGCACGTTGTTTAAACGTTGCGTAAAACAAAATCAACGAAATATTAAAACCGTGGACATTTTATTATTTATAAATGTTTTCATAAAATGCCCAAAATATCTACAAAGATGATCTGACAGCATCAAAGGAATTTTGTCTTCAAGCGTATCGACTAAATTTACACTAGAAGCCGAATCCGGCACCGAAAAAACACAAGAAAATGACTACTCTTAAGCCCAAGGTACTTCCCAGTTTCCGGAAATATCCGAGCAATGTTCCGAATGATGGCTAGCCGCCACCTTCTAACACAATCGGGAACCCTCGGCGAGTCTACGGAATAGAACTCGGGAGTAATATTAGACTGGTCCCTCTGTCGACTATCATAAAAGCTTCAAACATGAGTCGACAGTAGGACCTGTCTAGAGTAATATAACCCATGGACGGGAAAAGTAGTTTTAATTTAACAAAGTGAGGCTCCTGACTTAAATCAGAAAGCGTCTGCAGCCCGACATTTTGATGTTTGGAAAGTGGTCTAAATAAGTCATCAAATTCTTTTGTCTTTCTGATCTGGTTTTTGTTTCTATAAATGGGATTTGGCCCTGCTTTTAATTTTTTTAAATCGGTAACTGATTTTTATTGAGCGATTTCTACCATTTCGTTCTTTCCAAGCCCACTCTAAGCTGCTATCCCACATAGTTTCCGCCACGATTTGTCCCCCCACATTCGGAACACCACTCGGCCAATCTCACGATCAACCTCGGATGTATATATAGACTATGTACACGCTATTTTTAAAAATTACGGGAAAACCTTGGAAAAAACTCGATGACGTCAGTTAAAAAAGCGTTAGCCCTCGAAACTGTGAGTGAAAACATTCGACCTCACCAACGCTACTCGTTTAAGTCACTGACGTGAAACCACCGTATCCTAATATAAATATCTTTAGATTCTTAAATAATGGCTGAAAAATATTAATTTTTGAGAATGATTCGTCATTCTCAAAAATTAAGATTTTTCAGCCGTTATTTACTGTAAAAGATATAAATCGACAATGCTAGTTTTTCTTACACTGTTTCTGCCTAACAAAACGCACGATTTTGTTACATACCCATCCGCCTTACATACATCAGAGGTCTGTTGCAGTTTACGGAAATGGCCGAGTGATGTTCCGAATGGTCCCCCATTGTTGGGAGTTAAATGTTGGAAAAAATATGTACTGCGGACGAGAAACGACCACTTGATCCAAAGATCGAAGACCTGAGAATATGTCTAAAGAAATCCTAGAGCTATTCAGAGGTAAGCCAGGCTTTATCATAACGTAATCATAACATAAATTGATGACTACTTGGAAAACACTGCCAAATTGAAAATAAACAGTAAACTTATTAAAAACCGTCAAGGGTGTGGACCTGTTAGGTAGGTTGTTATACGACATAGTGTTAACTTAGGAGATGTAGTTGCAATTTTTTCGAAGTCAAACACTGTGGATATTGATTATGTATTTCAAATGAACTGGAATGACTTTTTTAAGAGAATGGGCTACTACAAAGGAGGGCGCTCGTCACCATTAGAGGGATTACGTAAGTCTAAACCCTCAATGATGCGGATACGGTGAGTTGGGGCACGACAGCTAAAAGAAACCGTAGCAATAACGTTTTAGGAGTCAAATGCGGATATTGCCGATATATTTCCTCTCTTCCACATTTGTGGCGGGATAATAATAATAATAATGATGATGATAATAATAATAATAATAATAATAATAATAATAATAATAATAATAATAATAATAATAATAATATCCAAGATTAATGCCCTGGCAGGGCGGAGCCTAAGTAACGGGTCGTTGCACTTAAGGTTAAGGGAAATCAGCTTTTATATAAGGGCCTACTTATTTCTCGCCCGCTTTCGGGTCGGGTGTAGACTGGTCTCACTGTCGCATATCAGAATAGCCCATTCTAGGCTATTCTGATAGTCGATATGTGGATCAGTCTAGAGCTGGTATCCCGCTTTCTGAGAGATTCTCTGATTATGCGGGCAACAGTACCCGCCCAGGGCCAGAAATAAGTTGGCCCTAAAATAACCTTCTCCTAAAGATAGTCGACATAAATACCTCGAGACCATAAATCGTTGGATTGGTAACCAAATTCTCGTAACTTCAGCTTAATCCAGCTGAAGTTACAAGGCATTGGTAATCAAACGAGGAAATGTGTTCACTCTCTCAAAGCACGTGAATCCTTAACGATTTAGGAAACAGTTATTTACACGAGTTAACGATGATTACCGACTAAAATTCGAAAGAACCCAAACTATTGAAAAGTAAACTCGCCAAATGACGTCACGGTTAAGCCCCGCCCTGCCAGTTCATTAATTACGCATAATAATAATAATAATAATAATAATAATAATAATAATAATAATAATAATAATAATAATAATAATAATAATAATAATAATAATAAAATATTTATTTAACGAAGGTATAGTTCCGCAAGAAAGAGTGAGGTCCGAGAAACCGTTATCTCCTATTATTTTCAATGTAAAATTGATCTTTGACCACTCACTTGAATTTGTAGGTCTATAGCTCATTAAGCCGTCACCATACAAACAATACAATGAAGAAGTTATTTACAATGAGGCCTTCTGAAACAATTCAATCTAATACAAAACAAGATCGATGATATGATCCTAATGTTAGTTACTGAATTATGATAATTTTGGGGAGGAATTACCAGAAGATTGATGAGGTAGTATTATGACGGCTTTTCATTTGTACAAGTATACAAAGAAATCCTTTGGACATCTATAAGGAACAAGTTCTTACAACTTAAACAAATTTATGTTCGATTCTGCTTCCTAGATGATAAGATAGTATTCACGATGAATGAAGAGGCAAACGAATGAATCAAAATCGGCTGCCTCCATCATTAATCCAACTAGAATAATATATATAGTATATAATAATATAGATACGAAATAAGTTGTCGAATAAGGCAGGATCTTCCAGTCTAAGCTCAGGTACAAGAAGACAGTTGTGGCCGAACAGTTCTGTCTGTACTTCCCCTAGCCATTGCCTCACCGAACATCGTTTCCGCCTGGCCCTTCTCCCTTGTCTAAGCACACTTAAAACAAGCTGATGGTCAATATCATGTTGCTCCTGGACAAGAATTATGCATTGCAATGCCAGTATTACATTATCCATTTTCATACACCGATGTTACAGCACAGACTGCTGAAAGCGAACTGAAATTCAAGATTTGTAAGCAAAGGTCTATTGTAAATGGTAGTCGTACTAGGGTCGCACTAGAAACGCAGTGCAGCCGTAGTCGCAATACAATCACCATAGAGTCGCAATGGACGCGGAAGGGACGCACTAAGGGCGTAGTAAGATCGCATTTTCTTTATTTTCTGTTTTAACAGAACTGAAGTCCAAAAACGCCATGGACGAAGAAAGAACGCGGTAATGACGCATTAGTAGCAGCAAGTACGCGACGAAGGATTTCGAGCAATTTCTTGTAATTTCAGCGGCCACTCTACGGCGTCCTTAGTACGAGTGTACTACGTTTACCGTGTTCTTATTGCGTCCTTTCTAAGATATTGCTGCGACTATGGCAACTCCACTGCGATCCCACGGTGATCAAACCAGGACTCAGCAAGAACGCAGAGGTTCTGCGACTGTTTTGTGCATGTTCAGAATATTCGCCGACGGCCTGCGATTTTGTGTGTCCCTGGGTTCCTCGCTACGTCCCTGCTGCGTCCATGGCGATTGTGCTGCGTCCTGGGCCGAAGCAAGGTCGCAGTATGGTCGCGAGGTATGTGTGAGGGCAGTTTAAGACTTATTTATTTTTTTTTGTACACCAGAATTATTTTGTTATATATCAATGAAATATCATTGATAAAAAGAACAAACTATTGAAAAAGTAAATAAATGTGTCCCGTCACGAGAAAATGGACTATCTGGGAACTTCGTAAAATAATTATTTGAAAAAGAGATTGGTTCTGTAACTGGCCAACTAGAGGTCGCACTTCAAAAATTCTTTCAGGGAAGGTAGAGTGATTATTCGAGAATCAGAAAATTAGTAAAGTGCGAAAGGTGTCGACCCTAGTCAGCCTGCGCAATCCGCGCAGTCTGACATGGGTCGACACTTTTACGCGCTTCCAAGATGGTCCCTTTCGCGTGACGGGTCGCAACTAAAAAAGCGAAATCTTGCGAGACCGCCATTGCAAACAAGAAATAAAACTTCATGTACAATGGTATAATGCTTTGCTCTTCGCTTTTTGCTAGTTCAAGTTTTTTCGCGTGTTATCTAGAAGCGGGAAAAGTCTCAAAGCGCCCCTTTCGTTACTTTTTCCGTTTTACGGGCGCAGCCATGAAAGCGGGTCGTATCGCAAGTTGGTTTATAACGGACGTCACAAACACTATTAAAGATGACATTGCGAAAATCAAAGCCGTTGGAAGGCCAAAACTGGGCATATTATGATTTGAAACAAAACACATTTTTTTCCTTTTGTTTTAAATTATAACATGCCTAAAATATCTCCAAAGACGATAGAAAAGGAATTAAAGGAATTTGTTGGTGTTCAAGGATATTGGCCGAAATACCACCAGAAGCCGAATTACGTATAAAATGGCCTAAAATTACTACACTTACGAGGGATGATCGATAAATTCGTGTTATTTTCGAGTTTTACTATTCCATGTAAAAATGTAGAAATAATTGTTAGTTCCTTCATACACTTGGACACTGTCGATCGAAAACACATTTAACTTTGTTCGAAGCGCGTTCAAAACACGCTCTAATGGCACTCACGTGACGTCGTTCGAAGCAACCCTGTTTTAGTTGTACAAAGTTACTAAATTCAGCCATACCTCGACACATGCTGATTGATTTCTCTGTTTGAATTCAAATATGAATCGTAGATAGGTATAGTCCGTTATAGTCCGACATCTATATGGAACAACCTTTTCATCAATTTCATTAAATTGCGTTTTACTGGAGAATTTGTATATGTGAATATCTAAATTTCAGCTTAATACCACCCCAAAAATGTTTTTGAATAAGAAATGGTATCATATTAATGATTTTGTCTATCTAGTCAATGCTAATATTTTCGCAAATTCCGCTTTTATACACGAGGGGTGATGTAGGCTGTTTACTAGTAATAAATTGTAAACATATAGTAGAAATACGTGGTTTTATACTAAATATTTGACAGAAGAAATATCCATTATTCCTATTTTGGAAACGCTAATAAGCATAACGACGGTTTTGTCATCTTTATCGTAAATATCACGTAATTTGTACCGTTATTACTCGCCTGCTTATCAAGTTTTCCTCGTGATATTCCCAACAACTTCGTTGAAAAATGTTTTTTGATTGGTCTAAATACAATGTATGTGAGTATGGGGTCCATCTCAGAATAGATAAATCAATTATCAATTATCTGGTCAAACGGTCTTTGAACAGTGAGAATATACTAAGATTTGAGATACTAAGGAAGTAAATATGTTCGACAAAATTAACTTTATAAAAATACTCGTTTGCATGCTAAAACGACTCACTTTAAATCATACACTTTTGACTCGGCCCCTATTCAAATCAGTACTATTTTTGGATAGACAATTCGCTGTTCCGTTTATTACTGACACAAGAAGGTATGAAAGGCCGAGATTTTACATGTAGACGTACGGACAACATCATTATTTAACATTGAAGAATTCTGGAAAACAAAATTCTTCATGATATTAGATGAAAAATATGATATGAAAAAAAAAACAAACAAAAAAAAAAAAAAAAAAAAAAAAAAACGATTCATTAATTCGATTCTGATATTTTCGGCAAAATGTTGGTCCATATAGAAGTCAAACGGACTATAACCCTCCACGTTGTAGAAATTTAGGCTTTTCGATATGATTATAGAGAATAATATGTTAGTGTCTTAAAATATCAATGTAATCTGATCAAAGTTGGCAGAATTTATCGCGACGAGGCTGTGCCGAGTCATAATAATTTCCCACAGCCGAGACCAGATAACATTAATATTTTAAGATACTTACATATTTCTATTTATCATGCAATCATTTTCAGCTCTAAATTATAATTTTAAACTCTTAAAAATCTAAGAAATTCAGGTGAAAGTGTAAGCAAATTATTTCTAAAATAGACAAGGTGATATCATGTTGTGTTATCAGATAGGTGATGTAGGTCAAAGCAGGCTTCATTGCAAGATAAAAAACGCTAAATTTTACCCAAGACGAAACCTTCGTGTTGCAAAGCGGTTCCAACGTCGGAAGAATTCCAACATGATCAACAGCGACCGCTTTACCCGTACAAGAAACATACCGGAACGGTGATCACCATAGACTATAGTTTTTCGCAAAATTTACTTAAATCGGAAAATCTCACAACGGTTGCGATAATTTAATTGATTCTAATACATTTACTCCAAATACGTGAAAAATAATTTTCACTTCTAGCTGACCGCTATTTCTCGACGGTGATTGCTTACCATGACGTCATTCAATCAATTCTGACGTCACAATTACCTAACTGCACGATATTGTCGTTAAGTGACCTTTCAATCAGAATCCTAAGTTTCAGTAAATGTGCACGTCATACAACATGATCAATAAACAATTATCTCGAATTTATCGATCACCCCTCTTACGTCTGAGGTACTTTCCAGTTTCTGGAAAAGTCCGAGCGATGTTCCGAAAGAGTGTGATGGTAGATAGTAACAATGCAAATTTTCCAATAATGAGGAATTTAGTTCGAACCATTGGGTTCCGAAATTACACCCCTACCACCATATATAGACAAATGATATAAACTTTATATGTATTTATTTAATTTATATTATTGGACCTTTTGGTGGTAAGGGGATAATTTCGGGCCCCTATGGTGCAAACCGTACCTCCTTACTCACAGTCAATCAAGTATCCAAACAAAAACATCAAGTACCGTAAAAGCTCTAATACAATTCCGGGTTTTTATTGTCACATTTCTTTAAGAAGGGGAAGAGTGTTTATTACAGGCTACAGATATTACGACGTGGTAGAATTGCAAAAATACCAAATACCGGCGATTTACCAAGACTACAAAGTCGAGATAAAAAAAGGAGCCAGTGCGCTACGTTGATACTCAGATCAGTCTTTGCGGCCACACAGTCTTATCAGAGCCTTAACTATGCTCTCAATAGATTGCTATGGACCTAAAATTCCCAACCCAAAATTTATTTTTATCCACCGCTAGAGTGTCCAGCCTATGCAAGGTCTTTTCATCACGTACACATGAAATTGTTGGAAATGTCACGCACAGTCTCAAAGGTGGATACAATTTACCGAAATAAAGAATTGAGGTTTACGGACCGTTGGAAGTAATGTAGAGTACACTCAGAAAACCAAAGAAATACTGAAGTCAAATAATTTTTATAAGAATTGAATTAAAATAATAGCTTAACATTTGGTCTGGAAAAGTTATATTGATCCTCTGTTTAAATCACCATGACATTAATTTGGCGGAGAATAGTTAATTAGAGATTCCAGGTTTTCTGAAAATCAGTCAAAAAAAGGTTCCGTTCAATTCGAATGATTATTTTATCTTTTTTTTCATTAGCAATATAAATGTCTGAAGCAATGGAATAAGAGTAACACTTTTCGAAGACGGCTAGAAAAGCATCTAAATTCATGTTTTCATAGTCCTGTTCATGGTGTTTTATTAAAAATGCGAATACTCGATACAAGATACATTCAACGTAATCACTATGTTTCACTTAGCCAACAACAACAACAACAAAAAAATCGTGACGTTCATAATGAAGTCATTATGTAATTCTACAAGATAACCTTTAACGCATATAAGAGGTAAGAAGAAATTACATAGAAATTTATGCTCAATTAAATTCGCATGCCATGTGTTTAATTTTGTACACAGACTTTAGCGGGAACGTTGACGCCTCTGACTTCATATAAGCCGCGTGCTAAATGAGTGATGGGCTTCGTATTTTGTGGTGCTTCTCTCAACGTCAATATCATTATTTTTACACACATTTTGCATCGAGAAAAATGTTTTAAAACTATTTTACACCAAGAAACTAATTTCTGAATTATAATGGATGTAATTTCATTAAAAACTCGATTCACACACTCATTTAATATCATTCCGAAACCATTTCAAAATCATTCAGTCTGACAATTACAAGATTTTAATAACTGTAGAAAGTAAGTAGATGAAGTATTGCATTATTAAAGAATACTTAAGTTTACACAAGAAAAAATTGCAGTAAAATCACCAAACCGTAAAGGATACAATTCAGCTGTTTATTTACTTTTTTTTATTATTATTATTCTATTATTTATCAGTTTAAGAGATGCACGTCGTCTTATTTGAAGTCTAATACGCCATTAATTTACCAATACTCCCGAGTTTTAGGATAATTTCTATCACATTTATTCTTAAAGAAATGCTTTGATGTTGAGACACAAATAGGAACGTCATGAAATTGACAAGGTAATTAAATTTTGAATGATTTTTTAATGGAATTGAATGAGGGCGAGGATTGAGGTTTGAGAGAAATTCAAGGGAGGTAATATGATATTTCTATTTTTTTCCAAATGGCATGAAATTGTCGATAATTTTACCCCCTAAAATTTACTCCACTATAAAAATATAAACTTAAACCAACTTCTAATCGGTCACTCAAATAAAGCACGAAAAGTAATGCTTAATAATGTTAAAGATGCAATTGTTTGATGATTTCAGATAGCCCATGCACTTGGTAGATAGCAAAACCAAAATGCATCAAAAAAATTCTCCAGGGAAAATAATTTAACTTGCAAGAGAACCTGGGTACCCCCAATTTCAAAATTAACATTGGTGGGTGGGGTAAAATTTAACATATTTACCTCATTCACGTAAATGAACATCTTGAATAATGCTTTTTTACTTATTTCTATTCAATGACAGCAGGGGTCAGATTCAAGTTAATAAAACCGCACTATAATACAATATCAATAATTGCGTCCGATAAGACATAATTAAAGATATTGTATTATCGCCCTAAACTGAATTCTCAATAATTTTGTATAGGGATGAGTGTCTTTTTCACTGCGTTTATTGGGGTATAAAGTGCAATTGCCATAGCACATGGCAAATAACGCCCGTAGGGCGTTATGTTTAAGCCATGTCCTAAGGCAATTGCACTTTATACCCCAATAAACGCTGTGAAAAAGACACTCGGTCCTTATAATTGCAATCCTCTTGGTCTAAGAAACTATTAAAATACTCGGCTAAACATTAAAGTTTCGAGTCTACTTTCTGCGCGTATTACACAATCTATTTTTAGATCGTGTATTTCTTTTCTCGCTTTCGAAGTTAAACGGCATAAAGTTAATCAAATGGTACACAAATAAACGACAATTTGACATTCGTAGAGGTACTTATGATCAAAACATAATTTTGTCAAGTTATCCCGCATTTTAAAGCGAAACTATCGTGATCGGGCTTAGCTGGGAGGGTTGCTTGGTGGTCTTCGTCGACTCACTGTAAACATCGACTCAGAATCTGAGCTGCATACTTTTAATCATAAATTCTTTCTAAAATATTTTAATTTCTAATGTGTTAAATAGCAATATTACGATATGGAAGGTTAAGAGGGGTTTTCGAGTTCCTACTACACAGGAAATGCAGATCGAAGATCGGGAGTTTCCCGAAAGACCTATTGCATTTTATACAGAAATGAAGTGCAGTGGATTTCCCCACGTGATGCGATTTAAACCAATCAAAATTCTTTATTTTATTAGATTGCAATTATTGATAAATAAACACCAGCCAACCAAATCGTACAATGACTTGATCGGTCTGAGTAAAATTGTTAATTGTTTTTAAAAACGATTTCGGAACGTTTTTGAATTATTCTGGAACATGTTTGAGCGCGGTGAGTGGCGTAATTTGAGTATTTTTTAATCGATATGAATGTCAATTTCACGATTTTACTAACTGTTGGAATGTGCAGAATTTACACATAGGTTTCACCTATTCTTTCTTTCTAGCTCGACAATTCGTAGAAAGTGGGAAGGCTATTTCGGTCACATAGGCGTCAGCAGTGGCGTAATGCTTTGGTTAAGGTTTTACGTGCAACTGTGCCAAATCTCTGCTTCTACTAAAGCTATTGGTTTGAAGCTTTGCACATGCTTCAGTGACCATAGTATTAGTATCCAGGCAAATTTATTACTCTGATATTAAATTTAGTAGAATTTTAAATTTTTTCGGACTTAGAAAGTCTTGGTTAAGTTTCTACGTGCAACTGTTGGTTATCAGTTCTATCTCTGTTTCTACTTGGAAACTGCTTACATGAGTCTGTGACCATCATATCATCCTCTAGACTTAATCCCTCTCAATAACTCTGACTTTCATTTGATTGAACTTTCCGTCGATATTGATTTGCTGTTAGGAATAGTCGGACTTCTCTGACCTCTTACAGTTCTTTTTATATGTGGTTGAACATTAAAGAGATGGCAAACTTCTAACGACAGCGAAAGGGACAAATAACAGACCCAAGATTTTCGACGTTTCCGCGGCGAGCCATCGCTGGTAAGACCGTAATTCCCCGAACATTTTCCCCTTGAATACGAAACTCAAGTATACAGGCATGAGATACTTAACTTCTCGTTAGTAAGAAATAAACGTATTTACTTTTGACACATTTTTCTGTTGTATTCTACGTTATCATTCAACTGGCAGGGGTAGATTAGCCGTGACGTAGTTTAGCGACTTTACTTCTCAATATTTTGGATTCTTTCAAAAGTAAGTCGACAGTTATCTTTAACAGTTATATTGAATCAACGCCTAACGGCATACATTATCAAAATGTTAAATCGCTCCTTTCAGTCGAAAAGTATCTAACATTAGATTTAAATCATAACTTGAAAAAGCCCTATCCAATTTCAGGTGCTCTGGACATGAAGTGATGATTGAAAAGAGCCAAAATTTGGCAATCGATAGGGAATCAAGATATTGTCCATTTTGTCTCAAATTGAATATAAACGCTGTTGAAGACGAAATTCACATTTTTTCTTTTGTAGTCTCTACGAAAATATACGAATAACATACTTTATTCCTAAATGGCTTGCACAAAGAACATCCTTTGCTTTAAAAAAAAAAAAAAAAAAATAATAATAATATCGACTGAAAAGCACGAAGAAATATTTTGTATTTCTAGATATAAACAGGATATTGAATGAGTGGTCATTGAATACCGAATTTATTAAACGAGTCATCTATAAACAGATAAAAACGAGACTACGCCGAGGTTTTATTTGTTTTAGAAGAAGAGTTCAATAAATTGGGTATTTTATGAACACAAATGTTATATTCTATTTATAATATGACCCAGATTTGTGCGAAAAAATGTCAAAAATCTTGAAATTCAACATTTCAATTTTCCGCGAAACTTATAACGCCGTTCAAAACTGACGTCACATTATGTATTTTTATGACGTCATTTTTCGCGGTTACAAAATAGCGTTGCTATTCACTCTTGGCCCATTTGCAAAGTTATTCCACTAGTGTAATAACACCCGTGTAATATAAAAAATATTCAACGAGGTTATTTCACTACCGCGACGTAGGTCATATTTTAAATATATTTGGCATTCAGTTATCGTCAGGAAACCTAAAAATCGCAACAACCAGTTTGATATTCTTCAATTTTTCTCACTCTCTCAGATAAGCTTTGTACTTTGTATGAAATGTTATTGTAGGCCGATGGCCTGAATTATTGAATAAAACATTGTATTTAACACGTGCCAATACATGTAACTGTATC
The DNA here is from genome assembly GCA_948146395.1 of Fragum whitleyi. NCBI lineage: Eukaryota > Metazoa > Mollusca > Bivalvia > Cardiida > Cardiidae > Fragum > Fragum whitleyi. Next base: position 48,290,015 of record OX411554.1, read on the forward strand.
ATAATACCAAAAAGATTTACGTGCTTAGAACAGAAGAGATCAGATATTTTATTTCAGACATAAAGCATATAAGCCCCTAGTCAAATAATAAAATTTGAAAAACATACAATGGGAATAACAGTAACGTGGATTAACAATCACAAACGTTATATGTAATTAAGAGAGTATCTCTGTGAACTAAGTTAACAAACATCGTGGAATATTTATAGATATAGATTTAAGTGTGCTAGTTTTCTGTCGTATAGATTTTTTTTCTCTTTTGAAAGGCATTTTTATGAATGACTTTTTGCTATCTATATCTCATAAATAAGTAAATTTTAACATATTTGGACGGATTGTGAAAAAACGGGGATTGTATTTTGATCTTAATTCAGTGTAATACGGGCAGATTAATGTTATATGAAATTCATTTTCAATATCTTGTAGTTGGCATAATTCACATATTCTATTATTTCTATCGATATTTTAATGACGACCAGTTTCAACCTTTAAATCATGAGAAGAGAGTCTTATATTAGCTATAAGATTACGTTGCGTTCTATTTTCCATCACAGTTATGTATTCTGACATTTGGTAACACATTTTCAGGTTTCAGAATAAACTCGACAAGAACATTGGGCTATACTCGTGTGTCATTTACTTTTACTCGTGTTTGAAAGATTGGAATAAATTTGTCAACAATTACTGATTCGGGATACAGCCAAATGTCAATGAAACTAGAGGTTTCTGATAATTCTTTAACTTTATTATTCCAGTTTTTTATTTGAGATTCGTTGGTGTTGTAGAACGACGTTTAGGATACAATTATTTTCTTAGTATTATATAATTTAAGCTAATACTTTATTGCAATGAACCTCCGCATGTTAAAACTATTCCTAAATAATTGAAGTCGTAAACAACTTTCAGTGTTTTACCTGAATAACAGCTTAGAGAAAGTAAACAGATTTCATCGTGTGATATCAAAATCCTCGGATAAGCTGAAGTATCGAGGTTTTTGTTACCAACGGTCGATTAAGGTCTCAAGCTATTTATATCAACTATCTATAGAAGTAAGTGATTGTAAATAAAAGCTGATTTACCTTTACGACCCGTTACTTGCCCTACCAGGACAAAAATGTGGATAATACGTATATGCAGCAAACAAGACAAGAAAGACAAACAAAGCACAGTAAGTTCAATTGTTATTTTTCGTAAATTATATGAGTTGTGGTTCGTAGAATATACACACATACACACACACGCACACATACATACAAACATACAAACATACATGCAAACATACATACATACATACATACATACATACATACATACATACATACATACATACATACATACATACATACATACATACATACATACATACATACATACATACATACATACATACGTACGTACGCACATACATACATACATACATACATACATACATACATACATACATACATACATACATACATACATACATACATACATACATACATACATACATACATACATACATACATACATACATACATACATACATACATACATACATACATACATACATACATACACACACACATACATACATAGATACATACATACATACAACGCAAAACGTGCGACATGTAATAAACCAAGATTATTAAAATTGATTAACTGTTTGAATCTCGACAGAAGACCTGAAAACGTCTATTCCTAATATTCTTTCTGTTGATTTTTTGTGCCTTGATAGATAAAGGTCATGCAATGCTTTCAACATAAAAAGGATGTGACAGGTTTCTCAAAATGGTTTGCTTTGCTAAACGATTGGCTGGTTATAAGATATTTCTCTTCATTATAGTAATTCACAAGATACAAACATGCAGTGATATTAAACAAAGCACGTGTACGATACAGTGGCAACAATATGAAAAAGCTTAAGCAAACAAAAAAAAGCTGACACAATGAAAGCTGTAGCTGGGTACATTCTTCAAGCTCCAAAGGCGTGCATCATAGACAGACAACGTATAGGCATTCGTGAAGGGAATCTGAAATCAAAAAGAAAGACAGTGATAACATGTTATGTATTTATTATTACTTTGTGCGCATATATTATGCAGATATTAATAGATTTGATAACCCCCATATTTCTCCATCGTAAACTTCTACTGAACCTTTTGTAGTCTACGAAGAGGCAGCTTCATTTAACCCGCAAGATATAAGAAGTAGTCAAAGGCCAATTCGATGATAGTAGTTTATCAGAAATGTATTTTAGAAAAAGCATTAGGAACAACTCGCTTTAGGAAAACCATGTTACCTGTGCGCAAATTTTCAGAACGACCAAACCACATAGCACCAAATTTCGGCAATTTTCTGAGGATGCAAAGATTTTCTTACATCATATGTTTAAAGGCTATTTCATTTTATCTGTATTGCAAATGGATTAACCTTTGGTTTAAACATATTTTATTTGCATGAATTTCAACATGATAGTATACATATTTATTTAACACAAATAATTGTAAATCAAGCAAAAAGGATGAGAACGAAAGCATAGCTTATAATGTTCTTCTCCCTATTGGTGATTCAAGAGTTGAACTATCTAACATTTTTTATATGTATATTATTATTATTATTATTATTATTGTTGATTAACCTTTGTATTTAAATGTTTAGTTATTCATATCTTTCCTCATTAATGTACAACATGTGCGACACATTTGGGATAAATGTAGTTCAAACGTATAGTTTTTTTTCGTGTAAGAAGGTTAAAATGGTGTCGTTGATTTGTATTAAATATATGTTGTTGTTTTTTTAAATGATACCCTATTGTTTCCACGACACTAAAAAGTATAAATAATTATCGTGTCGATTCAAGCACTGTAACAAAAAAATGTTTTTGCGTCTCCGTGTCTTTAATGAAACATTCTCTTCCTGTTACGGCACATTCATGCTGTGCACTAGTCTTTGGCACACAGTGTAGACCAATGTCAGCCTTCACAGATATGCAGTCTGACCTTAGCAAACACTGCCTTCTTTCTACTAAATATGAACCTGTGTGTGACATTTTCAACAATTTGAAATGTAAGTGAGGTGCAAACATTGGGTAGCGTTGATAGCAACATGATATAAATTTAAAGTTACCCGATAGTCTACACATACTTTAAGACCTTATCTATCTACTGAATGCATAGTGAAGACTCTGGTCAGACTGTGCGGATGCACAGTATTGTCAGAGTCTTTGCTTTGCGCATATTTCAAATTGTTGGAAATCTCTCGCATAGGGTCATGCATTGTAGGAAACCTGAGCAAGGCAGGTTTAAATGTACCAAAAACTGGCATTTGTATGAAACAAAATTGAAAAAAAAGTTGGTTCACTCTTATGTACCAAATACAAACTGTGTTATCGAATGTGCTACAGGACACCGAAAAAGACTTAATTAAATGAACTGGCCGTCTATAACTAACTTAATTTAAGTCGGTAAAGATAAACCTATTTTTTAATTATCAGTTTAAGCAGCGGGTGTTTTGGGATCTGTCTGTTTTAAAATAAAATCTAGTAGTTTTGCCCAAACGTTTGTAGAAAGTTGAGAAGAAGAAGGAGTTTTTCCTGACCACATAGATCCAGTGACGGGCTGATTTGTTTGTCGGGGAGTGCCGGCTGTCGTTGGTGCGGGGGTCGTCCCAGCCGCTTTACTTCCCTGGTTCCAGTTCCAATTCCATATCTCCGCCTTCGTCTTACCGCTGGTTGGCTGCGTTGTTTGATAAGTACTGGGAGTAGTTTGATAACTTTGAGACGGCCCCTGTGGATAATTATTCGCAGCGCCACTTCCGCCCCACGTGTTCCCTCCGTTTGATGGCTGCCCCCACTGTTGCCAGCCATTGTTACCCCATGAATTGCCAGACGAAGGGGTTCCTGACCCTTGACCCGACTGTTGCCAAAAATTATTTCCACCTGTTCCGCTGGTTCCGCTACCCCAGGCGTTTGAGCCAGTACCAGAACCCCAGCTTGACCCCGTCTTTGAGCCCCATCCCTGGTTGTTGCCGCCCAAATTGCCGCCTAATAGAGAAGCGAGGGAACTCCAGGGGCTGTTTCCGGTTCCAGCCCCAGTGCCCCCACCTGCCAGATTGCTGTACCAGGGACTTCTAGTTGCAGTATTACCAGCTAGCCAAGGGTCCATGGTTACGGCTCCAGCCACACCGCCATCTGCGGCTCCTTGTGCTGAAATAGACATAGGAAGTTTTTAGTTATAAGCGTTCATGTTTTATCTTAGATTTACAATTAACATCAGTAAATTGACAAGGTGAATGATTTAAGAATTATTTTGGAATGAAATTGAACGAGTCCGAGGAGTAGGTTTTGAGTGAAATTAAGGGCGGTAATTCAATATCGTTAATTTTGTTCAGAATGAAGAACATTTACGAATTTAATTGCATCCCTTCAATGAAATATGCATACAAGTTCTTTGAATAGCTTCCTATTTCTTCAAGAACTAATCAGACGCTAACAAATTCAATAAAGTCTGTGAAACGCGATTTTTTATGTAGTTGTTGATCTTATATTTTTAGTCATTTTTAGCGTTTTTGGGTGGGTTGATTGAGTGTTTTGAATGAATGAATGAATAAATAAATGGAACGCTGAATTAGCGATTTAGAATGGTTTCAATCGAGGTGAATGTCAATTGCACGATTGCACGATTGCTGTAGCAGTGTTCTAAAGACTTCTATTATCAGTGTTAATAAAAAAAAAGAATCGCATTCCCAAATAGAGGTTAAGTGTCAATTTCATGTTTACATATCATGACCGTATTCGATTTGTTAATCATTTTCCATGCAGGAGAACGAATTAGGACCTAGATCAATCACCCGGATCGATTTAAGCCCAGAAACAGAAATCAAACAATTTTGCTAAAGTAATCCCAAAAACTTATTAACTGGTTGATATTATTCAAAAACTTTAAAGTGACTTATTTTAAAGAATGGCCAAAAATCAAGAAGAAATAACTCGTTAATAAATTGTCATTGCGGAAAGCGCTCCATATGAATGTTTCCATTTTAATCGAATTCATTCTTGTGAACATAAATCGAAATTTCGTGTTCAAATTTCTTGAAGATTGTACCAAATTGTGCATTGTGCTTCCCAGATGCATTTGTCCCGAATTTATCGTATCATTAAGTGTATTGCATTTTCACCTAGCTGTGGATATATAATGTGTCATAGGTAACAAGGATGATATCTTTGGAAGTTATACATTACCGATTTGTTTAAAAACAGCAAGGAACAAGGATTTCCCCTTTATAAGAAAAGATGAATGCGTTGTAACGTGCCACGTTATTTATTGCAATGTGGTTAAATGCCAATTTCCGCCAGTATATAACATGCATGAAATTAATCATAGAGGGAATATTGACGGTGTAATTCCAAAACCTCGTAACAACAGCTTTAATCAAGCTGTAGTTACGAGATTTTAGAATAACACCGAAGATATGCATTTGTGTATGCACCGTGATAAAGGGGTTTTGTATGCAGATTAGTTAAGACAAATCGTTTGAACACAGAAAAGGCGCCTTTGAGATTAATAAGAACTGAGTATTATATAAAATTAATTACAGTCTTTCTCCTATATAAATCAAAGCGATATTATTTATTAATCTGCTATCCTAAATTAACTTAAGATGTTGTTATCTATGTGCAGTGAACAAAAATAGGTCAAATCGGAAACAAAATGAGCTCATTACACGCGTGAATTGTTACGCAAAATAGAACCCATTTGCAATTCCACGAAATAGATTTAAACAAGAGGACAATAGAGGACCTAAATCGCTCACAAATATATGACCTCTATAGTGTCTACAAGATTTCCCTTATATTTGACATCGTAGCCTAGTTCTTGACCCCAATTTCAAGCTGACCCGAGGTTCGGAACAATTTTCAGGTTGATTGAGTCTAGAGTACAACTATAAGGTATAAGATTTTCTAAGATTTCTGGCCTATTTTTTACCCTAAATGACCCGAACTAATGACGAAATTATTACGTCATTATTCCGCGCTTAATAAGGAAAATAAACAACAGCCGGAAAGTGCGATTTATGCCGATCTTATTTTTTGATTAGGGTAGACTGCCTTAGATATTAGATGCATAAACGTATAGCATTACATGTACTTGCAAATATGTATAATACGTTCTAAGTATTTTGTATGAGGAAAGAATATCTAACGAAATTGGGGAAATTGATACTTGTTGAGGCTCTGCCGAGACAATTATCAATTCCCATAACCGAGTTAGACTTTTTTTCATACAATACACTAAGTAAGTATTATGTATATTTATCTTATAACCTCTTTTTGCCATGTCATTGTTCTAGACATATCCACGTGATATCATGAAAAGTATCATATGGGATATTATAACATGTACACGGATATTTGTATAGTTATAACATAAAAGTATATTCAGCTCAAAAGTTCTTACACGGCCACTTTACATTTCTCATCATTTACACGATTTTGCATATAAATAAGAACATGGGCTTTTTTCTCGTAAGAATGGTCATTCAGACATAATCTTTTTTATTCTTAAAGTAAATTCATAAATATGGTGGTCTTATAGGAGGAATCAAATGTACGAGGAATAATCCAAACATTCTTAAAATAAGCCTATGTATTTCTGGCTTATTCAGTGTTTAATTTGATGAGTGTGTAGTTCATAATCTATGAAAGCCATACATATCATCAATTTTACAAAATTATATGTAGCGGCTTTAAATTATTGGACATATGTATTCCAAGGCGGGGGGGGGGCGTAAAAACAATGAAAAATCTGTTACATAAGTGGAAATTTCTGAAAATTTTCATAAACGTTAGTAGACATTTTTTGGTAGAAGAAAACTAGACTCAAATAGGAAATCAGTTGTCATATTTAAAACATAGTTGAATGAATATCTGAAAAAAGAATGAATATTCGATTGAACAGTGGCCTGACGTCAACGCCAAAATATGAATTCTGTATATTATTCGAACTCGTAATTTTAGTTATTCAACAGCCAAAACGTTTAAGAGGGTTAAGAAAAGGTATGATTTTGTGCAAAAAAATAACTTTTTCTTCAGTTAAAATCCGCGATTTTTCCCCTGGCAGGGCGGAGCCAAATAAACGGGTCGATGCACTTAAGGTTAAGGTAAATCAGCCTTAATTCATTATTATTGTCTTCTAAAGATAGTCTATAGCATTAAATTTCGACCGTTAAGCGTAGGTTGGTAACCAAACCCTCTTTACTTCAGCTTGTCCAAGCTGCAGTTTCGAGACTTTGGTAACCCAACGATGGAATATGTAAATATAATTTATAACTGGCAAGTAAATAACACATATACAGTGTAACTAACAAGTAAACATTATGTATAAATGGCAAATAAATACTTATGTATACAATGTATATCGTGCATCAATAGCAGCAAGTAAATACCCTATATTGCTGATAAGTAAACATTATGTAATAATGCCTAATAAATTTCACAAAGTCATACAACTCGCAAAAATGCTACTTATAACTGGCAAGCTTTTACTGTTTATAACTGGCAAATAAATACTGTGTATAACTGGCAGGTAAATACTGTTCATAACTGGCAAGTCAATATTGTGCATAACTGGCAAGTAAATACTGTGTATAACTGGCGAGTTAGATTTAAGCATAACTAGTAAAATAAACACTATGAATAACTGGCAAGTAAATTCTGTACATAACTAGCAAGTAAATACTATGTAAAACTGGCAAGCTATCTTTACCTTCTGGATCTACCGTTGCTAATAATCATAACTTCAATTATTAATTGGATCGCATAAGTTAGTTCGTTTCTTCTAAATCGAAACGATCCCTGCGTTCAGGATGCACAACCATTTTCAAACGTTTCAAAATGATATCCCACTTTGCCCACATATGTTAACGAACAAAGCGGGGTAGAGTAACAACATCGTGAAATTGACGAGGTGAATAATTTTTGAATGAACGTGGAATCAAATTGAATGTGTGTGTGGAGCGAGTTTAAAATGAATCTCAAGGGAAGTAATACATTTCTGCTTATTTCGACCAAAATAAGACGTAATAAGCGATATTTCATTATTCCTCTTTGTAAAATTGTCAGTACTTTTTATTTATATGTCTACACTGACCAATCAGCCGCTTTAAAACCTACGCCAGTCAACAAAATAAAAAAAAATAAATCGGTCGATTTGAGTGAAATTGTAATCGTGTTAAACTGTTCTGGAGTGTTCTTTAACGATTTTGAGCGTTTTTTGTTTAAGGGAGCGTTTGGATTGAATGAATGAATGGAGCACTTCAGGGGCGATTTAAAGACCCAAAGAATACAACTTACTGAATACTTAATTAATGGTCTGGATTGCTCTCCTCTCAATTGCGGTCGAGCGTTTGACTCTTCACCACCACCAGAAGCTGATTCTACCCCAAAAATCTCTCCAAAAAGAGGTTAAAGAACAAAAAAGTCTTGCAGCCTTACAATAGATGAGTAGTACTTGAATTACAGCTAAAATGATAATTCTAGGGTGTGCTAGCGTATGACAAGCGTACTTGACTTATGAGTAGCATACCTTTAGCGTATTGGCCGTATGCCTACCGTATGGATAGCGTATACTTCATACGCTGGCATACGCTGACAGTTTTTTGCCATAATAAAAATTATTTTGGGGCTTCTGCGTATGAGAACGTATACCAACGTTTACCAGCGTACTTGTAACGTATGCGACTTATAAGTAACGAACGTCTAGCGTACATCAGCCTATGCGAACGCATACGTTATTGCCATACGCTGTGGTGTGACAACCTCCTTATGAATATTTATTACCAGAATACGGAAACAGGTGAGCGCCTGAATTTGGAGGGTTGTACGTTTCATGGAAAGCAAGTTGGTCAAAAATGCCTGGATACACCTACTTTATTTTACCATTTCTAATTCTTCTAATATTAAATTAATTTTCTATCATATTATTTCAACTGTATTCTATGTAGGTGTAGGGTTTTTGTTGATTTTGAAATAAAATTAGATTTCGATAAATAAAAGAGTACTTTATCGAGAAAGTTTTTCCTGCATTTCGTCTTGTAAATGTTACTTATCAAATAGTTTACGATTCCTTGTTGTCAATGAATAAAGACAAGTGTAACAAGTCCCTAACAGCATCGGAGTACATTAAGTATTATATACCATTTAATGTTAGCAGTTAGAATTTGGTTTGATAATTTTATGCAAACAAATGTGAAGTAGATCTATCCTATGTTTAACTAAAAAGGCGATTTTTCTAAATGACTTTTAAAAAGTGAAAAAAGATAGATATTTTTGACACATTAAAACACAGAATTCATATTGATTTTCTGTGAGGTGTATAAGATCAATTATGAATATAAAACTTTTGAGAGCATGCCGCTGTTGAGCGACCATAACAATTTAGTACCAGAGCTTACCCTAAACAAATCGATATGTGAGATAATACTTCACACCTTTGATTGACCTGTTGACAATTAAGGTAGTGGACCCGTAATAGATCCGCAAACGTTTCAAAGTAATGAACTTTAACAATAATAACCGAGGTTTCCTAATGATTTTCATTAGGAAACCTCGGTTAACACTGTTTAAAGTTCAATACTTCTGATAGGTCTCGCAATTATTACGGGTTCACTACCTTAATAGATAGCTGATGGTCATTAAACCATGCATTTTTTAAATTGTTGCTCTCCAAATGCTGTAATATCCAGATTTCATGCACATTCAACTGACATTCTTCTACCAAATCATGGTTTTGAAATGAACACAGAAAATTCGAAACTGCAAGATAATCGGCTTTGGCTGTTGTTGTCTAAATAGGTATGATAACACTCCTGTCTGTTTTTTGCCATTTGATAAAAAGTTGGCTAAAAAAAAATTGATGCATGATGGGCCCTGAACTACACATAGACAGCGTACACAAGAAGCAGTTACGACATTTTAATCGCCGATTCAGAATATAGGCAAATCTGTCCTTTCTTCAGGATGACAAAACGATGTAACCTGTTTTCAATTTATACCCTGTTTTGCACGCAAGTGCACGCGCAAAGTGGGATACAATTTACAAACAGTTTGTATCGCTTTGTCACCCTGAAGGAAGGATTGGTGAATGAGTGATTGCATGTAGAAATATGACGCCCTAAAAGAGAGACAGTTTACCAACAATTCAAAGTGTCACATTAAGATGTGAAACTATATGATTAAATTCTGCACAACAAAAGACAAAAACAGGTCATAAATCATTCATCATAGGTTGACATTTGTATGTTTAACACAATTAGAATTAGCACTTAAGCTAGTCAGATTATCATTTAAAACTTTGCATCTATCACTTATACTAAATTGAAGAAAGAAAATTAAGAAATATGATGATAATGATGATGACAATGATAATAATAATGATAATGATCATAATCATAATTATTCAAATCCTAGCTATAATTTGATCTGTAGTTTGTATATAAATGAACTGTAATCACTTCTCGCGAAAGCGTCTAGCGATTATAACAATAATGATTATTTTGACGATGACGACGACAACAACAACAACAACAACAACAACAACACTAACAACAGCATCAATAATAATAATAATAATAATAATAATAATAATAATAATAATAATAATGATTTTTACATTTTTTTTACATTTATTCAAAGGCAAAATCGACATAAATATGTCTTTAATAATGATTATTTTGACGATGACAACAACAACAACAACAACACTAACAACAGCATCAATAATAAATAATAATAATAATAATAATAATAATAATAATAATAATAATAATAATAATAATAATAATAATAATAATAATAATAATAATAATAATAATAATAATAATAATAATTATTATTATTATTATTATTATTATTATTATTATTATTATTATTATTATTATTATTATTATTATTATTATTATTATTATTGTTGTTGTTGTTGTTGTTATTATTATTATTATGATGAAAATAATTATAAGGAAAATAATAGTAATAATAATAATAATGGTCATCATAATAATAATACAATTATGATAATTATCATCATCATCATCATATTCATAATCATAAAAACGAGGGACGAGGCTTAATCGATGAATTCGTGTTGTTTTCATATTGAAATCATACATTTTAGTTGGTACCATTATTTTATAGGTCTCTATCGATCGAAAGCACATTTTTCATTGATCAAAGCGCTTTCATAGCACGCGCTAATGGCCGTCACTCGAAGTACTTTGTTTTAGTCAAATAGTTACTAAATTAAGCAATATCTCGACGCATTGTGATTGACTCCTAAGTTTGAATTTGAATAAAAATCATCGATAGGTCAAACTTCGCATTGAAGTAGAACTTTAAGATTTTCGATATGTATAATACGCTAAATGTTGCGTAATATGTAACCTATTTGCGCAGTTGAGCGCTTCAACTTCGGAAGAAACCCGACATAATAAACAGCGACTTAAACCTATTGCCTGCTTATGACAGAAATAAACCAAAACGGTGATCACCATCGACAATAGGTTTCGCGAAGACTACCTAATTTGGAAAATCTGAAAGGGATTCCGATTATTTCATATATTCTTATACTCCAAATGAATAAAATTAAGGTAATTCCGATTTCAACGTCATATATATTGTGAAATAACTTATGATCAGCGTTGTCTAAAAATCGTAGGTATTAGCAAAAATCAGGTTTCTTGCTTTTTTTATGAAAAAAATGACACCCAATATAATATTGACACCATGATTGCACAAAATGACATTGTCCGCTATTTCTGGACGGTGGGCGCTTACCGTGAAGTCATAATATGACGTCATTTACTAAGTTCTGACGTCATAGTTACATAACTTCACATAAATGTCGTTAAGTGATCATTTAATCAGTACCCAAAGTTTCATTACTGTATACCCCATACAAATTGAGCAATAAACAATAAGCTCGAATTTATCGATCACCCCATTTTTACAGCAAACAAGATTCTTACCATGTAAAGTTGGGTCCAGTCGTAAAAATCCAGACTTTATGTTTGTATAATAAATTGTTAAGTTCACGACTACTGTTGCTCTGAAATGAAAGATAATGAATATGAGCATGTGCGTGACATTTCCAACAATTTGCCTTGTGCGTGAAGCAGACACATTGAACAGCATGGACATCTAGAAAATGCATTTACAAGATTACCTGACTGCGCAAATGCACTTTGAGACATTATCTTACAACAAATCACACAGTAAAGACTCTGGTCAGACTGTGCTGATGCACAGGCTGGCCAGCCGTCTTTGCTTTGTGCACATTTGAAATTGTTGTAAATGTCACATACAGGCTCCTATAACTTTGGTAGAAAAAAATGGTTTCTTACCATAAAGCCACCTATACACCTGGGTGTGGAGGGGCATCATTAAACTTTCTTTTTGCCCAGACCTTCAAAAACCAACAATCCCAACCATTTGACCACGGACTATATCTAATTGGACTACTTTGTATATAGGCGGCTTACGGAATATCTGCGTATTTTGAAATTGCTTTCAATGCGGAATATTTTTAATCCAATTTAATTGTCTGAGTTTTGTTGGACACAACCACATTTCAAGTACATATATATGCCAGACACTTTTAAAGTTAAAGCCTACTTAGGTCGGCATATCATCACTTAAGTGGTAAGAAATGGCATGACAAGGAGGAGAATTTAAAAACAATCATGATCGTCTACTTTTAATTATTTTAAGGGGAATATTTGCGTGCATAATTGAAAATAAAAAAAATCGGACAGCATACAAGCGCATGTTACATAATCGTAGCATAGGAAACAATTATAAACAACCGTTGATGATAATTTCAGTCAGAATCCAATAAATGAAATTGAATGGTAAAGTCGCTGAATTACTTCACGGATGAGCCACGCCCTGCCATGCCAATAGTAAAGCATTATAATGCAGTTAACATCATTGTTAAATTGACAAGGTAAATGATTTTGGAATGATTAGGGAAAGAAATTGAATGAGTGTGTAGAGCGAGTTTTGAGTTAATTTAATGGGGGGGGATTAATCCTATATCGCAAATTTTGTTCAGCCTGAACAAAATTTGCGATATTGATTACCCCCCTTTAATAAAAAATGCAAACAAGTTTATTTTGAATGACATTGTTGAGTCTATATTTTTCAATGGGTCTGAGCGTTTTTGAATGGTTTGAGTGAGTGTTTGTGATGAATGGAGCGCTGAGTGAGCGATTAAGAATGGTTATGATTGAGGTGAATGTCAATTTTACGATGTAACTGTACTTACATAAATTGAATCTGCTCTGACATCATACTTTCCGGACCATACCATAATACGGATACAGAATCTTTATAGGAATTATTTTGATGTGTTACAGTATCTCCCCTGCCCAGACAGCCCAGTCTCTTAGCTGACCCGTCTTCGCTGTAAAATATCCCTGTGGGCCAGTCCTTGGCACCTTCCTCTGCGGCCACCATCATGAATCCTTTGAAGGGTGGACCCCATAATGTAACTGGAATGAAGAATAGTGCGAATATAACTTTTGGATGGTTATTAATTAAATTAAGCCAAAGTAAAAGCAACGATGTTTTCGGTTCGCTGTAAGCTTTTATTTTGTTAAATCTCATTGGCCTACATTAGATCTCATTTAACGAAACATAAGAAGCAAAACAAACTGAAATAAGCTCCCTTTGCACAGGATCGGTAGGGAAGGCTAGCCAAATCAGTTTGTAGAACTTAGATGCTGTCCGTCAGCCAATTTCAAGAATTTTGGACTAGAAAAGAAAGCACTATCGTAATTTAATGATATAATCAATCATCGAATATGCATCATCAAGAGTGCCGGTGCCACCAAATACGCCGCCAGATAGTTGCCTGTCATAATACCACAAAATCACGACAAATGCACTCGGTCAGGAGACTTTACTAGGAACATTCCGTAAAAGTTTCATCCAAATCCGTCTATAATTGTAGGAGGAGTTGCGTTTTAAAGATGTGGAAGGGTGGACGGACATAAGAACAGACGGTTAGAAGTACTGACGGCGGGACAGACGCATAGACGGAGATCATACCGATATACATGTACTACCATCTTCTACAGCGTAAGATAAGAATAAATCATTAACATGATATTTTAGCCTGTGCGTGACATTTCCAACAATTTGAAATGTGTGTGAGAGGTAAGCATTGCGCGACCTAGACAGTAACATACTGTAAATATAAAATTACCGGATGGTCTTCGGATACTTTGAGACCTTATGTAACTAAAAAGTGCATAGTGAAGACTGGTCAGAATGTGCGGATGCACAGGCTGGTCAGAATCTTTGCTTTTCGCAAATTTGAAATTGTTGGACAGGCTCATATGTTTTTGGTCGTAAGAAGTACGCCTTTTCTCGATGGTATCGAATTCACGATAATGATGCTTTATATCAATCAATCATTAAATGAACTCCGGAAATCAATTATGATTTATATTGACTATAACCTTCAAAACCATGCTGCTCATTTGCATTTCATAATGTTAATTTATGATTGTATTGTAAACGTAATTCCGAGCCATATTTTACTTGATATCTTTATTGTGCGAAAATCGCACTCACTCAACATCCCATTCAGTCATTCCAAACACTCAATTGACCCACTCCAAACGCTCCGAAATAATTAAAACGCTTCGAAATCGTTTCAGACGATCGTCATTTATTCAAATTGTTATAATCACACGACATTTTCTTTGCTGGTATGGGTTTTAAAGCGCTCGATTGGTCAATGAAGTCAAACAAAAAGGCTATTTTACGTATTTCAATAAAGGGAGGTAAAGATATCGATAATTTTGTCGAATTCACACGAAATTAGATAAATTGTAATACCATCCTTAAATTTCACGCAAAGCCCACTCAACGCACTCATTCACTTTCATTCCAATAATATTCAAAAATCATTCACCTTGTCAATTCACGATCTGTAACAACACTTGTGGTGAAAATAAGATGTAAATGAAATTGTCAACACGGAAGTTTTGCATATTACAAGTAGATTTACTGCTCGATAGAATTGCGCCAGTAAAAATCTAAGAGGATCTAAATCAAGCAACCAAAAATCAAGAATAGCCATTCCGTACGTATGTTTGCCTTTTTACTCGAGAATAACACGATTTTGGGTCGAGAAATTATTTTTGTTTGACTTTGAATTCTAATAAATGTCCTTACTCATTTACCAAATTTTATCATGCTCTAAAATGAGTGAGTGAGTGAGTGAGTAAGTGAGTGAGTGAGTGAGTGAATGAGAGAAAGAGTGAGAGAGAGAGGGAGAGAGAGGGAGAGAGAGAGAGACAGAGAGACAGAGAGAGAGAGAGAGAGAGAGACAGAGAGACAGAGAGACAGAGAGAGACAGAGAGACAGAGAGACAGAGAGACAGACAGAGAGACAGAGAGACAGAGAGAGAGAGAGGCAGGCAACGGATTCTAATCACTTATAATGTATACAGATTGCTTGGTTAGGGCCCCTCTCTGTAAAGTGTCCTGTCCAATTACATTTACCTCTCCGATTTGGATCCATCGAATGACGATTTAAGCACGCTAACCACTCTGCCAATGATGCTTCTATCATCTTATGATCTGTTTTATAAGAGGACGTACTTTGGTCCTTGAAGAAAACATATGGGTAAAACCAGGGTTTTGAAAACTAGTGTACACAGAATGGCACTCAAGTAATGCTCGAAATGTGTGTATGTATACATGTAATTAGATAAATGGACTAGAACGGGACATCAAAGGAACATGACCCCGTTCCGAAGAAGGCATGGGTTTCTCCAAAGAGTAAAATTGCTACTTTTAACGTTTTATATATAGATAGAGAAATGGACTAGACAGGGGCACCAAGGGAAAACGACCCCGTTCCGGAAGAGGGATGGGGATCTCCCAAGAGTAAAATTGATACTTTGAACGTTGGTGAAGATGATAACATAATAGCTGCAGCTTTCAGGCGGTAGTTATGATGTTATGATCATTTACCAACGGTATTTTTCAATAATATCACTTTTTTGCTTATCATGACTAGCAAATGAGTATGCCCTTGGGAACTACAATAAAATTCACGAACATTTATTGTTGAATTAACTCTGCTAATATCATCTCGAGAAAACTAACTCTGTTGATATAACACTAGCATATACTTCCAAAACATTATTTCACAAAAATATGAGTAAGAATGAACTGGTTTTTAACACCTGGGGCATTATTTTCCCTTAACAATCTTAAGTCTTACCGGCGAAAGAAAAGTTATGACTATATCCGGCTTGCACCTTTTAATTATCTTTTATTTAAAAAAAATGTTACAGCAAAGAGCGGAATCTTAAGACAATTGTGGGTTATTGCATTTTGGATGTGCGCTTGAAATATAAAGATTTTTCAATTTCATGAATTTATACTAAATTCTCTAAAATCTTATTATATTAGAACCCATTGGAATTGGAATTGCAAAATCGTTGATATATTTTTTTCGATCTAGATTCAACTCCACTCATGAAAGCATTAACACTTATTATAACACGATGGCTTAAAACGCATATATGAAACGTGAAGAAATTTATAGAACTTAATTCGCAATAAAATTCATATGCCATGTGTTTTACTGTGTACGCAGATAGCTCCGCCCAGTTTTTATAACCAACGTCGTCTTTAGCGAGAGCGTTGATGCCTTTTACGTCATGTAACCCACGTGCTAAATGCGCTTCGCTTTCTAGGAAATTTTCACAACGCCCTCGGATTTTACTTTTTGCATATAACCCCTTCTCCATCAGACTTACTTTACTGACTCATCAACGCTAAAAAGCAACTGTTTCTTAATTAGCTTGTAATAAAATCTATTTAACTTACTACTTTGACGTCACCAAATAAGGCATCATTTGTAGTGTTTTTTTTTTTATTACTTTTCGACATTCGCGTTTGTTACTAGGAATGCCTTTTCTGTCTTCGTTTATTTTTTTATAATAAAAAAAATAACATAGCACCGACAATGGGATATCTATTACCTAAATGAGATTGGCGACCTCGATGCTCATTTATATTTACCCCAGTGTCTATATTGAACCCATTACTTAATTTAAACTTAATCTGCGTTATCAGTTCATGTTCTGGCAACGGTTTACGTATGACCAAAACGTAGTAGTTTTAGACAAGTTTAAGTACAAGGGCTGCGATTGCAATGCGTATGATATTTGTCGTTATGACGTCGTAATCATATTCATGTGATTGTCATTTAAATTCCATACATTATTAACACGTATTACTGGTCATCTTACCAGTGCAGTTTTAATAGGAAATAAAAGGGCGAGATAGGGAATCATTCCTTAAGCTTTTATCATTTATATGTTGACCTATCGTCAGATTAATTTCAAATGAAATATATACATAAACACATTGTTGGTATGCGCTGAAACGATGTTTTGGACGGTCAAAGACGGTGTATAGAACGCAATATATATCCTTGCATAACAAAGGGTTACTAATGTTATATAAAACAATATTGCAACCTTATTTACTTATCAAACGTCAACGGTGAAATTTCGAATGACAATCTTGATGTTTTTATTATATATTAAGTGGACGACAGTAACGACGATTGACCATGATTTATACCCAGTCTATACGTCACTTCCACTGTCAATGGACGGAAATAATGATAAATACATAGTTGATTTCCCATTCATGTCGTGAAATGTTTTCCATTACTACACTTGACTAATCGAAATATTCAGCTATTTGTAATAAAGAACGTAAACATGATACGGACTTCTACGAAGCAAACCTTTAGTATGCTTAAGTTTTCTCAAAATTAGTGTTTGTTTGTATGTATTGATGGTGTTTTACACCGCTACAACAGTTTTTCAGATATATATCGGCGGAATGGATGGATTCCTGGGGTCCGTTTTACTTAACATCTTACGATCATTTTTGACGTAGGTCAAAAGATAAAAAGCGCTTCTTCAGTAGTAACCAAATATGACCCTCTGTCATGCATCTTTTCATTGGAATCGTCTTCTAAAGACGATTCCAATGAGATATTGCTAGGCAGAATCTAACAATAAATGAAAACACAAGGTACAATTTGTTATTTTGACTTACGATTAATTTTTTCTCATTAATTAGTACGGCCACTAAATTCGAGTACCAAGTTGATCATCTCACATTTGAGCTTATTGACTAACCACCCACGCGAATAGTGCTTATATCGTTGTGTAATATATATCAGAACATCTTCCACATGCAATTATTTCATAATCCGATTTTTTTGTCTTAGAGGTAACTATTTTAGTCGTATATACTTGTAGGTCTCATGAAAAATTTTATGACGAAAATCGGATTATGATACACCAGTCCTTGGCAGTTGCTAATAGAACTTTCGACAGCATTCCTTGTTCTTTCGTAAAAGGTCTCTTCAAGTATTACCAATTTTCATTTGTTTGGATAACTATCTCGAAACTTTACTGTCTAATAAAAGAAAACGGAACTCCACTTGATTCAGAAAACGGAAGCAAATGTCAATGAATTTATTCATCACGTATATCTTAATCTAAATGCACGGTCGGCAACAGAAATAGACTAGTTTGAAAACAGTGTCTGTTTAAATTACCATTATTTATCATGATATACAATGACATTTGCATGTCACTTCAAAAACGGTAACATACATTGTAAAAAACGTTTCTTTATTTATGGTATCGATGCACAGAAATGAATTATTAAAGCGATCGTAATCGACATCCATGCGTTTTGCGACAGTTCACAACTATTTTTGTTGCAAACCATCTTAAGCTTTCAATGAGCAGCCTATTATTTTGCCTAGAATTCCATTGATAGTATGCTTTATAATATGACCTACGTCGCAGGAGTGGAATAACCTCGTTGAGTATTTTTTGCTATTACACGGGTGTTATTACACTAGTGGAATAACTATGCAGATAAGCCCATAGCGAACAGTAACGCTATTTTGTAACCGCGAAAGTTTTGTCATAATGTATATTTTGTGACGTCATTTTTAAACGGCGTTAAAAGTTTCGCGGAAAATTGAAATGTTGAATTTCAATAATATTGACGATTTTCGCAAAAATAGGGTCATATTAAAAATAGAATATAAAATTTGTGCTCATAAAATACCAAATTGTGTCTCGGTACTCTTTTTTATTATCCCTCGTATATGTTCAAAATTAAAAAAAAAAAAAAAAAAAAAAACCCAAAAAACACTAAACATTTTGTCTCTTCCGTCTTTTTCTTGCCCTTTATGACATTTCAACATTATTACGTAAGTCGCCCGTCGGATTTTTTTTTTATATTTTCGTAAAATACAGCAGATTCTTTGCACGATTATATAAAAAGGATGACAGGAGACAAAGACCAGTTTGTACATATGTGCAGTCTGATTTTACTACATGTACATGTATATAACAACTGATTCTCTTTTTTAAGCCAGAAAAGTTAAAAAGGGAAAATATTTAAAAAAAAAAAAAAAAAAAAAAAAAAAAATTAAAATGCTCACTCTAAACTAATGTATCCACAGCTTTGAGCATTTTGATTCTAAAACAAATTTGTCAAAGTTTTTTTAATTCGTCACGACTCACGACAAAGTTCACTAGAATTGTCCCGTACATTTTGATCACTTTACCTTCAATTGCTCTAATGTACCATATATATTAGAGAGGTACTTCCTTGCATTGAAATAATCCTACACATGATTTATCGGAATGCTAAATAAATCAACCTGGTCTACGAATATAAATGACTTCTTTCAAGGAACCAAAAGAACGTTCTGATTAATTTGATCTTACAATACACCTAATTGGGGTTCAAATTGGTCCAGATTTGGAGCACTTGAATGACCGGTTTCCCCCCTAAAAATTGCAGTCTTGTAAGTAACCAAGATTTATTGACCTGCCTTGGCTAGTAAATAAATTATCAGGCGAATTAAGACGATGCCTTGTATTTATTTTAACGTCGTCGTTACAGCTTAATGGCCAGCGTTTTAATATGACATACGTCGCGGGAAGGAAATAATATTTAAATATTACTTTTGATACCACATGGGTGTTACAACATTAGTGGAATAACAATGCAAACGAGCTCAGAGTATATGGCAACAATATTTGGAACTGTGAAAGTAACGCCAGATTACTTAGTAAATTGATGACGTCATTTTCACAAACCATATCAGTAGCGTTGATTCTGGCTTTAATCTCAATCGTATAGTTATATAACTATCGAATGTTATCAAAAATATTCATCGACGTCATTTCACTCCCGCAACAATACTACCACACGATAGAGGTTATAAAACGTCAACAAAAACTGAATGATTGAATGTCCTAAAATGCCAATCATAATGTTGAGGTGTATGATAATCTATATGACCAATACATGTATCTGATAATCAAATATTTGCCTGTGTTACATGTATATATTTACTTATTTTACTTTTATACATTCACTTGCTACACGCATAATTTTCTTGTCGAAATTTATAGACTAGTAACACTGTCCACAATCAATATCGTTTTTAGAAGTCGACGGTAGGGCCAGTCTAAATAGTCATACAACGCTCATCGATGAAACGGATACCTAGCATCTAAAATAACTTGATGACGTCAACGATGTAAGGGACCAGGTTAAGCTGACGCCTTAAAGCGTAACATAAATTGTAGCAAGGTTAAATCGATTGAAAAAGAAGTAAGTTTGAAAATTGATAGTTTTAAGGGGTGAACTGAAAATGCGATGATCTAAATAGTCCAGCGGGAAACATTGAAAATGATATGTTACATTCGACATTTTCTCTGGTTAACTACCAGAGATATGTGGTGATAGTCCCAGAGCACCATACCGCGAAAACTATCTATGCATTTATCTGCCCTTCGTTTTGGATGAAAATTGTTACCCAGCTTTGCACGTTTACACGTGTGCAATTGGAGTACACTTCACATACGCCTGCCAACGTTTTTCGGTCCTGTATGCAGCGTTTGTGCCTTGTATATACAAAATTTGTATAATATATACACTAATATCTGTCTCTCTTTCGAAATAATTACAGCCTTTTCTAACGGTCTTTCTTTCGAAACGATTTAAGGTAGTGGACCCGTAATAGTTCCTCAACATTTCGGACCATATGTTCTTTCACAATGTTAACCAAGGTTCCAAATGAAAATCATTAGGAAACCTCGGTTTACACCGTTAAAGTTCATTACTTCTAAGAAGTTGCAAACTATTACGGGCCCACTATCTTAACCAAGCATTTTGGTCCTCTTCTGGATCATACTCATGTGACGGAAGCCAGCATTTATTACAATCGTACTCATAAAGTTTCACTCAAAGCTACGTAATGTACGCGATGTATCATTTTTATGACCCCTTAAATAATGTCAAAAATTAATTTGCACGCGGCGAAGATCATAGCTGTTGACGAATACGTTGTGTCGCAAATTTATGACAAATACGATCTCCTTAAGAACTCGTGGAAACTCATATTGGAAGAGATTGGTTTCATCAGGGATCACAATTTGAGCTAAACATTTTTAAGCGGCAAAAAATTCAAACAAAACACTTTTGTAAAACCGAGCATCTTTACTTGATAGCTCCCGCCCCATAGTAAATTAAGACGACCAAAACCTATTCACATATTTTAGGGTTTTTCAGATTGCTGAACGTCTTCAATTATTTCAATGTGTTCAATACAGATTTGGAAAAAAAAAAACCCGAAAAAATCACTTACTATTTTAAATTGATGACTATCCCACTCAAAATCGTGCAAAATGGCGCCATCACCCCGATTTCCTTATAAAAAGGATGAATACTTAGCAGAAATAATTTTCTGATTATATGTACCTCTATAAATCTCAAAATTGTCGTCTTTCTGTGTCCGCCTTGTAAACCTATATGTCAACGAGATAACGATTCACATCTAAAAAAATCTCTTATAATTATCTCTATGCGCAAGAAGTCCTGAACATTATTATTGAGTCGATAATTTAGCTTGATTCGTAGAAATAAAGGATTAAGGTCCTGAGTTCGATTCCCGGGAGCTTTCTTTCACTGGCCCACACCTTCAGAGCGAGTACCGGTGAGGGATTAATTTAAGTTGTAAGAACTTGTTTCCGAATCGATGTAAAATAAATAGGTTTAAACCACATAAAGGATTGCACTTTCAATGGCTTAGTGTGTTTTTTACTGCGTTTAACCCTAGAGATTTAAAAATAACAGAAAAGATGTCATTCAAAACTTGTCCATTCAATTTCATTTAGAAATCATTTCAAGGTCATTCATTTTGTCAATTGCACGATCATCATATATGTTAACCCAATTGAAACAGGCAATACCAGTCAAATTTTAAGTCGATAAATTATCCGAAGTCTGTTCCATAAACGCAGAAATCCTGTTTAATTCGAGAACTAGTTACGTTATTTCAGAAATTTATTTGTGACATAACTGTCAACATGCCATAAATTTAATTTTTCTTTAGTTTAAAAACTCGTCATTTAAATCACTTTCACAAAACCCTTACTTTCATAGACTTCCCACGCACCATGGATTAGATTATATGTCAACGTATTACGAAGATTGTCTTTTGGGTATTATTTTCATATTTCTCTGTTTAAAGTTGTTTAAAACCATTGCGCTTTGTGCATGATTAAGATATTTCTCATTGATGTAGGTAAATGATTGTCTTTTGGGGGAAAGAATTGTCGATTGTCGTACATAGAGTTAAACGAATTTAAATTCAGTCAAATCACGTGAAACAAAACGAGACAACGCTCAAAATATATTCTAAACCGGAAATTAAAGAGACATCATGCAAAGAAAAAACAGATACATGTAAAAATGGTAACGACCATGCATTTCTCCATTCATAAAAGGTAGATGCTGCATTTTAAACAGTTAGGTTAAGGTTCATGTATCTTCCACAAATTAGCGTAGAACGCCAAACGGCACGTAGACTTTTGTCTCTGGATAGGTGTTCCAGTCGCGCGATAAAACTCTAATAAAATGAAATCTCTTTACCGAAGGGTAATCTGCATTTTTTATATAAAATCCGGACGTTTTTGATAAAAGATTTAATGAATTATCCAATTACTATGTATCTTATGAGTTCGAACAACATTGAAATAAACGAGATATATGCCATAAGATTAGATGCATAGTTCGTAAAAAGATCGTCTTGGTACTCTATAAATATATAAGCCTGTGCATGAAATTACTAACAATTATCTGGTCAGACTGTGCATCTGCACATTCTGACCAGAGTCTTAGCAATGATGTTTATAGATAAAGGCAATAGCAAAGGCCTCAAAGTAGCCGCCGACAGTCGGTTAATCTTCTAATTGAACTTGGTGACAGGGATTTACAATGTTTGCACCAAATGCACAAGTAAAATCGTTGAAAATGTCATGCATATGCTCATATATTAGAAGAAAAAAAAACCAAAAATCCCAATCGAGCTTATCGATCATCGCATATTATCAATAATTATACCGGGGGTGGGGGGGGGGGGAGGGGATCTAGATGTAGAGAATTTATATAGTGATTAAAGTGTCGAATAACGACAAGCATGTACAGCCCAAGAAGTAAATTAGATTCGTCGATTTTCGCACGTTCCGGATGGATCCTTATGCCTTGTCAATATGTACAGACAAAATGGTCCTTTTTTTTATTTGTCCCAAATTGTTTAGACTTTATCTTAGGTGACACGTTTAGGTGACCCGTTAAGTGGTCTAAGCGCGAAACGAAATGGACATTGTTACATGTAATTGTCATGAAAATTTTATTTAGCGACTACTTTTTGGTGGTCTCTTAAATGGTAACTTAAGATAGTCGACACGTTATAGTTCCGCAATGTTTTGACAGTAATGAAGTTTAAAAGTGTTAACCGAGGTTTCCTTATAATTGCAATTAGGAAACCTCGGTAAACATTGTGACAGTATACGAGTTCCGAAATGTTGCGGAACAATTGTGGGTCCACTACCTAAATACAAGTCAAACATTCTTCTTCTTCGTCACGGAAACTAACGTTATAAACCGTTGATACGGTTAATAACATCGTGAAATTGACAAGGTGAACGATTTTTGAATGATTTGTAGATGATGTCAAATAAGTGAGAGGAGCGAGTTTTGTGCGAAATTACGAGGAGTAATCCAATTTCGCTGATCTAATTTCCTGTTTTTTTCAAGAACTAATCTGGCGCTTAAAATTTCAATTATGTCATTGAAATCGCGATTTGGTCTAAATTTTTATCAGTGGTTGCTTAAGGTAGCGGATCCGCAAAAGTTCAGGAACGTTTCGGAAGTCATGAACTTTAACACTATTTACCGAGGTTTCTTAATGATTTCATCATGAAACATCGGTTAATATTGTCAAAGACCATGGATTTCGAAATGTTACGGAACTATCAAGGCTCATCTACCTTTAAACAACTTTTCGTACCTACCTCGTATAGGCCTATCTGGCCGGTAGACGTCCGCTGACGTTGTGATGTTGTATAAGCCCATAGCTTTAGTTGGAAACACTTTTCTGAATGTATGTGGATGGATATGTCTTGGTGTCATGTAGAAACAAGCGTCCTGTGGCGACCCGTTCGGTCGTGCCGTCACGTAATGAACGTAACACAGAAATCCAAAAATTAATAATTTCATTTTTGATTTGAATATGTCTGTAAAAAAACTTTTTTTTCTTTGTAATATAATTAGAATATTAATCCAGGCTTCACTTTATAAGGGAAAAATGATCCAAAATGATTATAAATAAACGTCCTTCCCCGAGTTAAATAGATGGTGCGTTAACGTAAACGACGTTAACGTTTGAAGAAGTTTACCGACTTCAGTTCGGGGAAGCTTGCATGACAACTGCTGTCTTAATTGTCACGACGTTAAGTGTATCATGATGGAGGACTCTGATTGGTTTATTGTATCACGTGCTGTAATTTCTAGGTCCATGCGTCCACTTCTTAAATATATTTTACGTGTTATGTTATGATAAAGAAATTGTTATCTCTATTCATAAGTTGATAGAAACACATTAAGAAGTAGTTGTTTGGCGATCATAAATATCGCAACGACTCCTAGAATGAATTACATTTTCTTTTTTTTTTCCTTGTACGCCTTGTTTGTTCTAGATAATGAATATTATGTAGCATTAAAAAGCTTTTGCCATTCACAGAAGAAATACTGACAGATATTATAACAGAGAATCAAGTCTATTTTCTGTTTTAGTCTGAAATTGTTTTTTCACAATTTCGTGATCAACAAAAGTAAAATTTATCTTCAAAAAAACGAATGGCTTGTTGGCACGCCATGAAAGATAAAACAATTATTAGATCTATTCTATGATCATTGACAATATGATTTCTTGTAACTTGTAAATTTAATAGGTAAATCGATAAGTTCCCCTTGATTTGTTTGTTTGTTTGAATGGGGTTTTACGCCGCTTTAAACGATATTTCAGTCATATTTGGCGGCTGGAGCACCTAACAATGGATTTCTGGTATTTCTCACACCAGTACTACCATCACATTCTTTCCTAGCCTTCAGCTGCTATCCCACATAGGTCTACGATTATCAACCACGTTTCCCTTGACCTTTTACTATATATAATTGATACGTTCTCTTGGAAAAGCTGCCTAAATGGCAATAACATTGACAATAAACATGAAATCGAATTCTAAAACATGCAATATCTGTCATTCGAAAACTAGAAACTTTTTTGTTTCCCTAAAAGAAATAAATGTTTTATCTTGAATCTGGATTCGACATCTGAAACTACAAATTGACATCATTCAGACAGGTTTTCCTGGAGAATGAATCAATTCGGAACACCACTCGGCCAATCTCACGATCAACCTCGGATGTACACAGACGGACTATTTCTAAAAAAATACTTGGAAAAACTCGATGACGTCAGTTAAAAGGCGTTAGCCCTCGAAACTTTGAGTGAAAACATTTGACGTCACCAACCCTACTCGTTTAAGTCAACGACGCGAAACCAACGTATCCTAATATAAATATCTTAAGATTCTTAAATAACGGCTAAAAAAGATATATTTCTAAAGATAGCACCGGCTGTTTCTTTCTAGTCTTTCTTACACTGTTTCCACCTAACAAAATGCACAATTTTGTTACATTCCCATCCCTTTGAAAACCTCGATGACGTCAGTTAAAATGGCGTAAACCCTCGAAACTTTGAGTGAAAACATTTGACGTCACCAACCCTACTCGTTTAAGTCAACGACGCGAAACCAACGTATCCTAATATAAATATCTTAAGATTCTTAAATAACGGCTAAAAAAGATATATTTCTAAAGATAGCACCGGCTGTTTCTTTCTAGTCTTTCTTACACTGTTTCCACCTAACAAAATGCACAATTTTGTTACATTCCCATCCCTTTGAAAACCTCGATGACGTCAGTTAAAATGGCGTAAACCCTCGAAACTTTGAGTGAAAACATTTGACGTCACCAACCCTACTCGTTTAAGGTAACTGCGGACACATAGAGGGCCATTTTAGGTCCAAATTTTAAAATGTCTACAAATCATGCCTAATGCGATAAAACTATCCTTTGAAATACCCGCTTTCATATTTCGGTCATAAAAAGGAATTTCATAACGTAGAATTGACGTCATGACGTCATCAAGGGGCCGACCCCTTTTTTAGGGGCCAAAATCAGTAATTGTCCATTTTTTCGGAAATAATAAACCGATTTTCATCCCGAAAACGCCATTTGCTTCGTAGAAAGACGCCGGATCTTATGTTCTATTGATATGAGGATATAAGTGTAAGAAATACAATTAAATGTAACGCATTAAAAGTTAATGTCTTCTGTGTTGCTTTTTTTCGAGTGTAGTCACTGGAAATATTGCCTTTTTTCTTGAAAATTTGTCCGGTGACATATGCTGAAATTTAGATATGTTGCTGCCAAACCATTCCGCTGAAGAAATTTGAAATAAAAAACATGTGTCTTCGGGTTAGATTTTTTGTAAAATTCGATTCCGCGAAGATAACGCAAATCAGAGGATATTTCAACGTCGCGTCAAATGTTCACAAAAGCAGTCTTTTTAAATGGATAAAACTTAAGTGATTTTTTTTCATTTCTTAAATTTCACATTCAGACTTAATACTTTTGAACCCTATATTTTCCGATATACCTAAATTTCAAATATTTTAGAATAAGTTATTGCACGGAGATTGGCGCCAAATAAGCATAGTGCAGATGGTTTTGGTGCGACGTCGAATCCGACGAAAACTGTTCCAACAACTTCACAAAATCGAATTTAATAGAAAATCTAACCCGAAGACATATCATTTTTATTTGATTAATGCAAAGCATATTCTTTTCGCTACAAAATAACAAAAAATCAGCATAGGTCACCGGACGAAATTTTGAGAAATTTCTACTTATTTACAAAAAATGAAATGAAAAAAGGAACGTCAAATATTAAAATTTGCGAAATAGTTAGCGTTTCGGGCCTATATTTCTATTTGAATGTGCACAGAAATTAAACGAATAGCTCGGGCGTTCTTTGACTTTCAAAATGAAACTTTTTACGTGAAAATCGGCCGATTAATTCAGAAAATATTTGCAAATATTGATTTTGGCGGGTCAAAAAGGGGTTGGCCCCTTAATGACGTCACGACGTCAAATGAACGAGCTTCAGACCCTTTTCATTGCGTGTTCGCTAATTCTCGCACTTCAAATACAAATCTCAGAAATTATTGTGAGAATTTAAGAAAGTCAAAAATTCGACTATGTTATCTGTCCGCAGTTACCTTAAGTCAACGACGTGAAACCAACGTATCCTAATATAAATATCTTAAGATTCTTAAATAACGGCTGAAAAAGATATATTTCTAAAGATAGCACCGGCTGTTTCTTTCTAATCTTTCTTACACTGTTTCCACCTAACAAAATGCACAATTTTGTTACATTCCCATCCCTTGGAAAAACTCGATGACGTCAGTTAAAATGGCGTAAACCCTCGAAACTTTGAGTGAAAACATTTGACGTCACCAACCCTACTCGTTTAAGTCAACGACGTGAAACCAACGTATCCTAATTTAAATATCTTAAGATTCTTAAATAACGGCTGAAAAAGATATATTTCTAAAGATAGCACTAGCTGTTTCTTTCTAAGCTTTCTTACACTGTTTCCACCTAACAAAATGCACAAGTTTGTATATTCCCATCCGCCAATCGGGAACCTTCGGCGATTCTGCGGAATAGACTTCGGGAATAATACGGGCGCATCCATGAAAGCGCGTCATTTCGTACGTGGGTTTATATGCCGTCACAAACATAACTGAGGATGACGCTGCGAAAAACAAAGTCATTTTAGGTAAAAACTGGGTATATTATGATTTGAAAACAAAACGTAGTGTTTTACTGCGATTTGCTTTCAAATCATAATATGCCAAAATGATCTCCATAGACGATCTGATGCCAAAAAAGATCTCCATAGACGATCTGAAAGCATTTAAGGAATTTGCGTTTCTTCAAGCGTATAAACCAAAGTACCATCAGGAGCCGAATTACCTAAAAAATGACAAAAAAATACTACACTTACGTCCGAGGTACTTTCCAGATTACGGAAAAGTCCGGGCGATGATCCGAATGACCCATCCGCCTTACATACATCCGAGGTCTGTTGGAGTTTACGGAAATGGCCGAGTGGTGTTCCGAATGGAATGGATCCATTACATAAGGCCCTGTCCCAAAAGGCCAAGTCCCACTACCAAACGGATTAAAAAAGAAAACAAACAAAACAACAACAAAAACAAACCGCAAAACAGACATGTTTATTTTTCATGTGTTCTCGAGAAATCGGTAAAGACTGAGAATGGCGGCAAATATGTGCGAAAACATAACTAAAAATATCGGACGCGTGAAGTGTCAAGAAGGGATGTTGAGATGATGTTCATTGGAAGCCTAGTTCATTAGTGCTGAAGGGGTTGCCGGATGTGAAGTAATCAAATAGTGGTAAAAGCGGACATTTAACGTATGCACTATGTATATACCTTGAACGGGCGCAAAGTGGATCCAACACGATTCATTAAATTTTACCCGATGAATACACTAATACATGTATACTTTCATGTCCGTGTTACTACATTTTACATACTTTCCATATTCCCCCTCTGTACGTTTTCATCCATAGGGGAAAAGAGTTCCGAGGATGCTTAACGGATGCATTGAGGGAAAACCGGAAGAATAACGGATGGTATCGGACACAGATTGTTTGGTCATCGTAATGTTTCGCATTTGCATAGGAAAAAGCAAAAAAAAATGTCTCCTTTAAAAATGCACCTTTCTAAACGATTGACGGGCGCTCGCCGGAAAGAGCGTTGTCGAATCGTATGTACAGGGTACTAAACAGATGCATAGCGTCTGTCCTGCGGATGATAAGATTTCCATAAGTTTTACATCCTCAATGTTTCCGTGAGTGCAATGGACCAGGGGTCCGTTTTACTAAACATCTTACAATCAATTTTTGCGTAAGTCAAAAATTTAAGTTGCTTATAGATTTATAAAATGAATGTGGAATTCTGTCATGCATTATCTCATTGGAATCGTCTTCTAAAGACAAATCCGATGAGATATTGCAAGGCAAATTCTGACAACGAATGAAAACACCAGCTACGATTTATGATTTTGACTTACGATTAATTTTTTCGTAACCTGTTAGTAAAACAGAACTCAGGCCTATAGGTATTCTCAGGAGAGAATTCAAAAATAAATATGTCATGAAATATACCGAACCACAAAAGAGACGGTTTAAACCCTTAGAAAATGATGAAAATCAAGGGAAATTTAATAAAATTTGAATGCATTCAACATTAGAAAAAAATATCAACATAAAACGCTTACTTTCGACCTTGAATCAGACATATTTTTGAAACATCGTTAGGAAAGCAGATATTGTAAGCCGTCAGTATTGGCTTAATTTGATATATGATTTCTAATCTTTCGAAATACCAACTAAATTTGAAGTTTCAGCCACAACCTTATACAATTAGGACGAGTCTAAACTGTACCACGTCGTCAGATTAAAACTGTACACAAAGAAACCTGTCAGTTTATTGAAATAGACCTGTCAACTGTCCGTCTAAATT
The DNA here is from genome assembly GCA_948146395.1 of Fragum whitleyi. Classification (NCBI taxonomy): domain Eukaryota; kingdom Metazoa; phylum Mollusca; class Bivalvia; order Cardiida; family Cardiidae; genus Fragum; species Fragum whitleyi. The sequence continues at coordinate 48,320,164 of OX411554.1, forward strand.
TTGACAGCTGGCTGTTTTTTGCGTCAGGTGGTATATGTATGCCGTACTCAAGTATTTATTCAGCGGCGGGGCGTTTCAAAAGCGGCAGCCTTCGTAAAAAGACCGAAAACCCAATCTGTAATCATGAATATGCGAATCACTCATATAAAACTTTTACTTAAAATATTTCGTTTTTCAGTTTTCTAAATCCAAAGATGAAAACGCAAATTCTTCACTGATTTTGAGAGAATTTTATAGAACTACTTTATTCATACAAATAGTCATTTACATTAAAATAGGTTTGCTTCTTTAGTCGTTGGGAACGCCGGAGAACGGCCAAATACCCAGCTGACCCAAGCACACTTGACAAAAGTCAATATTTGTATAAACAAAATGTGCATTTGTTTTATATTTTCTTCTTGTTTATAAAACAGAATTTAAATTTTATTTTGTTTCTTACCTTAGTTTTACTTATTCAATTTTATTATGCAAATGTCAAAAGGGGGCTCGAATAAAAAGCACACCTAAAATTTAAATCATTCGAATACTGAACATGTATGGTATTTATTTATCTATTCAGTACTTATTTCATTTACTTATTCATCTGTTTACTCATTTTTCGAACAATTAAAAATAATCAAACAGCCATGAGCAGTTCACAACAGCTTTTTCTTATGACTCGGTAAAGTTACTTTTACACTTGGACAGCTTGATTGAATAACACAATATGCGGTTATGACGTGGACATATTTGATTTCTAATTGATAATATAACATTGTTAATTCGCGTCAAGATTTATAAACATTGACCTTCCTATTTACTCAACCTCCCGAATGATATATGAGCCTGTGAGCGACATTTCCAACAATTCCACATGTGCGCAAAGCAAATCATCTAGCCAGCCTGTGCATCCACACAGGTTGACCAGTCTTTGTGTTGTGCTACGGGGATAGATAAGGCCTTTAACCCCTCTCAGGTGACCAGAGGATATTCTTATTACATTTTGTGGCTGTTCATGTTGCGCAATATCACGAGATCACACACAAATGAAAATGTTGGAAATACCATGTACATGCTCTTATATGACGTCATGTAGACACAATAACGTACAACAAAACTTCGAATCGAACATAAGGCACATCAACACAACGAATATAGATACTTTAACGAACTTCAAATGTAAATAAAAAAACGTATGAAATGCTATTCATAACAATATATTTTAAGAAATGTGTTAAAATCATTGACTTTTTGGCGAAGTGGAAAAGTCGACGACATTTCAACATTGTCGAACCTGGTTGGAATCCTATGGAAGTTCCAAATTTATTTCACCCAATTTTTGTGTCTTATCCCTTTTTCATTTTCATTCTTTTTCTTTTTTTGTTAACGTATCTGTTTAGAAACCTAAATATTTTTAACATTTATGTATTTCTTTTCCAAATGAGTCTTCAATAGCGTGTATGCCTTTGCCCAAAATAATAACGACCTTAAATGTTTTACACACTATTCAACCTTGATGTTATTATTTATCTAAAATGACCTGGCACTCATTAACTTCCGTCAGTGCTTGAGTATTCCCGCAGCGTATCTCAATTCCATTTCACCGTTTTACTTATTTATATATATTATTTTACAATTTCTTTCAAAAGTCGCGGTAATTCAGTGGTTACAGACGCATTCCCGAATAGTTATAAGTTGCTGGGTCGAGTTCAAATCCCGACAGAGACACATGTTTTAATTATTGTGATTATCATTAATATATATATTTTTGTGCTTTTTTAATTACATTTCTAATTATTATTTTGTAATTAGTTTTTTTGGTCAGTTACGATTAATATTTTTATTCTTCACTCAACTTTTGTTGTTTGTACCAACCAAGATTATTGTATTCTGATCGAGAGCAACATTTGTTTCATACCTATATGAAAAAAAATATAAGTAAGCTTGTACCAAAGAGTAGTTCTCATAAAAATCTCATTTTTTTCATGATATTGAGAATGGAAAATAGAGTTTTTTACCATAATAACCTAATCACACTTTAACAGGAATTCGATTAACGTGTTCAAACCCTGTATATGTTTTCATTTCATACCGTCATAAATTAAAAAAAGGGCCTCTCCTTCTCTTATATATAGATCTAGATATATATTTCAAAATTTATAATTATTTTCAGTAATTTACAATTATTTTTCGACAGGACTTTGCAATGGTCGAATTGAGTCTGGCGAAAAAACTGTGCCGAATATCAATAGTCTTATGCAACATTGTTAAAAATGTCAAAAGTATCAAAATATGTACTTAAAAAGTGTTACCCTAAAAAGATAAAGAAATCATTTCTGGTCATGGTCCGGCTTGAACTCGTGACTTCCCGATCATGGGAAAGCATTCTAACCACCACCGCTAAATTACCGTATGCACTCTGAGTTGTGATACATGTTTTTCATCTTAACTTCGCAAGTGTAAGTCAATATCAAGAAACACTTTTACCGAATATCAATAGGGGTCAAAAGGAATATTTAATGAGTGCCAGGTCATTGTAGATAAATAATAATCTGCCTTGCGTTCAGGATGACAAAACGATGCAAAGTGTTTTCCAATTTTACCCGCTTTGCACGTGCACATGCGAAAACATTTAGCACCTTTATGTCATCCTGAACATAGGACTGTTTTATTTATTTCAAATTGTCAAAACTTTTTTTTTTTAAAAAACTCGTTTATGTCTTTCTTTGAAACAAAAATCTGAAAGAAAAGTATTTAGAAGTAGTTTTTCAAGGGGACAGGCCTTCGATCACCTACTTTCTTTCAGCGTCCTTACCTAATCGCTCAGTACAGTTACCAACATCGTAAAATTTACAATATTAATGATTTTGGAATGAAATTGAATGAGTGCGTGGAGCAAATTTTGAGTGAAATTAAAGGGAGGTAATAAGTGTCGCTAATTTTGTTCAAGATGAACAAAACTAGCGATAATTATTACCTCCCTTAAATAAGATATATCTACTTTACTGTTTGTGTGTCTTTTTGGACCAATCAGACACTTTAAAATCCACACCAAACAATAAAATCGAAAAAATAATTTGATGGATTTGACTTAATTGTTGAGCGTCTAGAACGATATCGAAGCGTTTTTTGATAATTTCGGAGCGTTCTTGAGTGATTGGAGTGAGTGTTTGGAATGAATGATTCGAGCGCTGAGCGAGTGAGTTTGAATGGTGTTGATAGGAATGAGTGTCAATTTCACGATGTGGTTTTCTGTACGTCTTAACATAAATAATATCATAAAGAAGGCTTTTTCACTTAAGCTAACTGCGGACACATTGGGGGCCAAATTTTAAATTGTCTTCAGCTCATGCATAATGCGATAAAACTGAACTATGGAGCACCTGTTTTTATATTTCGGTTATAAAAAGGGATTTCCTAACGTAGAGTAGACGTCATGACGTCATCAAGGGGCCGACCCCTATTTTAGGAACCAAAATCAGTAATTGTCCTTTTTTCTTTCGGAAATAATGAACCGATTTTTTCCCGAAAACGTCATTTGCTTCGTATAAAGACGCCTGATGTTATGTTTTGATTGATATAAAGATTTAAGTGTTAGAAATACAATAAAAAGAAATATATTAAATGTTAATACCTTCTGCATTGCTGTTTTCGAGTGCAGTTACTGAAAATAATTGCCCCTATTCTCGAAAATTTGTCCGGCGACCTATTCTGAAATTCAGATATGTTCCTGCCAAACCAAACCACTGAAGATTTAAAAACCACGAGTCTTCGGATAGAATTTTTTGTAAAATTCGATTCTGCGAAGATATTAGAAATCAAAGGATATTTTAATGTCGCGTCAAATGTTCACAAAATCTGTCTTTTTAAGTCGATGAAAAATCAACTGAATTTTTGTATTCCTTAAAACCACATTCAGATGTTATACTGCTGAAGCCTATATTTGACAAAAACCCTTAATTTCAAATATGGTAGTGCACGAAGATTGGCACCAAATAATGATAGTGCCGGTGGTTTTGGTGCGACGTTGAATTCGACGTAAACTGTTGCAACAACTTCACAAAATCGAATTTAATAAAAAATCTAACCAAAGGACATGTCGTTTTTATTTGATTTATGCAATGCATTTTCGTTTCGCTACAAAATAACAAAAAATCAGCTGGGTCACCCGACAAAAATTGGAGAAATTTCTATTTATTTACAAAAAATGAAATGAAAAAAGGAACGTCAAATCTCAAAATTCTTGAAATAGGTAGCTTTCAGGCCTATTTTCCTATCTGAAAATGCACAGAATTTAAACGACTGACTCTGGCGTTCTTGGACATTGAATGAAATTTTTGCGTTAAAATCGGCCGATTAATTCAGCAAATATTTGCAAATACTGATTTCAGCGGGTCGAAAAGGGGTTAGCCCTTTAATGACCTCTCGACGTCAAATGAACGAGATTCAGACCCTTTTCATTGCGTGTTAGCTAATTCCCGCACTTCAAATATAAACCTCAGCAATTATTGTGAGATTTTAAGAAAGTCGAAAATTCGACAATCTTATCTGTCCGCAGTTATAGCCGCCGTCATAGCGCAGTTGGTAGCGAGTCGGACTGTCAATCTAGAGGTCCCGTGTTCGATCATTGACGGCCACTCATTCTTTCCGACTATTTGTGTCTCTCGCCGATGGGTTTCTGATCGTAGACCTATGTGAGATAGCAACTGGAGGCTAGGAAAGGATGTGATGGTTGTACTGGTGAGAGAAATACCAGGAAACCATTGTTTGGTGCTCCAGCCGCCGCCATATAACTGAAAAAATGTTGAAAGCGGCGTAAAACACCATTCAATAAATACATCAATCAATCTGTACGCAGTTACCTTAAGGTAGTAGACCCGTAATAGTTCCGCAACATTTTGGACCACATATTCTTTCACAATGTTAACCGAGGTTTCCTAATGAAAATCATTAGGAAACCTCGGTAAACACTGTTAAAGTTCATTACTTCTGAGATGTGCAAAACTATTACGGGTCCACTACCTTAAATGTTACGATCATTGACGAGAGACCAATGTTGGAAAGCATATGTATCACCGCGAGTTTTTGAAATGTAGCTAAAACAGAACTCATACATAGTTATGTTTTTTCGGTAACCAATTTGATCTATTATAAAGAGAATAGATATCAAATCAACAAAGCTAGTCATGTTTCTTTAATTTCAGACCAAATAAAAGGATTTATAGACTAAAGGGGCATAATTGTTTCATTTATTTTATTTCACTCGTAAATTACGGCAATACAGAAATGAACATATAACACAAAATAAACCCGATGCAGCATACGAATTGCATTACAGAATTAGGTTAAGTTAATCTTATTCTATTCTTTATTCACATTTATTTTAAACAGAGGCCCGATTGCATAACAAAAAATTAATTCAACCCAAAGTTAAGCCTACCGCCAACCATAGATTCAGAGGAGCAAAACGTTTGCGAATGTTTGGGATGTTTCCACGTATACTCAAGCACAGATAAATCAGTGTTTGCATTTCAGAAAATAAATAAGATAACGTTGAATTACAGTCTTAAATTAAAAAATACCCAAAGAGCGAAAAGGCATTCAGACCGAGTAAGGTTGACGCTTTCCGCAATTCAAAGATGGTATCTTTCCACTTGACCACCCTCAATCTAAACGCCAAAATATAGGCGAATAAGCTTATCGTTGCTAGGGGTGTTCAAACCTCGTATCTACAGCTTGAAGAAGCTGGAGTTACGAGCTTTTGATCACCCACCGACGTTATGTTAACGCAAAGACGTTGTCAAGTCATCTAAAAATGTGAGTTCCCTTTCCTTGGATTTCTTCTTCGTTCTCGATGTTTTCGGCCGGATCTTGTTTATGTCATCGCCCGCTCGTTTTTCCAATTCCTCAATTACCCCTTTTACCTGTGAGAAAATATGAATCTCAATTGAAAACTTTTCTCAATGCCACGATTAAGAATGCAGCTAACACTAGATATGATGAGTTAATGGTTTATTTTGTTATTTCCCCTCGAAAACAAATAATGTTGGAACTCACTCAGGGTCGATAACATATAATTTGGTGGACAAATAACGGAAAGATGACATGAATTTCAAACCAACTTTCGTGATTGAACAATTTGGAAAGCATTGTTTAAAAGGATATTACAAAAGACTCACCCAAACATAAAAAGTGGCACATCCCGCACTGACCAATCGTACTTGATCTATAGTGTAGTCCCGCAGATAATCTTTAGCGCCCATGGCGACCTCCAGCGGACACGTTTCGATTTTAAAGTCGGAGATCAGTTTCTTGATGGATTCTTTACCAATCTTTCCTAGTATTATTTGGACATTCGGCCAGTTCTGTAAAAATGTAATATGAACGTAAATAAGAAAAGAAACACGATAAGTATAAAGATTTCAACCATCTTTTACAGCATAGCCTTAATTCAGCCATACTGTGGCATCATAAAAAGTTAAGAATGTCGTGAAATTGACAAGCTAAATGAATTAGGAATTATTACGGTATGATATTGAATGACTCTCTTGAGCGAGTTTTGAATGAAATATAGGAGAGATAATTCATTATCGCTAATTTCACCCAAGTTTTATGTATAAAACTGTCCATACTTATGCATGTCATTTTATATGTATAGTTCCGCAAGAAAGAGTGAGGTTCGAGAAACCGTTATCTCCTATCATTTTCAATGTAAAATTAATCTTTGATCACTCACTTTAAATTGCAGGTCTATATGTACTTCGATTATGAACCATTAGATATAAGTGAAGTAAATATATTTCCCGCGATCTGTCACAAATCTTTAGGGTCCATATAATCTCCGGTCCATATAAACAATCGTTCAAAGTGTACTCTGATTGGTCAATTCTATTGAAATTAAAAATTATTTGAATATTTTTCTTTGTTTATAATCTGTTGCTGAAATACTATATAAAAATGAAGATTTTAAACCATTTTTTCGGTCCAAAAGCTATTTTTAAACAGGGGTATATTTCTTTGAGGGGCCGGTAAAAACAGCTGCGCGGTAAGGGTCATCTCAAAAATGGCCAAAAATGTCGTAGAGGAATGGAATCATGCCATACTAATTTTAATTCATTTCGTGTGAAATTGAATGGCCCTCAATTTAATGTAGGTTGAACCATTTTCGCAAACTCTTGGACTGAGCTATGCCCCAATATGTTATAATGGCCGCCTATGGAAAATGAATTACTTCACTTAGACCATATGTGTTCAAGTTGAATTGTTAAATAAAGGTTCTGTTCTGTTTTTGTAAGGACAAACTTCTCGAAAGTTTGTATTTTTCATGTCATTATCTAATGTTACGTCAATTTTAGGTAAGGGATGTAATTACATTAGGTCTATATAAAAAATAGAATGTATTACCTCCCGTTACATACTGCTTATTGTGGCCGTTTCATTGAAATTCATAATAAACAAACAATCTAATCGTTCTATCGTTTACAGAGTTTCTATTCCTACTAAAAAATGTTCATGTAATTTCCAGAAATTATGGTTAATTGCAACTTTTTGATAATATGATATTAACCATTACGTTCTGAATTTTAATGTCGTTTCTCTAAAAATGCAAATTTTGAGGCCATTTCAACTAGTGAAACTTACGTGTTGCCCTCAATAATAAAGAAGACATTACACGGTATAGACTAAGATCAGACTGCATGCTTGTGCAGGCTGATCTTACACCATGCTGTCTTTCGAAGTTTTTTTTAAACAAGAGATATTTGCAAACTATTTATGCCCCCATAAGAGCAGGTTGATGGCATATTTTTAGTCAATTAACACAAGGCAATAACTGAAAAAAATATGATGAGTAGAGTTATGGTTCTTGTGCACTGCACTTCTTCTAATTGAGTTCTTTATACCTGAGCAGTTTCATGTTTCTAGGTTGAATAATTTTTCAAATATACACCGGAGAAAAAAAAGGTCTACAGACGGACCGACGGAACAACCGACCGACCGACTATCCGACCGACAAGTGCAAGGCAATATACACCCTCTTCTTCGAAGGGGAGGGGGACATAATCAGGAGTATGTCGTGAACATCAGGGGCCTGTTTTACAAAACATCTTACGATCATCTTTTTTGCGTAAGTCAAAAATCAAAGTTGCTTCCACACAACTAACTAAATATTGTATTATGCCATGCATCATCTCATTGAACCGTCTTCTAAAGACGATTCCAATAAGATATTGCAAGACAGAATCTAAAAATGAATGAAAACACCAGATAAGATTTGTGATTTCGACTTACGATCATTTTTTTCGTAAGACGTTTAGTAAAAGGAGAATGGTCAATGTTCGGCTCGTACCCTAGTCTCGTGTTCCCATTTACCCAGTAACAGCAAAGTTGCCATCATAACTCTATGGACGGCACCGGGTGGTTTAGTGTAACTTCTTATTTCTGATATGGTAGACTGATCTAGGGCCAACACGGCATGGAGGAGACGGTGTAACTTCTTTAATCTGTGGAAAAAATAATCCCTTTCTTTCCATTTTTTTAAAAATAAAATCCATCATATTTCATTCAGTGTAGCAAATTCAAAGTTTTCTACCAAAAGATAAGTGTAAAGCAGACGTTTTATACTAAAATCAGACTGTTCATTCATGTAGGCTCATCTTTGTCTTTACAGTCACTGTGATCAGAAGAAATATATCGTAAACTACAATCGTTAAAGATCCCTTTGGTATCTATCAGACTTACACTTGTGACAAATCCTATTTTGCCATTAGCCTATATATATATTAACAAATAGAATTTTTAGATATATTCATTAAAGTCACTCAAATTAACAATTTAGAAATTGTCCCCTGTCGTTTGTTTCGGCAGACGGGCATTACATTTTTAAGCCTTTTTGTCTGGAACACATATAAGCAAAAACAAATTAAAAAAAAAACAAAAAAAAAAAAAAAAAAAAACAAACAAACAAATCAATATGAGCGATGTAAAAGTTAAGCTTTCAGCTTAAGTAACCTGAATCTGAGACATTAAAGGCGCCTTTAAACAAAAGTATTTTACAAAAATGGTAAAAACTGACATATTTGTCAACACTATACTTACGTTGTAAACGAGTCATTGAACTGGTAATTCGATTGTTTGATTGACAACCGTAATCTGTTAGAAATTAACGTTACATTTGGAATGTCTCATATATGCAATCTTCTTTTTCCCTTATTTGTCCCTTGGACATAAGTTAAGTAAAAAAAGCGGAGTAATGCAGTTTAAATAAAATTGACGATAGTTAGGCAATCCTCTAATTCCACTAGCCTAGGCTGTTAAATGTTGTCACCTCACGCACAGGTCGAATTGCTGGAAATGTCACGCATAGGCTCAAATGTTATAGTGGATAGAAATCGGGTATTGAACAATTTTTCTGGGAAAGACGGACAAAGATTACCTTTCTATCAACTGGAGAGCAAGTGCGATCTCTGATTCCAATCTAGGCTTGAATTTATGTGTTCTGATCTTCTTGAGACTGGCTTTCAGTTTGTCATAATCTTTGTCGCGGATGGCAATAAGTAATACTGTAAAACATATACGTTCTGATACGTTGATTGATTAAATGAGGTTTAACGTCATTTTAACAGTTTTTCAGTTCTGTTACAACAGCTGGAGTAACTGACCATGAATATCTGATTTTCTCAAACATATAATAATTGCAGCATCCTTTTTGAGCCACTAGCTGCTAATCCATCAACGTTTATGATTATCAAACTTATTGTATTAACCACATATCGGAAAGGATATATATGTTACAGTGAATATGTAAAATCAGTGATTTTGTAAAATAACTGAAAATTCCAGGGAGTTGGTAAAACCGCTGATTCCGTCAGTTGTTTTATAAAATGTCTGAAATATTCAGATAATATATGAAGTAATGGGAATATTTGTGATAAAAAGGTAGTACAGAATTATCTCCAAAAAAGATGTACTATATGCTTTATTCATTATACTTTTAGAAAACTGCATACTCTAGTGATTTTTTGAAATAACTAAAATCGGTAAGTTATTTCATGAATAATCTGAAGAAATCAGTAAGTATGGGAAACGGTATTATTCATAATTTTGCAATCTGAATCGTAGGGATATTAACTTTTTATTTCAAACTTGAAATATAAAAGTAACAACACATATCACATTAAAACAGTATTTATTTATTGATATTGAAACAAAGTACAAAAACAAATTCAAACATTTTCATTTTTAATTAGCAATTATCAGATAGATAGGTTCAGATAAATAATTCATATTCTGAATTAAGAGTTGAAGAGAATATTTATTGATATCACAGAGGTATGAAACTGAAAACCTAATCTCACTTATGAACACGCAATACGAAGACATGAAGACCTTACTAAGAATACATGTAGGCTTCACAACATGTCTAGAAGTTGTTGTTCTCTACTTATTTTCTGACACTGGATGCACATATTTAACTTTACTTTGAACAATAATAATGATATCAAATACTACAAACAATCTCAATGTTTTGAAAAGAGATATGGATTGCAAACAAAAAAAGGAGAAAACCTGAATGAATTATTTAAAAATATACTTATTTGACTTACAAACTGTACTGTATTATCCTATTGTCTCAAAGATACTTTATAATTTTACATATTAACTGAAAAATTCCCTAATTTTATGAAATAGCTGACGGAATCAGTGATTTTACAAAATCCTTGAAATTTTCAGTTATTTTACAAAATCACTGATTTTACATATTCACTGTAACATATACAATGGCCGTAGTAGAAACAGATTGAAAGTCAAACGCGCCAGCAAAGGTTAATATTTTTGATTGAAAAATCGTGTGATAAATTAAACAAGAGAAAATTTATCAAAATATTTACAACTCATACAATTAATAACATCGTGAATGATTTTGGATTTATTTTGGAATGATGTTGAATGAATGAAAGGAGCGAGTTTTTAGTGAAATTTAAGGGAAGTAATCGAATTTCGCTAATTTTGTTCAGAATGAACAAAATTGGCTTTTTTTTTGGTGTACAAGTGCCCATAATTACCTTACCTGTAAACGGCTTTTACCCTTATACCGCTGGTTTTGAATATTTTTATCATATAATACTAGGATCAACCTATAGACGGGAAAAGTAATTTAAAGAAAGAATCATTTCTGATTTACTTATTTACTCAATTATTTCCTATTAATTTGGTACAACAAGTGCTGTTGTAATGCATTAAACGCCCTTGGTGCAATACAAAGCATACACATGATAACATATTTTGAGAAAAGCATAAAGGGAATCTAACACATCGATGACTTTTCTCATTGTATTTCTATATTGATTTCCCGTGTCTCAGTCATTTAAATGATTACTAAAAGAAATTAACATAATATAAGTGAAAGATACTCAAACAATTCTTATAGGTTTTTTTAATAAACTGAAATTGTTTTTTTTTTTTCTAAATAAAAATGTAAGGGGGTACTTTGAATATGGCTGCACGTGTCAAAGCAACTGCGTCAGGCCTAAATCCTAAAGGATTCGATTCCGACAAGATGTTGACCGACATAGCTTTAGCTTAAACAGCTGAATTTATATTTTCTTAGAAATCAGACTACGAGTATTGCTATAATTTTCATCTCTTACAAGTCTAAACTAGGAATATTACTGCAGATTTCATCTCTGTCAAGCCTTATGCCGCGTCTAAGCGGAAAAATAACGTCATCTGCAGAGGGTCAAAAGAAAACGTCATCCAGGCGAGATTCTTAGCAAAATTGTGCAACTTTTTAAATGTGAGGGCTGATTCTTATCCTACATTTACGTTCACTTCATTCTACATTTTGATAAAGATCGACAGAATTAAGACCGAAGAAAAAAATAAGAATTTGAAATAAAACAAAATGGTGCAATCTCGCGAGATAACCATTGCCAAAACAAACAAAAAATAAAAACAAAAACAGAAACAACAAAAAACCCGTTGACCTTTGTTCTTCTCTCTTTTTTTGGTAATTTCAATATTTTACACGAGTTATCTAGAAGCGAGAAAAGGTGAAAAGCGCTCGGGCGCTTTTCGTTATTTTTCCCGTAATATTTTTTCGGACCGTCTTGCTCAGGGTTTTCTCGCGATTTTTAAAATGTCGTGAACATCAGCCCTGTTTTCAGGATGTAAAAGCAAGGTATCCTTTCGAAAGCGCTTCGCTAATGTTTTCATCCTGAACGCAAGGCAAAAATTTTAAAGCACTTTTTATATTTTTTTCAATATTGAAAACCCTACTCACCTCTCTTTATAGTAAGAAATTGCAGTTCAATTTCAGCCTGTTCAATGTCAGTGTTTAATGTCGCTAGTTTCAGAGTTTTCATATCATCTACCGCCCGTTTCAGTTCTGACACGTTCTGTTCTTCTATCGCCATTCTTACTCGTCGACGCAGAACCTCTGGCTTGGTAGCTACATGAAAGACATTTGGGATTTTAGAAATTAAGAAATTATAAGTTGTATGAATTCAATTTTTTAATTTTGACCTTGTCACCTTGACTTTTACTAGTATACACGACTTTGACATTGGTATCAAACGATTCGTTTTATTTAGATCTATAATCAAACTGGATACGATAAGTGTAAGCCTGAAATCATTGGCAAGAATAAGTGATTTGGTTTATGTATGTTGGATGACCTTGACCGTAACACATAATTTCGACTTTGGTATCCGTCGATGCATTCTGTTGCGTAATATCGTAATTCCAAATATGATCATTTATATCTTGAATCCTTTTTATGTTATTGGAAATGTTTTATTTTTGTGGATAGGTTTTGTATAAGTTTGACCTTGACAAATTACACTGACCTTGTATCATGAACTTTTATATCCACATGTGCATTGTGTATTGAAGAAAATACTAACAAAATCTAATTTAACGTTACATATAATACATTTGTTCTCATGTTTAAACATAAGTTACGGTAGCTTGTAGCATTACATAAAATATGAGCCTATTCGTTATACGATGGGTGTTCCAGAAGGCCATATCTCAAAGACTGCTGATCGTATGAAAATATAAATCATATCATATTATTGAGCTTTCTTTTCTCTGATCTCACACCAAATTTAATAGAAGTACACCGAACAGATGTAAAGATATAATCGTCCAAAGACACGCACTATGCACCAAGCGGCGCACGCCGCGAGTTTCTGACGTACGATGTTGACGTCGAGATATCCAAAACACATACTGTACTTTGGATTTATTCAATAAGATTATCCCAAATTTCGATCTTCCTACAAATAATTTCTAAATGTGCCATTATATATCCAATTTCCAGGTTACGGTTACAGGGCTTTAACATTAAATGTAGTTAAGTGTCTAAATGGCCTGGCATTATGCCATGTAATTCAGTAACAGTTTTTTACAATCAGTTGATACTTGTCTATCGTAAATAGAGTTTTCTTGCATTCGAATTTTTCACAATTGCTTGATTTCAATATTTTAATATGAAAATAATGGTGTTGTGGCTCTTATCTAGGTGTCAGTGACGATCCTTTGAATCAACTACTCTCATTGAGTATCAATTTCTGTAACAGAAGGCAATCCGACGTTGTCTTTCTGACGTCCTGGTGGCTGTATTTTATGTACCACCTATATTGATCAATGCTATTTATTCTTGTGAAGAAACGTGTTTCAATCAATGAACTTATCCGGATATACCATTTTGTCATTATAGAAGTAACACACGAAAATCTAAGAACTGTATTTGAGTGTTAGGCAATATAATAAGTGTTACAGTCACAGAACTTGAAAGCGTAAAACATGAAAATTATTCTTTGCGCCGCATGACGTTATGTGCGTCTCTATGGCAACGTTAGAAAACGTTATATGAATTTATGGGATAAAAATGTTATACTCCTAAATGTTTGATATTCATCATATGCTGTTTACAATGATTTCTGTTGAAAAGTCTTCGAGCTATAAAGAATGTCCACGGACTTTTGGAACACCCCTCGTAAATCCGATTATAATACGTCATATAAAAACCTAGATAAGCCATAGTGTGAGTTCGATCGGATTCAGGGGCTTGATTTACTTAACATCTTACGATCATTTTTTGCGTAAGTCAAAAATTAAAGTTGATTCTACAGTAATAAGTAAATATGGAATTCTGCCATGCAGCACCTCATTGGAATCCTCTTCTGAAAACAATTTCAATGAAATATTGCTAGGCAAAATCTAACTTGAGAAACACCAGGTACGATATGTGACTTTGACTTATGACTAATTTCTTCATAAGTAGTTTGGTAAAACGGATCGCAAACGATAAGAAAATCTTAAGATTTTTTCATCGGGATATACCGCATCGTGGATATCAATTGATTTGAATCTTAAGATTCCTAAAAATCTTAATTGTAACGAACGCACCTCTATTTAGTCCAATAAAGAACTACGCATAACATAAGGTACATTGCTAAAAAGTCATAATTTCTTAATTTAATCCACGAAAATATTTGACCACCGTCAAAGGAAAATGACCATCTGGGCAGTGCGTAAAGTGTACACTCTAATCAGACTGCGCGGAGCGCGAAGACTGACTAAGGTCTAAATTTTTCACATTGAGCCGATTTTACGAATCAAGAATTGGTCATTCTACCAATTTATAAAAAATTCTGAAATGCGACCTACTGTTGACCTCTGCTGAAACCAATAATAATTTCAAATACCTGTTTAACAGGGTTTCCAGATGATCCCTATTTGCTAAATGGTTCACAGTTGATGAACTTATACGTTCAGGGTAAAAAGTTCTCGAACGTGCATGCGTGCAAAATAGAAAAATGTTTTTTTCTATTTTGCACGCATGTACGTTTCTTGGACGTTTTTTCTTGAGACGCACAAGTTTGAAAGTATTTGAATGACACACACAGATACACAGGCAAACACACACAATAACTAGCTAAACCATGTAATAATGTAGCAATTTTTAAAGAATCTGAATTCGTTTGTAAAATGTGTTTATTAAAGGTATTTAGATACAATGCACAAAGCTAACAAATATGAAACAAGCAAAATAACTTTTTTTTTAGTTAGTAACGGAGATGATTTGTTAGATTAATAATAATTCAAAAAGCTTATGTTCAAGACGGTTTGGTCCCTAACAACATGTGTTTAACTGCTGAAAATCTGACTTACATTAAAAAAAGATAAAAAAAAATAAAAAATAAATAAAAGAAAATATGTGTGCATTGACGCAAGCTCAGAAATTTGATCGTTACATTTTCTATACACTGTTCTCTCTCTTCTTTCTTGATATTCATTACAATTTTTGTATAATATGATATTTTGCAGTTGTTGATATTTAACATATGTCATGTTTTTTTGTTATGTAATGTCTATTTATGATATGTCGTGCAATGTTTAATTCCGTTTGAATCACAACATACATTTAAACAAAACAAAGTCAAGATGATATGCAGTTCTAAGCAAAACTGTCGTTATGATCTGTTACTTTATGTCACATTATGTAATCATTCGGAATATCACTCGGCCATTTCCGTAAACTGCAACAGACTTCGGATGTATGTAAGAGGGATGGGTATGTAACAAAATCGTGCATTTTGTTAGGCGGAAACAGTGGAAGAAAAAATTAGCGCGGAAACACCGACGCTATCTTTAGATTGATATTTTTACAGTAAATATTGAATGAAAAATATTATCTTTTGAGAATGACAAGGCATTCTCAAAAATTAAGATTTGTCAGCCGTTTTTTAAGAATCAAAAAATGTTTATAAAATGATACGATGGTTTTATGTCAATGACTTAAACGAGTAGCGTTGGCGACGTCGAATGTTTTCTCTCAAAGTTTCGAGGGCTAACGCCATTTTAACTGACGCCATCGAGTTCCCGTAATTTTTGAAAATAGTCCGACTATGTACATCCGAGGTTTATCGTGAGATTGGCCGAATGGTGTTCCGAATGATTATGTAATGTTATGTAAAAATATTAAGAAGCGAGTTAAAGACTTACACAAAACAAAATGAAAGAGAAATGCTGAAGCAAATCATAGCTTGTGTTATGTAATGTTAATTTATATTTTATTATGTTATACTTCTTGATAGCAAGTCAAAGAGAACTTTAGGCAAGAAAAAAGTTATTTTGTCTTCCATGGATGTGTAGCTGGTGACGCAGATAAAAACTTGTGGTCTGACTGGTGTGAGAATCGACAAGAAACTATGGATATGTTCACCAACTACAGCCATGTAACTGTAATAATGTTGCAAGCAGTGTTAAATCTATGACAAACAGAGCTTAATGATATTAATCTGCAGAAGCACATTGAAAATCACTCTGTCGAAAACTATCAAACAATTCTAGCCGTTGTTGGCCCAAAGTGGTGGAACAGTCAACCTGATAATTTAAGACACTTCTACCAAAGCCAAATTTCGCTTAAAGCTGAAACCTATCTTTCACCATTGTTTTTTTATCAATCATGAAAGTGGCTTTTTTTTTTAAAAAAACCAACAAATTGGTTTTTAAGACTAATTGTAAAGCAAAATAGAACATGTATATAATTTTGCTCTTTGAAAATGTTGTGTATTTGTTTACATATACTATATTTGTTCTTTCCATTTCGAGTTCTTTTTATGTTTCCTTCAGTTTGAGAAATAAATAAATTTTCAGTCATTGATCAATTTATCAAAATAAAAAAAATAAAAGGTGAACGTCACTATTAAAAGAAAGCATTAAGTCGAACATTGCCAGAAAATATTTTTTTGATATTATTCATGAACATGTCAGCAGTTCCTAAAATGTAATGCGTTTTGAAGAGAACTAGGTTACAAACAAGCTATTCAAAGTAAAAATCTTTTACTATGAAAGATTATACACATGATTAAAGAGTCAACAATGAAGCAATCTAAAAAGAAAATAAATTTCTAGATTAACAGTTACGCAGCATAAAAGAGAAAGTTTTAAGCATATATAAAAACAAAAAGCCGATGTAGATCAACAGTTACGTGGCTTATTAATAAACGTAATAAATGAGTAACCAAATAGACAATAACGAGGGGTCAGAAATGCATCCATAGAATTACTGTTAAGCAGCGTACGTGAAAGCCGGACACCCTAAAGTTCGATCTACGCAATAAGCTCTAAGCAAAGCTTTACCATCATCAATTTCATCGTCCTTTGATATAACATTATCTCCAGCTTCAATAACATCGTCTTCCTCGGTTTCACTCTCGATTGTTGAGACATCAGATAAATTGTCAATGCCTTCGTCCAAATCTAGACTAATGTCTCCGTTCTGTTTTGGTATTTCATCATCGTGTTCTTCTACTTCTGGCACGATAACACATGGTCACGTGACAACACTAAGTTAATTAGTTTTAATGTGATGTTCAATTTGAATAACTCCCGGGTTCGATCCCCGACGGCGGCACTCATTCTTTCCGACTATTCGTCTCTCACCAATGGGTCAATAATCATAGACCTATGTGAGATAGCAGCTGGAGGCTAGGAAAGAATGTTATGGTTGTACTGGTGTAAGAAATACCAGAAAACCATTGTTAGGTGCTCCAGCCGCCGCGATATAACTGAAAAAATGTTGAAAGCGGCGTAAAACCACATTCAAATATAATCTAAATCAATATGATTAACGTGATGAAGTTATATTCAAAACCGCCGAAGGAATTTATGAAAGCCTATACCTTTTTGCATGGACACCCTAGTTTTGAAATAGATTCTAGATCCAGTTTGACGGAAGGAAAATTTAATTGCCTTTTGAATATAACCCATTTCTTTTTTAATTGATAGTAGAGAGTCATAACCTTCAAAATGCGAAGAATGAAATTCTTGTTGAGAAGAGTGATTAGACTGATATCGTCTTTCAAATAAAGATGCACAGCTTACAGTTAAAAACATCGTGAATCGACAATAACTCCGATCGGAATCATTCTAAATCATTCAATCAGCAATCCCATTATTCATTCCAAACACTCACTCAAAACGATCAAAAACGCCACAATAAGATTTAAAAGGATAAAGTCAACAGCTTCATTCAAAATTAAAATGAATTGAAAAAATGTGATTTCATTGATTTAATTGAAATTGCAAGCGTCTGGTTGGTTCTCGAAGAAATATGAAGCTATTTTTACAAACTTTGTACATATCTTATTAAAGATTGAACAAAATTAGTGATATTGGATTACTTCCCTTTAATTTCACTCAAAACTCGCTCCACACACTCATTCAATCTCAATCCAAAATCATTCTAAATTCATCCATGTTGTCAAATTCACGTTGTACTTTACTCAGTTGGTATTAGTGATAAATTAATAAATACCGCAAAAGTGAAACAATAACAACTGAAACAACATCAAAACTCCAGTGGAAACAATACGAATGTCATGGATACATTTAATAACATCGTGAAATTGACAAGGTGATTGAATTTCAAATGATTTAAAATGAAGTGGAATTGGTGAAAGGAGCTAGTTTTCAAAGAAATTTACTAGAGGGTATCCAATATCACTAATTTCGTCCAATTGGACGGAATTAGCGAAAAGATTTGACATTCCTTAATTAAAACTTACACGCTTATGTGTTTAAGTGTCATCACGGACCAATCAGACACTTTATAACCCATAACAGCCAGTAAAATCATGGAAGAACTTGATTTAAATTAAACGAAATTTCAATCGTTTTGAATGATTTCAAAGCGATTTTGGATTGTTTGAGTAAGTGTTTGGAATGAATGAATGGGTCGTTGAGCTAACGACTAATAAAGGTTTTGATGGAATTGAAAGTCAATTTCACGATGTAACTGATTGTAGATGTAAATGTTTTAACGCCTCACCTTTTTTGTCGAAGTTTTCAGCCTCGTCCTTAATGGATAGATCACCTTTAACTCTCCTCTTGGCCTTTCTGTAATCGACAACGTAATCATATAGAGGTTCATGAACACCGCCGTCTGTAACTGTACCTCGAACACGTATTCCGTACTGGCCTACATCTGGTAATCTGTCAACAGAAAGGCTAGATTTTATCTCATAATTATACAATTATCCGTGTGATAACATTCCATATGATATTTTTATGATGTCACATGGAAAGTTTTAGAACAATACGGTTATTTTTGGAAACTTATTTCTGTTAGAAACGTCGTCGAAAACAAGGTAAGTAGAGATATAAGATATTTAAAATACGTACTTAGTGTATTGTATGGAAAAAATATCTAACTCGGTTGTGTGAATTGATAATTGTCTCGGCAGATCCTCGACAATTATCAATCCCCCTACCTCGTTAGATATTTTTTTTCGTACAAAACACTTAGTACGTATTACATATATACGAGTACTTTTTACTCTACGCGAATAAGAAATAGTTTCATTGCACAGTCTTTCCATATGTAAAGGTCACATTTTCTTTGTTTTCATTTCGATAAAAAAGCACCTATCAGGATTTTGAAAATGTATATTAAATTGATGAGAAAACAAAAGATTTTGAATTTTTGTTGATACAAACCGAAAAATGCTTTTGTAATAATTGTGATGTAAGTCAAATCTTTATCGGAGCTAGATAACATCTTTCTAAAAAGATATCACCGAAGTGAATTCATGGATGGTTTAACTCCAAAACCTTGAACTAAAAAATAAATCATCGCATGACTTTTGTCGAATAACATTTGGATTTAAAGGGCCCCCATGACGAAGTTTTTCAGCACAAAAAGAAATTCATTGGAATTCGATAACATATTAACAGTCTTTAACCTAGGGTATGATTAACTCCAAAATCGTATTGGGCAGTTTTATGTTTTTTTTTATTATTTATTTAAGATGTGATAATGACTTACCATGCAGCAATTAGAGGTATCAGCTTTCTGTGTAGCTGATGAAGACACAACAAGCTGACCGAATGTAAACAAATTCTTTTTAGGTCAGTGCCCGCACACCTTGACATTGCGAAGGATGAAACACTAATTTTTCCTTACTTATATTTTCAGTTTTTTTTCCAAGAAAAAAGAAATCATTTAAATATGAATCTATTGCTATTGTCGAGGTGATAATATTGTCAGGGAGAATGTTATGGTCGTAGTGGCAATTTAAGAGAAAATCTCAGTACAAAGATAAGTTAAGTATTATAGTTTTTACTTTATCAAATTAGAAATATCTGTCATCTACTAAATATTCGCCCCTCTTTCGATGGCGGACAATTGAAGATCGATTTCATAATGCAACCATTAAGAAAGACATGCAGCATTGGAGAAGACAAAATCCAACTACTATTTTCTAACAAGGTATTAAGATTTATCTTATAACTATACAAATGTTCGTAAAATAACATCCATATGATATTTTCTATGATATCACATGGATATTTTTAGGACATTGACACAATGCCGTAATTTTAAGAAACTTTCATTTTTATAAGAAACATCGACGTAAACAAGGCAAAAAGAGGTTATAAGATAAATATGATATGTACTTAGTGTATTGTATCAAAAAATATCTAACTCGGTGGTGGAAATTGATATTTGTCTCGGCAGAGCCTCGACAATTATCAATTCCCCTAACTTCGTTAGATATTTTTTCATAAAAAACACTAAGTACATTGTTTATATGTATTACATACAAGTTCAGAGACATAGAGGATTATAAATAATCTATCAACACGATATCTTTTTTGTACAATGTGGCTTAAATGATTGAATATACCTGACTGTGTATTCTACCAATTCATCTCTCTCACTCTGGGACAACAACTTTGGGGCATCAGAAGGTTTAATTTTCTCCCCTGAAAGGTTCACCGAAAGCTCAATATCCTCATCTCGATAGAAACCGAATTTCACTTCTTCATTGTCTGACCTAACATATCCAGATGTTTTAACAGGGCGCAGTCCAGAGGATGCAAATGCAGGCATTTTAGCACCAAGACGATTTTGAAAGCCTTTAGGAAATTTTCCATTTTTATCCATTTGATTAGAAATTAGGAAATAGTCACAAAATTCTTCACCGTTGCCTGTATCACCTTCCCTTCTAAAGAAAAGTCTTAAAACATATTCTCCCTTATTAGGTGTCTGCACGTTAAATATGACGTCACCGTTTTCGAGTCTGTGTATCACGTGATCCGGAAGTTCTTCAACCTTGTTTCCGGCTTTGTACATTATTGCCGCATACAACATGCCACCAATTTTTGTTTTGTCCGATGCACCGAATTTAATTTCTGCCCGACCATAATCGTCCATAAACACTTCGCCTGTAAAATGACTGAGTGGAACTATCCCCGCCATCATGGCGCTACGTCCTGGTCCCCAGCCTATACTTGGCGTCGGTGGATAGGGGAAACACTCGGAGACGCCATTGCTTTATTTGAAAATAATTAGAAGATACATTAATGACTAGTTAAATGTGGAAATGGATTAAATAAGACGTTATATATATATATATATATATATATATATATATATATATATATATATATATATATATATATATATATATATATATATATATATATATATATATATATATATATATATATATATATATATATATATATATATATATATATATATATATATATATATATATATATATATATATAAATGTTTAACGCCTCTGTTCATTTACATGTCTTCACCAAATTAGAGCTCTAGCTGTTGAAAAGAAAGATTCTTGATTAATTGTTTGCTTTCGCAGACGCACAAAAATCATATGCAATATCATCTTTGTTTTCTTCACCTAGTTTATAAGCTTACGATAGTTTCATAATCATATGATATGATTTTCATCGCTTTGTGAAATGATGCATTCCTACCTCTTTTGCTTAGCATACTCATATCCGAAGCTGATTCTAACTTATTTTTCAGGCTGATTGCAAACTTATCGTACTTACAGCTATCCTGATTCATTTAAAGTGATTATCTGACTTTTTCACACTTCAATATAATACACGTAAACAAAAAACCCTTTTATAATATGAAGAGAAGACAAGTGAATGCGTGCTCACCTAAAAATAATCTTGTATATTGCGATCCAGTCATAATCGTATCCAGGCGTGTCCACAGTGCAGTCCTTACCAACAAGTTCGAATCTGTAAGTTGCCGGTGTCGGGGTTCGTATTTTTATCGTAAGATAATCGTAGTTATTTGTGCGGTGTAGAAATACATAGCGATCTGCCCTGAAATGAAAAATTCGTCAGCATAAGTTCCTGTGATAGAAGCACGGTCGTTTGTTCAATTACTTTTTGGTCAAATACTCTTATATTTAAGGTAGTGGAACCGTTAAAGTTCCCCAACATTTCGGAACTTTTGATCTTTCACAATGTTGACCGAGGTTTCCTAATGAAAATCATTAGGAAACCTCTGTTAACATTGTAAAAGTACATTACTGCCCGAACGTTTGGGAACTTTTACGGGTCCGCTACCTCAACTCGAGGATAACACGATAAAGGGTCGTATGACTCTTAATGCCATCGTGGTCCTTACACATTCCAGATCTTATCCTGCACCTAGAGAGAGAGGCAATGGGTTCTATCACTGCTACCCACTTTTACAGCTGGGTGGACTGGGGCACTGTCTGTAAAGTGTTCTGTCCAAATACACTACCCGCCTCCGGTGGGGCTCATACCCGTAACCACCAGTTACGAATCGAACGCGCTAACCACTGGGCAAACGAGCCAGACCACTGAAAGAATATATGAACCGTCACACGGAAAGGGGCCATCTGGAAATTCCGTATAATAAACAATTGGAAAAAGGGTCTGGTCCAGCGTTGGTCATTTTATTTAGCGGTCAAACAGAAAGCGTACTTCGGAAAAAACATAATTAGACGGGTAGAATATTCATTCTATATTCAGAAATTTAGTTATTTGTGGTAATTTTCGACACAGGGACCTGTTTTACGATAATCTTTTGCGTAAGTCAAAAATTAAAGTTGCTTCTACAGAAGAAACTATACATGGATTTCTGCCATGCATCATCTCATTGGAATCGTCTTCTAAAGACGATTCCAATGTGATATTACAAGGCAGAATCTAACAATGAATGAAAACATCGGTTACGATTTGAGATCTTGACTTACGATTAATTTGTTCGTTAGATGTTTTGTTGAACGGGCCCCTGATCTGTCTGCGTAGATCGCGCAGACTGACAAGGACCAACACTTCTCACACTTTCCAGATGGTCCCTTTTCGCGTGAGGGGTCACATATACAGTTACTAACATCGGGAAATTGATTAGTAGAACGATTTTGGAATGAAAATGAACCAGTGTGTGGAGCGGGTTTTGCTTGAAATTTAAGCGAGGTAATCTTGTTCAGGATGAAAAATTGAGCAATATGTATTGCATCCCTTTAATAGGATACGCATAAAAGTCCTATAAATAGCTTCACATCTTCACGAACCAGTCAGACGATTAAAATTTGAAATATGCCACCGAAATCTTGCTTTATTCATTCTGAAGTTAGTTATTCATCTTATATATCTTAGTCATTTTGAGCGTTTTTGAATGCTTTGATTGAGTGTTGAATTTATGAATGGAGCGATGAGTAAGCGATTAAGAATTGGTTTGATTGAGATAAATGTCAATTTCACGATGTGACTCTCTGAATATTACAAAAGGTAGGATTATGAAAAATAGATGAGCATTCCAAATTGTAAAAAGAATGTATGTAGACTGATGTATATACCTACAGCTCAAAATAGCGGAAAACCGCCGTCATTGCGTAAAACCCCATTCAAACATACAAAGAAACAAACAAACAAACAATTCAAAATGCTTTGTTATCTAATGTGAGGGCAAAAAACAGTTACGAGCAGTACACCAATGGCCCGTTTTACGAGACTTGTTACGAAAAATATAATCGTAAGTCAAAATCACAGGACGTCCTTGGTGCTTTTACTCATAGTTAGATTCTGCCTTGCAATATCTCATTGGAATTGTCTTAAGAAAACGATTCCAAAGAGATGATGCATGGCAGAATTCCATATCTAGGTACTACTGAAGAAGCAACTTTAATTTACGCAAAATTAACACAAAAATGACTTACGCAAAAAAATGATCGTAAGATGTTTAGTAAAACAGGCCCCAAGCCTATATTACACGATTGCTGACAAAAAAGATTAGATAAATATAATCGAATTTTGGCAGACAGTGAAATTACACTACAGAATTATATTTCATGGGAATTAGTACGACGTTCTAAAATATCCATAAAAATTTTACCGATTCTTCTTTTAAATAAAACAGAGTCAGTAGAAACACAAATCAATAGAGAGATCAATGCTTTTATAATACAAGTGCCTTAAAATACGTTTTATTGTTTTAAGTAGTCGAAATTAGCATTTTTTAATTTTAGACAAAGGGAAACTATTTTAGAAAGCCACAATGATTCTTTATCAGAATAACTTTCAGCGTTTCAAAACATGTCAGTCTGCCAGACTTCTTTTCACTAAAATGTATCAATAACCTATCATTAACTCGTTTATCAATTGAATAATTGTTTGTTATCTTATTGATGTCATGCGCTTTTACAATACCAAAGTTCGATACAAAACAAAATATACGTCATGTTTTACCACTACCCGTAACTTGGTCTTTTGATATACTGTTTATTTATATACTTCATGTCAAATAAAGAAACCAAAATGTTCAAATTCATAAATTTGAGTTATACTTTATTTCATGATCTTTTCTAAGCCACAATTTTGCTCAGGAATATTCGTAACTTTGCCAATTTATGTCAAAAATACCAAGTTATAACTCATTTTCGTGGACCATTCAGCTTATATTAAAAGGGATGAAGTGATCCATTTGAATTAGGCTGTCGGGCATTTTGAACGATTTTAGAGTGCCATCATTTGATTTCGGAGCACTTTTTGTTAAATTTTGTGAGTGATAGGACCTCTTAAATAGAGTATGTAATTAAGGGTGTTTTTGTCAATTTCACGATGTAATGATGCTAAAAGTATTTAAGATGAGTTATGAGCTTTTACTTTACCTTGTCCAAGTTGATCCAGTTTTCTTGAACAACAAATATTGGAAGTCTATTTCAAACGTTTTCTGTTTAGGAACACTAAATCTAATCTCCACTTCACCTGTTTCACTGTTCACAATACACCGCATATGGCTAACAGTTCTTAGACGCAGATTAAAATATCTGTCTTTCACAAAGGTCATTTCTTGGAACTCTTTCTTAGAAAGGGGCTTGGCTTTAAGTTGCCATTTGTCCGAAAGAGGTAAGTGAGTCGCTACAATTTGATCAGGGTCGGTTAGGAAATAGTTTTCGTCGCAACTGTAAACGAGTCTTCCAGGGCCGTCTTTAGTGACGTCATCTCCTCCCACGTGACTAGTATCATCAGCGCCCTCTGCGCAGGTGCCCCAATAGGCGTTGATAAATCGCCAATGGCCGTTAATGAGGACGGCGTTCCATTCGCCATAATGTTTCTCGTCGTCTAGATCGTCGCCGACCTCGTATGTAGAACCTTTTAGAACACCGTGTATGATAACACATGGTATGTTGGCATATCTGAAAGAGTCAAACGGAGTAATTGTTGAAAACCTAATTTGAGCTTGCAGACTAGTTCCGTTCAACTTGCAAGTTTGAAATATCTACGTTATTAGAGAACAACAACAACAACAACAATAACAACAAAAATAACAACCATATTACTCTCTCAACTTAATACGATACACTGGTCAAATTAATAAAATTTCAATGAAATCGTCAAACCTATAATTGATCACTTTTTGATTTTTTTTATTTGAATCTAAAGCGAACACAGACGTTACTATCTTAAAACACGATCAGTGTAAAATATATTTTCAAACGACTATGTCCTACTTTGTTGAAAAATCCCAACGGTTCATTTCAAGATGCTGCCTACTGTTTTACTTGAATTTATTGCATAAAATGTTCGTTTTCGAGTCGTAATAGGCATACGTTAACGGACAAAACCAGGACGTTTACGGGCGAAAACATGGATTAATAAGTAAATTCACGTGCAGTTGACGCCCGGCTTTATTTTACTTAAATATCCTAGGTCTGGGCCTATACACTAGTTTGTTCGTTAATTTTTAAAAAATAGCATAAATAAAAACGTTGGTCTTATCCCGCGTAAATTTTTCATGACGTCATTACTTTACCCCGCAACGTCGGTATAAACAAAATTGACGGCGCAATGCATACCTTATCGGTTTGGAAGATAGTTTTAAAGCGTGTCTATGAATTATTTGCAATTTCTGTTTAAATGAATACTACTAAACACGGTTTTTCAGGCGTTAACATGTACAGAGATCCTCAAAATGCTCTAACGCCCGAGTGCGTTAAACCATTTTCCGTGTCTCTACAAAAGTTAACGCCCTCAAAAACGTGAATTAACCCTGTAATAATTATCGAAAACAGCTAGGAGTCTTCGTATTTTTTTCTTTTATAATAGATTTTGTACTCTCTTGTCTCTGTCTATTATAAGTGAAAGTAAGTGAAAAAAAGAATGTATGAGTTTGACTTTTTGTGAATACTTAGAGTTTTAGATCAAGTCTGAAGACAATGAATGCACGTTGAAGAGGACATATGAACCTCTGCGTGACATTTCCAACAATTTGACGTGTGCGCGAGGAAATAAGTTGAGTAGCATAGATAGCCAAATAGTGTAATGAAAAGACTGCTTAAAGGGCTCCACATACTTTAGCTATTAACAAAACGCAATATAAAGACTCTGCTGTAAGATTCTTTGCTTGGCGCACATATGAAATTGATGAAAATGTCACGCACGGGCTCATATAATGTACCGGCATAAAAGACTCGTTAACTGCGCATAATTCCCTTTCTTGTTCTTAATTCTCCACAACTGAAATACTGCCTGATTCTGATTGGGCTGTTTTCCCAGGTTCAGTCTGTCGATTGGTTGACTCGTGATCCATCTGTAAATGACCCTGACCTTTGACAGGTCATCCTCAAAACCCTCCGTCAAATAGGTCACGAGTTCGTGTAGAGTCTGTGAGTGGAACTTGACGGGAGTCTGGAATGGTCGAAATAAACATGTGACTCGGCCAAGCGTGAAGTGTCGAACCTAGCCGAACTGTGCAGACTGACAAACATTTCGCACATGGCATATTTACTGAATATTGGATGAACATCCTGACTGTAGAAAAAAAAGTGAAATGCGACCTATGATTTATCTGTACTGAAACCAATCTCTTTTGTAAATATCTATTTTTGAGGAGTAACATATGCACGTAAAACTGCACAGAAATTAAACGGAACACACAAAAAACTGAGGTTTTTTAAACAAAATGAAATTGACAGATTAAATGTGTTTATTTTTAGGTAAAACAAATTTTACGTTAGAACCGGAAATATCGCCATTTTGTCACAGTGACCTACGTAAGAGGCTTCTTCGGGAAAAAATACTTCGAGCTGATTCAAGGGGAAAAATATGAAATTTTGGTAGTGGCCCTTCAGCTAGTCAAAGGTTTGAATTTTCTTTGTAATTTAACACTTTCCTGTTTTACAAAATTTTGGACCTGTCCAAATTCAAAGGTTTTGTAGACGAAAATTCAAAGTGGATTTAGCTTGAAAAATTACCATTCTGCAGGATAGAAAATAGTGTGGAAAAAGAAGAAATTGCTTGTCGTAAGCAATTTCTTCTTTTTTCACAATGTTTTCTCAATAATAAAATCACGTGCACGTAAAAAGCAGGGATAAAACAGCAAAGGGTTAATAATATAAATCAGACAAGAGGACATACCTCGATAGCTCGTTGATCTACGTGATAAAAATCATCCACGTTAAAGAAGTCGATCTTCCTATCTGGAGGTGGGTGGGGTGCGGGTACATTGTCATCCAAATCTTCTAGGCTATCAACATAACACTGTAGTTTGTCGCTGAACTTGAAGGTGGGTAACAGGGGGTAGGTGGCAAGGAGTCGCCCTGGTAATGTCATCGCCTTAAAATACAAAGATGAAAAAATGTTATCTCTCGTACAGGATTTGCTTACTGAAATCCAAGTGTACGTATACGCTAGAAGAATCCAAATGCTTAATCGGATGTTCAAAGTATCAGGCGAAAGGGTCTGAGCTAAAAGAACCTTTTGTGAAGTAGCTCCCTCTGCCCAATGACATGGACTATGCGCCAAGCGGCGAACACCGTAAGGTTCTGACGTACGTCGTTGACGTGAAGATATTCCAAACACATACTCTACTTGAGATAAATTCAGTAAGTTCATCCCAATCTCGATCTACTATACATATTTTCTTAATCACAATGTATTTAATTAATTTTCAGGCTAAAAGCCTTTCACATTAGCTATCATTAAGTGTCCAAATGACCTGGTCAGTCATGTAATTCAGCAACAGTATTTTACTAATAGTTGAAACTTGTCCTTCATTTGGTTCAAAAATAAAGTTGTCTTACATTCGAATTTTTTAACAGTTGCTTGTAATGAATGTCTATTGTGGAAATATTGTTGTGGGGGCTCTTAACTACATATCACTGACAACCCTTAAGATCACCTGCTCCTTTTGAGTATCAATTTCTGTTCCAGAAGGCAATCCGACATTGTCGTTTTGACGTCCTGGTGGCTGTGTTTTATCTACCTCCTATGTTGATCAGTGTAATTCATTCTTGTACAGAAACGTGTTTCAATTAATAGATTTATCCGGATATAGCATTGTGTCTTTATGGAAATAGCATGCGAAAATCTAAGAAATGTATTTGAGTGTAAGGCAATAAAGTTGTAGCTAAAGTCAAAGAATTTGTAACGTGAAAATTATTCTTTGCGCCGCTTGACGTTATGTATATTTCTATGGCAACGCTTATAGAATGCGTTTTGTGAATTAATGGGATAAAAATGTTACACAATAACTCCTAAATGGTTGTTATTCATCATATGCTAATTTCAATGATTTCTGTTGAACAGCCTTCGAGATATAAAGAAAGTCCACATACTTTATACACCCCTCGTAAATGGATCATACTGAGTGCTAATTAGTAATTACTTTAATTTTGATGAAATTCTCTCAAGTTAAGTTGCAATACTGTTGATATTTTGCAACTGATTGAACTAAATCCTTGGTACAATAGAATTCTCGTTTTTTACATGCATTACTAATTGTTCTCACAAAAGTTTTTTTTTATTTCCGAATCTCCTTATGTGTCCTTTTCCATCAAAATTTTAAAATTTAAAGACAGGAGATCATGACTCTTAATATTTTGATTAAACTTTAATTTCATTTCATCTGAATTTCTAATGCAATTTTAACGACATTGCAGGCTTAAGACAAAACATGATGTTTTATGGAAAGAAATAGAAGCTTTGGATAAGAGGCGGTTACAGAAACTCTAGATATATCTTTTCTCTGAGACCAAGGAAAATTCATTGACAATATTTCAATATCATTTTACAAACCACTCTTATAAAAAGAGTATGTGATGACCATCATTTTGAATTAGCCTTAAGTTATATCAACTGGTACCATTATAAGTTTATAATGTTGAGAGACTGAATGGTTTAATATCAAACATCCATTTATATATTAATGTAGATGTAATGCCGATTTAATGTATGAACACCAGTCTTAAATTGAAAATTGTATTATGTATAAATATTTGAATCGATTCACCAATTGATGTAAGATATTTTCATATAGGAAAAAGTTCCTTGGAAGAAGACTTTTTTGCCAGATTTCAAAACTTTCAGTACTTTGCTACGTACAAAATGAATATAACAAGTATACACAAATCAGTTTTATTTTGAATCACTCTTTAACTAGATATAATCATGATGTTCAGAATATTGAACATACCACAGAACTAACATTACTGGCAAAAGGATGAAGCATGCAATTGGGAGAATTCATCACGATGGCTTGCTTATAAAAGGTTTTCTATTAATTATTGAGCAAGGCTAAAGAAAAGATAAAAACTAGCCAATCATATTTGCACGTTTCACAGTGTTTTTCAGAAAATCAACGATGAGAAAATTTTAGTGAACTGAAAAAGAAATTCCATATTATAATGTGTAAGTAACTTTATGAAGACAAAATGTCAAATGTATTTTCTGCACTTTGATTTTCAAAAATAAGCCAAATCTCATAAAAATGGCTAGAAACTTTTGGAATTTGGATCACTTGTTAATTAAATTGAGCCATGGCATTCAGAATATTGTACAAACTAAAGGACAAATATTACCGGCGAAAGAATAAGACATAATGTAACAAACAGTGTGAATTTATCACAATATCTCTCTTATACCAGAATTTTGATCAATTATTGAGAATTGCTACTGTAAGCAAAACTAACATCGTACAAGTCCAATTTTTTCAATGGTAAACTAATTGTAAGTAATAATGAATGAATTTGAAAATAAATTCCTGTTTATATTGTGCTAAAACCTGAAAAAAGTCATATTTTGGTACTTTTAGTGCTTTGATTAGCTAAAATTAACAAATATGTTCTCAATTGGCTTGAACCTTTTAAGTAACTGTATATTAAATTGAATATTTACTTTCTGAACATGATAATTCCAAATTACTAGCATCTAATGACAATAAGTTTAACTTATATATTAGTATAGTTATGACATTAGAATAATCAGTCAATTACAATAATCAAACATTGAGCACATTTAGGCAAGCAATATCAAAAAAACTTTGTGTATATGCTTTTAGCTATCCTCCAGGATATCTAGGCTAGTATAAATACAGGAACAGGAAGCAGAAAAAACTTTTAAATCTTGTAGAAATCTTTATCAGCAAAAATGTCGGTTTTCAGTACTTTCAGAGCTTTGATTTGCTAAGAATAAACCTGATATGTGCTAAAATGCCTTGAACCTTTTCTCCTTTTTTCACCTATAAAAATTATGCCATTCAAAATATAACAAATACCAAATAACAAACATGTATTGACAATTGGTGAAATATAAATAATGGTATAGTTATAGCTTTGAATTTCTCATGCCATGGCTTTAATTGTAGGCTTTAAGGTATCTTCTAGCATGCTTATGATAAAAGAAAATACTGCTTAAGACAGAAAAAAATATTTTTAAATCTTATTAAAATCTTGACTAGCAAAGAAAATTATCGTTTTTCGGTACTTTCAGTGCTTTGATTTGCCCAAAGCCTCTTTCAAAATCACACAATTGTGTTTAATCTTTGAAAAAATGGTTTGGGTATTGAATTATGTTGAAAAGGGTCCAAAGAAATTAACAAATCAACAAAATAGTATCAATTTCTGACTTAAGGTTAAATATTGAAATTAGAGTGTACTTGGTGATCTTTGACGTCAATAATTCCTAAGAGCCCCGACCGCCAAGTTTCAGACTTTCAGAATATACTCAGTAGACATAGGGCTTTCAAAAAGTCATAGTCCCGAAAATTACCCCTTGGGCGAGGATTCACCCTACTGGCCTATAGCTTGAGAGGATTGTCTTCACCTATTAACGTAGATATGTGTCTGTATCAATGAAGGGACAAGGGATGGGTTAATTCGACACATTTCAACATCGCAAAGCTTTCAGTGCTTTGATTACGCGAAGTCGCTACTCCGATTCGTCGACCAATAGGGTACATTTTTTGGTAGCGTCCTAGACTGTGAGCAAAGCAAAGACTTATCAAGGCCGAAACCATTCGGTTTCGGCCTATTTTCTGAATTTCGAATAATTAATGTCATTCCTAGAAAGAAGTGATTTGGTTTTAACATGTGTTCTCCCATTATATATTTTTTAACGAAGTACCAAGATGGTTTCTGGTCACATCAAATGCAAAACTACAATTTGCAAACCTTCGCAATTTTTTCTGTTTCCTTAGTACAAGACACCGCGTAATACTTTTCGCCTGACCTTTTCTGTATACTCAAATTTAGTAAGAACCTTTTTGAATAGTGCACCTTGACGACGTGTGAAAATCTGCACTCATGTGTAGACTGATCTGACCCATTTGCTCTGTAGAACGTGGAATCATCTTTAACAATCTCATAAAGCAGGAACGAAAAAACATCTCGTAAGTGTGCAACTTTTACATTATTGGAATCTTAAAAAAATAATTGCGTTTAATAACAAACATAATTCAACTTAAGCGTTCGGCGGAAAAACTGATTACAGTTTGCAATACATGTACTCTGCACTCTCCGCCCATAAAGTCGACAGAATTCACAATTTACAGCAAATCTTTCATTTTCGTGGGCCTTAATAATTTACATTTCTGAACAGATAAAAAATCAGAACAAGTATCTGTTTATTTGGAAAGTTTAAACCCAGTTTAATGTAAACAATATTTAAAGTATGGCCTATAATTTTCAACAATTTTTACAAAATTATTGTGTATTAACTTCGATCGGGGAATCACAAAACTAGATTACTACAAAGCATTTTGGTGATATCAAGAGCTTTTGATTTCGATAGCTAGATATTGGGGGAATCTTCAAATGTTACATTATAATAGGCCTGTAGTATATTTCCACAATTTAGAGTGAGTGATCAAAGGTCAAATTTGTCTATACTGGAATAATTGACTTTTGATCCCCGTTATCTTTCGATAGGTGGCATATAGGTGTACTTTCAAAACTGAGCTCTGACGTAGGCGTTGAGTCCATTACCATAGGTATATCGGGTATAGTCTAAAAGCATATGATACATTTGCAAGATAATTTGTATCTTTTTTATGTATTGTTTAAACCTGTTTTATCTATTTTGAAAGAATAGCACGGGAATTTAACCGTTAAAAGTATAGTTCACGGCTCACCGCACAAAATCTACCTAAACTTTAAATAGGCACTTTGAGTAATGTCACTACGATGACGTCGAAACAGTAATCTTTAACCAGAAATATACCAATGGCTTCCGAAGCTTTTTGACATCTAGCATTTCCTTTTTATCACTTAAGCCAAGTTTACATTTGGCTTACAGAGCACGTATTCTGCGTAATTAATGAACTGGCAGGACGGGGCTTAACAGTGACGTAATTTGGCGAGTTTACTTTTCAATAGTTTGGGTTCCTTTCAAATTTTAGTCGGTAATCATCGTAAATGCGTGCAAATAACTGTATCCTAAAACCTAAAGGATTCCCGTGCTTTGAGAGAGTGAACACATTTCATCGTTTGCTTATGAAAGCCTCGTAACTTCAGCTTGATTAAGCTGAAGTTACGAGGATTTGGTCACCAATCTACGATTTTAGGTCTCGAGTTTTTCATGTCGACTCTCTTCAGAGGTAGGGTCGTTTTTTTATAGATAAAAGCGAATTTCCCTTAACCTTAAGTGCAACGACCCGTTACTTAGGCCCCGCCCTGCCAGGGCATTAATCATGGATAATACGGCGCCCGTAACTCGTCGTAGCCTCAAAATCGTGCGGCGACCGTGCGTCAGCATATGAAGTGCGCGCGATAATCGCACGGTTTTACGGGTGCTGTGGACTTTTGAGATTCCTATAAAAAATAGTTATGCAAGTTTTTAATAATCGCAAGATCGCACGGAGAACGCAGCCCGTAGACATGTCGTAGAGGCATAGCACAATCGCCGAACGGACATCGCACGGCCACCGTGCGATGCTTTGCCAACAAGACTTAAACGAATCATCATAAGGTCCGTACGATGATCGTACGGCGACCGCACGGTTTACAGTGTAAATAATTGACAAATCCGTGCGGAAATAGCACGATTACCTTGGGCAGATCAATGATTCTTGTGACGATTTTATGAAAACTCGCAATATTTTTCTAATACATACGCCGTAGCTAAGTAAAATATCACAGGTTTTGATTTCGTACAGTGATCGTGGCAAATGTAAACTAGGCATTACATGTTCTTTAGAGATTTAAAAAAGACTTAAAAGATTAAATACGGTGTAAGATTTAAAGATTATTGATCCAGATGAAAAAAAAAAAAACATTCTTGAATCAAACTTATATGATGAAGTACTTCAAGTCCAAGAAAAACCCTTAAATACGAATTTGATATTGTAAAATGTGTTTGGATAACTTGTCGTAAGAAAATAAACAATAGAAAATGGTCTACGACTAACTTACTCATGACAACCGTAACGTAAAATTAACCGAATCTATATGAAACTGATGAGCACTTCCAAAAAAATTCACCAAGAAAAGGCTCAGGCCTGCCCTGCAAACAGTAAGCCAATTCTATCCGGCTTTGCATGCGTATTTGCGTGCAAAGCGGGATTCAATTGGTAAACCGTCTTAGCCGTTTTGTCATCCTAAAAGTATGCCAGGCTGTGCATCTTCACAACCAACCTAACATGAGCCTTTATAGTGCTCTTTGTGAACTCTGTAGACAGCGCTCTGTCAATCAATGCGAAACATTATATATGTGAACCGTCATGCAAAAGGTACCATCTTTGATAGAGCGTAAAGTGTCGACCCTAGTGAGGCAGCGCGCACTACGCAGGCTAACGGGGGTAGACACTTTTTCGAACTTGGATGGTTTTCTGAATCTCGAATGATCGTTCTACCTTTCTGTTTAAGAAGTTTAAAATTGACACCTTTGGTTGACCTGTGTTAATTCCAATCTCTTTTTCGAAATTCTATTTTACGGAGATCCAAAATTGTCCTTTTTCTTGTGACGGGTCATATTTACACGTTGACGATATCAAGGCTTCGCTATCTGATAATTTATCATCGTGCAATAAAGCCTGTATAGACCTGATATCATGTACCTGATAACATAAAATGATATCAAGTCGTCCATTTTTAGAAACAATTTGCGTACACTTTCACCAGAATTTTTGTACTTTTTAAATGGTATATATCATTCAGTGCTGAAGAATTTTGCATGATAAAAAGAATGATATGTAACAATCTTAAAATATGAATGCTATCTGGTCTCGGTTGCGATAAATTGACTCATATTCCTCGACCAGATAACATTGAGATTTTAAGACACTGATATACTATTCTCTATATATCATGAAGCAAAAAATGAAAACATTTGGCGATAATGAAACTGACGTTCTTGTGGGACTACTTGTTGTGGAAACTAAAACAACAACTACAACAACAACACCACCACCACCACCAACAACAACAAAAAGCTGAGTACTATGGCGATTCGACACACTAATCTTAGGCGTAACTAGGCTTTTGAAATTTATTCGCACTCAGAAGGCGACAAACATAGAATATATATAATAAAGGCGATATGTGGACTGTGAAAAAAGATGAGTGCCCTCCGTCCGCTCCCCCTTTTTATGATTTGCGCATTGGTGAATTGTCAAACTATCGTAACTATAGCTTGAAAAAGCTTAGTTCTATTACGCACTTGCGTAATTTGCGTAATTGTAGTTACGCCCGTGCTTATTTAAAAAATACCTACCGGTCTTTTTGGTTTATCCGGAATCTCTGCCGGTATCTCCGGTTTTCCGGCACCACTTCCCATTTATATATTAGATCCAAAAACACAACGCGTTCTTCATATCGTTTTGTTTACAAATGAATCTTTATTTTCAGACTTAAACACATTGTTCATTGTCTTTACAAAATATAAGTTCTACAAATCATGATAAACACCTCTCACTATGAACTAAATTAAATGTGCGGGTTTTTTTTTTTTTTTTTTTTTTTTTTTTAATTTCATTCGTTTTCCTCTTGAGAATATTTATTTCTAAATATTGTCCTCACAGCAATAATTGGTTCATGTCTTATTCAATACTTCAAATTGAAATCCTAAATGAAAACTGTATTTCTAAACTTGATAGGAGGAGCTTCGAACGTCCGAATAATGTGGTTCAACATTTATTAACCAATTACAGTTAAAAGCATCGTTTATTTGACACAACACATTCCTAACAAAACTTTCTAAATCATTCGTTCAGCGACACATTTATAGCTTTCAAAACACTCATTCTAATCATTCAAAATAATTAGAAAGCGTTCAAAAAAATCCCCCCAAAGATATTCAAAATGCTTAACAGTTCATTCAAATTGATCAATTGCGACCCGTCACACGAAAAGGGACCACTGGGGAAGGCGTAAAGTGTCGACCCTAGTCAGACTGCGCGTACTGCGCAGACTGACCAGGGTCGAAACTTTTCGCGCTTCGCTAATTTTCTGAATCTAGAATGATCAATCTACCTTCCCATGAAAGGATTTTTCGAAATGCGACCTTTGCTTGATCTATGCTCGAGTAAATCTCTTTCTCAAATGTATATTTTACAACGTTACCAGACGGTCTCTTTTCGCGTGACGGGTTACGAATTATTGCTTTACTTGGCTCGCTGATTTGAATTTTGAAGCATCGATGTTCAACGAAGCGACACACTATTATTTGTTTTTAAATATTTCGATATACTAAGTTCCAAAAGAAAGCACTTTTATATCTCTGAAATTACGCAATCTATCGTCATGAAATGTTGTATGACTATCCCCAAGAGTATGTGCAAACGAAACTTGAAAACAAAAATTCGTGATGAGCAAACATTTTTTGCTAGATTGGGACATTTGATTTTGCATGTTTCGCATATGCAACATGCGTTTGACGAGTAATTGGTCATAGTTTGACTACAAATAAACGTCGTTGAATAAAATCGAACCTTGTCAGATTTAGAACGTCATTAAAATTGATTGAGCATTCATGTTCCAATAGAAATCGAGGTCATCATTTTGTAAGGTCTTTAATAAGCAAAAAGAGGTATCATAGAACGCCATAGCACCATTCAACAACGTAGCAATGTCTAACGTTGACGTACAAATAAAACTTTTCTTTGAAAATGGCTTGGCATGGCTTTTAAAACTCTACAAGGCAACATCAAAACATAGCTCTTACCAAGGAAAAGTTGTAAGGTTGTCAAATCTAACTAATTTAAGTTCTGCCTGTGCGTATATAGCATGCGATACTTTAATCAAATCTTATTTGATTTTTAATTTAAAAAGGTCTTGACTATAGTATGGTATCAAATTTACTCCAGAATTTTCCTCCAACGTTGTAAAAATCAAGAGAAATGCAAAAAGTGAAAGTGCGCACTTTCTTATGGAACTTAGTAAATGATGAAGAAATGTAATAAATTAAAGCTTATTTTGTTCATCTTATACGCAATTTTCTATATCTTATTATCTCCCTTTGATAAAATTCGGACATCACTCATTCCACTCACTCAACTTCATTCCACGACTGGCTCCCGTCTCACTGATATGAAGTTTTGTGTAATGAGCAAAATTCAATTAGAGAAAATGTAATTTCTTGTCAGTTTATATTCTCTGGCTGACCGATCAGTGGTGTCAGTTTTTGAGAATATGGGAGGTTATTTGAATAGGATGAAATAGTAAAACATGAGTTGTGTGCTTTCTTTATTTTGAGCTGAACACTTACTGACAGCCTGGGAGCCAGGCTTCTACATTCCGAAATAACACCAAAACTATTCACTTTTTAAATTTTCCGAAGTTGTTATTGTGGTATCCCTAAGTATATTTTTTAATTGTAAAGCGATCTCTTAATCCAAGTATCGACACATCCAAAAGAAAATAAATGAAGATATACAAAAGATAACTTATTAATCGATGAGTCAGTGCAATACTATTGTAAGTAATTAAAATCTAGAGGAATATACATTAATATTACACTAAGTCCTCAAAATGGTTTGCTTAAGTTTCAGTAGTATTATTTTTTGTCTTTTAACCTGTGATATAAGATATCACTGGAATGTTATCAGATGTAGGAAGTGATTTGAACACTAAGGTCGTGATCGTTGAACTTCAAATTTTATACAACAAAATAGACTAGTTACCCTTCTCTCTCTCTCTCTCTCTCTCTCTCTCTCTTTCTCTCTCTCTCCCTTTCTCTCTCTCATTCTTTCTCTCTCGACCTTTCTCAAATACCAGATCTTAATAAAGAATGAATATTTTGATATAATGGTTATATCATTGAAACTACAAAGTACAGCTGAAACCTTCAATAAGTCGAATTACCCACAACGTAATAAAGCTTTTTTCATCTAAGGGAATAGAGTTCATAAATAATTATATTTAATATTTTATTTTAATAATCACTTCACAGATGTGTGCTTAGTTGCAATGATTAACGAAAAGAAAAATGATTGTGAGAAAAGTAAAATGCTGCTTGTGTTAAACATTTTTCCTTTTCTCACGTCATATTTCTTTCAATCTATAAAGTAAAATTTCATTTACAATTCAAATGGAATAAAACTGAATAAGGATGAACCCTGAAAAAATGTATCATACGGTGCTTGTACAAAGGCGTATCGAGGACTTTGAAATGTTTACGCACTTAGAAGGCGACAACCAATGAATATGTAGGAGGAAGGAGATATGTGGACTGTGACAAAAGATAAATGCCCTCCACCCGCTACTTTTTGTGATTTGAGCGTTGGTGAATAATCAAAACATCGTAATTACAGCTGGAATCAGCTGTAGTTTCGATGTTTTGATCATTCCTCAACGATATTTTTCAACAGATGATTCGTCTTTTACGCACTTGCGTAAATTGGGTAATGGGACTTACGCCCTTGTTGTATGCCTACTGGAGTGATCTCTAGATTGAAAGTCATGGTGATGTGCACATGCTGATGCAATTTATCAGTACTAAATTAAACTTGATGATGATTACGCTCTTAAACATTTAATATTTGTGTCCCGTCACGCGAGAAGGGACCATCTGGGTAGCGCGTAAGGTGTGGACCTAGTCAGAATGCGCGGATAGTGCAGACTGACTAGGCTCGAAACTTTACACAAAGTATTTATTTTCTGAATCATTAACATTCAACCTACCTACCAGCGAAAGAATTTTTGAAATGCGACCTCTGGTTGACCTATGCTGGATCAAATCTCTTTTTCAATAATTCATTTTACGGAATTCCCGGATGGTCCCTTTTCGCATGACGGGTCACATTTATATAGATTAATTAATGAATAAAAATGTTATTTCACCAAATTTATTATTTGTCAGAATCCACATGATAATTTTCGATCATAAGCACTTGCAGCCTTTAAGTGTTTTCAGCCAACTTTTCAAGATATATCATCATTTAATACCATGTCGTTATTGATTTGGAAAACCAATTGCCATTTAAACAAAATCGATGTGATAACAAAAAAGCAATTGGGTCCACTTTTAATTGATTCCAAGGTAATGAGATGACTTGGTCTAAAATAAATATTTCCTAATAGTATGTCTTTTCTTTGTAGTCATGGCAAGAAATAAGTAATAAAAAGTCATGTTTATTAATTTAGATGAATAATTTATTCAAAATTTTTTAAAAAAAATCGTTTTCATTTAGTGACTGGGGGAAAATCGCGTAGCATTACTACTATTTTCACATTGAAAGATATGAATTTCCGTTTAAGTACAGGGATAAATCTCGAAACAGATCAAAATATACAGGTGAAAGAGGAAGTTTTGCTACAACTATTTTTTTATTATAATTTTTCTTAATCGAAAATAAGCTGACATATGTTTCCTTTGTCTAAAATTTGCAAATAGAAATTGTTTTTCGCGAAAAGAACAAAAAACGACAAACTGAAATATATTTATTTCTCAATGAAACCCTTTTTGTGGGTACTCATTTGTATAGTCTCGACGAGACGATTCAAATAAGTATCTACAAAGTAGGGTTTAAGCATTCTCTTCAAGAGACATTCAAATTTGAAAACCAAACTGTCTCTCAAACCTAAGCTCTGAAAAAGACTTTAAACGTACCTTACAATTCTTTTAAAATTCCATGCAAAATTCTTTAATCCTGTACAGATAAACCAATGCCTGGCGACTAATTCCCTCTGATTTAAAGTCCCCAAAGATCATGGGGTATTTAAATTACTGGATATTGAAACTTTTCATTTGACGCAATGTAAATTGCAACTGATTAGCTGAACGCTTTACCCTTACACTCAAATTGGAAGAATTTCATGTCAGATGTTTACTGCATAGTAGATAAGGTTTTCAATGCCGGGTTTACACAATCTATCATATGATTAAATGATTTTTTTGGGTTTGGTTTGAAAGGGGTTTACGCCGTTTTCAAAATCTTTCAGTTATATCGCGGCGACTAATGCACCGAACATTAGATTCCTAGTATTTCTCACACTTGAAAATCATTCAAATCATTCATAGCCACCAGCTGCTATCTAACATAGGTCTACGGTTATCAACCCATTGGTGGGAGACAAATAGTTGGGAAAGATTGTTGCCGACGCCCGGGATCTAACCTGGGACCTTTTAAATGAAATTCCGACGCTGATAACCTAACATGATATCAGACAGTCTATTGTTAGAAACAATTTTCATACACTTTCACCTGAATTTCTTTTAAGGGTTTATTATAATTAAGCGTAAAAATGATTGCATGATAAATAGAATAACACGTAAGCGTATCAAAATATCAATGTTATCTGTTCTCGGCAGTGAGCAATTATCAAGACTCGGCAAAGCCTCATTATGATAATTTCTCCCATCCTCGACCAGCTAACATTGCTTATTTAAGACACGAACAATTTATTATCTATATAATATGTTGTTGAGATTCTCCCTCGTTACAATGTTTAAATAAGGTAGTGGATCCGTAATTGTTTCGTTACGTTTCGGAAATCATGAACTTAACAGTGTAAACCGAGGTTCCCTAATTATTTCATTGGGGAATTCTCGGCTAGCATTGTGAAAGATAATGTGTTCCTTATTGTTGTTGAACTAATATGGGTCCATTCCTTAAGTTCCAATCACATTTCCAAGCAAACGTTTGTCTTTTGCTCATACGATGCGTTTCCGTCAACATAAATAAATGTTACACTGATAGACCAGTAACTTGGCTTAGTAGGGTGCAGTTGCGCTGAAAATCACACCGCGTTTTCTTTTGATGGAACCCAGAATGGAATACCTTTGATTTCTATTAGAACATGAATGCCACTGCAATTTTGTTTGATTTTTAATTTTCATAGAGCTCGTATTCCCCAACCCCAACCCCGTGTTAGCATAAGTTTAATTTATGCTGTTGAAATATGAACACTTGAAATAAATATATGGTATCAGACAAGCCACAATGATGAAAAGAATGCAACTTGAATCAAATATCCATCAAGCTTGTAATGCATATGTAAAGTGCACGCTTCCTTTTGGAACTGAAAAGAAGGAGAAGGAAAATCAATGTAATTTTATATTTACGTCATCTTAATGGTATTTCTTTGTTTTTATCGAGGTTTGGGTTTTTCTCAACGCGGAAGGAAATAAGATAAAAAGAATGAAGAAGTAGTCTTAGAATGCAATACACTTATTACGTAAACAAACGGACCCAAATGATTGAAAGATATATCGATTTCCGAAGAATTCAATCGCACATGACTATACGATGCGTAGTTTATAGCAAGTAAATATCGTCGTTGTGTGGCCAAAATCTTGATACTCCAGCTTATTTAAGCTGAAGTTACAATCTTTTGATAGCCAAGCGTTTTATGCGACCCGTCACACGATGAGAGACCATCAGAAAACTCCATAGAAATAAGAGTTTGAGAGAGATATTTCAACTAGCAGAGGTCAACCGGAGATCGCTTATCTAACTTAGATTAATACAGCTAACTACATCGTGAAATTTACTTTCATTTAGATCAAAACAATCAGATATCGGTCACTCACCGCTCAAATCAG
The DNA here is from genome assembly GCA_948146395.1 of Fragum whitleyi. NCBI lineage: Eukaryota > Metazoa > Mollusca > Bivalvia > Cardiida > Cardiidae > Fragum > Fragum whitleyi. Next base: position 48,361,714 of record OX411554.1, read on the forward strand.
TTATTTCTAACACTCACTCTATCCACTCAAAATCGCTCCGAAACTGTTTCAAAACGCCTCAAAAGAGTTAAAAAATCACCATTTCAACCGAATCGAAAAAAAAAAAAAGTAATTACATGGAATAATTAGCTGGAGTTGATTATAAGCGTCAAATTAGACGTGAAAACTCAAAATTAGAAAAAGTTCGTGGATTTTTTTAATAGGGTGTTAAAAATTATCGCTTGTTTCGCCAAAATGGATAAACCATGGAAATTAACGAATATGTTTTTCCTTCCTTAATAATCATTCAAAACTCTATCCTAATGCTCAAACAATTTCATTCCAAACTAATTCCGAAATCATCCATTTTGTCGATTTCATGATTTTCTTAATGTTTTGTAAGACTGAATTATTATTTCCGATTAAATTAAAAATGCGGAAATGTTTTAAACTTGCCGGGCTAAGCATCACGCGCAGTCAGGGCAGGATAAATACTTTTTTCTTTTCCAAAATTTCCAGTAGAATTTTCAGATACAGTTAAAAAACATCGTGAAAATGATATTCATTTCGATCAAAACCAATCAAAATCACTCATTCAACGCCAATCATTCATTCCAAATACTCACTCAAATCGATCACAAATGCTCCGGAATCATTAGAAAACATTTCGAAATCGGTCAAATCGACCAACATTTAACTCAAATCCATCGAATAAATTCACGATTTTATTGCCTGGTGTGGGTTTTAAAGTGTCTGATTTGTCCACAAAGACATACAAACAGAAAATTACACATATTAAATTAAAAGGGGGTAATACATATCGCTTATTTTGTTCATATTGTACAAAATGATCGATATTGGATAACCTCCCTTTAATTTCACTAAAAAAACTTGCTTCACACAATCATTCAATTTCATTCTAAAAACATATCAAAATAATTCACCTTGTCAATTTAACAATTTTGTTAACTGTACGGGGCGACCAATTTCCCACGATGGTTCATCCCCATGATGAGTGCGATGTACGAGTCTTAAATGAATATAAAGATATGCAAACACAATTAATGATTTCTTCCAATTAGACAAAATAAATGATATTTTTTCCTTCCTTTAAGAAATAGAGGATATTGAATGAGTGGTCATTGAATACCGAGTTAATTTAACGAGTCAACTATAAGCAGATAAAAACGAGGCTGTGCCGAGTTTTTATCTGTTTTAGACGACGACTTTAATATATTCAGTATTTTATGAGCACAAATTTGATATTCTATTTATAAAATGACCTGAATTTTCGAGAAAAGTCATCAAAATTCTTGATATTCAACATTTCAATTTTCCGCGAAACTTATCTCGCCGTTTAAAAATGACGTCACAATATATACATTATGACGTCATTTTCGCGGTCACAAAATAGCGTTGATATTCGCTCTGAGCTCGTTTGCATAGTTATTCCTCTAGTAATATAACACCCATGTTATATCAAAAATATTCAACGGGGTTATTTCACTCCTGCGACGTACCTCATATTAGAGCCTGTGCGTGACATTTCCAACAATTCCAAAAGTTCACAAAGCAAAGACTCTGGCTAGCCTGTGCATCCACACAGTCTCACCAAAAACTTCACTATGAACTTTGTAGATAGACAAGGTCTCGAAGTATCTTTAGACCGACAGACAATATTCTAATTGCAATTAAGGAGTTTCCAGACTGCCCAATGTTTGCACCTTTCACCCATGTCAAATTGTTGGAAATGTCACGCACAGGCTCATTATAAACAAACTTACTTACAAGTTTCTTCACGGACATATCGGGCGCCTAAAACCGACGCCGTCAATAAAGTCATGGAATCATGTGATAAAATTTGGGAGCAACATTCGTTTTTGAAGAATTTTGAAGCGTTCATAAAAAAATCGGAGATTTTTTAAATGATTTGAGTGAGTAATTGGAATGAATAATTTGAGCACCGAGTGACCTATTTAGAATGGTTTTGATCTGGATGAGTGGCAATTTCACGACATAGTTAACTGTAATGACAATAAGATTTGATAATTTGCTCACATTCTTTTGAGTTTTTTATATAAACTCGAATAGGAAGTTCCCCTTCGTCTTCTCGGTGTTTGCTTTCTATCTTGTTGGATGATTTCGTGTTTACTTAGATTTAAAGCGTATTTCTTCTAAAAGATATCGCTTGATTAATAGTAAATTATCAAACAGTTTCTTATTTTCCTACCCGACTCATGAGCTTAAAGGTAGTGAAGCCGTAATAATTTCGCAACATTTCGTAACGCATGATCTTACGCAATATTAACCGAGGTCTCCTAATGAAATCATCAGAAAACCTCGGCTAACATTGTTAAAGTTTATGACTTGCGAAACGTTGCGGAACTATTACAAGTCCACTACCTTCACCTTGTTGATAAATAGCCTACAAGCTTAATTGTGACATCGCACAAAAGTTAAGCTACCAAATAAAATCAGTCGAGCCAAATTTCTAATTGAAATGCTTTGTCGAAGACAGGCGAGCAAAATTTAAAAAAAGGGAATTCAGATAACTAATATTGAATTGAAAACTATGTAGGAAATGAATTACGAAGTTACAATTGATATTCTTATTTTTCTTTTTCAAGACCTTTGAGAATAGATGTCAATCTATAAAGCCACGGATCTTACAGTAAATTTCATCGTGAAATTGACACGGGATCAAAATCGTTCAACATCACTCGCTCAGCGTTCAAAATTATATTAAAAAAAAAAAAAAAAAAAAAAAAACGCTCCAAGAATTTCTGAAACGCTTCGAAATAGTTTAATGAGATCATCATTTCAATTAAATCGATCATATAATTGCATGATTTTATTGGCTTTTGGTCATTTTTTAGCTTCTGATTTAACCTTGAATAAACAAAATTAGAAAATATACTTAGATTTTACTAAAGGGAGGTAAAATTATCGTAAAATGCGTCAAAAATCATTAGACATTTCAATTTTGCGAAATTCGTAACTGTAGATTAGCGAGTGAGTTCATAAACCTCGGAACTACAGCTAAACGAAGGGGAAAGCTTGAGGTCTTACAACCATTCTGAGAAATTTTCAAAACGACATGATATCGAAAATCCTCAGAACTTATCGTAATGTTAGACAAAATTTGAAAACTATTTTTGAAAATTTGAATCTACAACGATCTACCAAGTGATAAGTGAATCTCTTATGAATTTATTTATATTTGAAGCAGTAACAGGCTTCAGTACTGAAAATTATAAGTGTTAACCCTTGTCATGCTGAATAAATTTTGGCTAAAATTTTCATCAAAATCAAAGGGCAAAACGATCTGAAAGTACCAACCTAAGGTCAATTTTTATCTGAAAAACTAAATCTATTGACAATTCTGGTTTGAAGGTGAGAAACAGGTGGTGTAGACTAACATCAGACTGCACATATGTGCAGGCTGATGTTTGTCTATAGCTCCTGCCAAAGCAGGAATATTCCGGGCTTAGCATGACAATTGTTAAAATTACAATTAATGGCGAAAGATTTTTGTGTTCAGAATAGGACGATTTCAGAATTAGGATGGTCAAATCCCTGTACTGCGACCAGGATGACAAAACGGTGCAAACTGTTTGCAAATTATACCCCGCTTTGCACACAAGTGCACGTGCAAAGAGGGATATGATTTGCATTCATTTTGTACCGTTTTATCACCCGAACGCATGGTTGGTTTAAATGACAAAAAATAGTGCTGTTTTTACCTTCTTTCGATCTTTCAATCATTCTATCACCTCTTTACCCTCTGTTTCTTTCTCCATATTCCTCTCTCATTCACTCATTCTCTCTAAGTAAAAAGACCATTTATTTCAGAATAGATCATTAATACATATTTGAATATATGATATGTTTAGAGCAGGCCCCGCGGTTGCCTTACGAAGATGGTCGTTTGACATAAACTGACCAAAAAATTTGATAACTAAATATTTCCCTGCCTAATTCCAAAATCACTGTGAAATCCATGAAATAAACACACAAAGACACACGGATTCTTTATATAAATACACGTATTTTATCGGGATACACAAAACTGGACGTTCAAATGTCAACTTCTGAATAGGTATATTTAATTTCTTATCTTTGATACAATTTCACTAAATCCATTTAAAACCTTCACTGTTTTTTTTGTTATTTTTTTATTTTTGTTAAGCACTAAGCCAACCTTTACTTAAGAACAATAAAAAGGTTACACTTTATTCCGTTCAATAAGATCATGTCCAATTCGCATCGAACATGCATGACTCTTTCACTTTTGGTTCCCTTTAGACGTACACTTTCTTGTAAAGATTCCTGTCAAATAGAGCGTAGTTAAAGAAGAAAACCCGAAGTTCACAGTTAAATCGTTCGAAAAACTTTAACGAAATGGTACCCCACTTTGCACGTTAGAACACGTGCAAAGTTGGGTACAGTTTCTAAACGTTCACATACGTTTTTACATCCTGAATTTAAGGCTGCATGCGATTATTGTGGCATATACGACCTTGATCTTTGTTTGCTAGACTTTCTTAAAATCAAGATTTCATGAATATTGAAAATTGAATAAACATTACGTCGTGAATATTTAAACATTAATTAAGGTTGGATTTCTCGAAAGCAAATTAGTAGGACATTCCATAATCCATAGATTTACTAAGCCAAACAATTGAAACAAAAACAGAGTTAATGAGTAGATTATTGTTACCTACATGTGTACTAAAGGTCGACGTGCCATTTGCGAGAAATATGTAAGTTCAAGGTCATAGGTCAAGATCAACTGTTGAAAAACGTATGTGTGGAAATACGTTTTTTCTAGAACACTATTTCCACTTTTCTTTATTTCCCGACGAATTTGAAATGAATTTTCATAATTGTGCTTTGCGACATACCTTAGATATAAATCACAAAGAAGAAACCAGTCTGGGCTCTATTATAAAATACAATTATGCATGAATGCGAAGGGTTATTTGATTATCATATTAGTTTTGAGCTTTTACTAAGGTTTCTTTAGAGTACAAGATTAAGATTTATTACTGAACTTATTTTGGCGACCAGTCACGTGTTTATCAGTTGGACGACCCAAATGTCGTAGCTAGAATTTATTTCAAGCCGTTGGTAAGCGGTCTCCATTTTGAATGGATTCAGATTGACATAAGAATGCTATGCACCTTGTATACATAGTCAAAAAAGTCTTGCAACACTTTTGGTTGAATTGTTAAATAGTCTGTGTAAATATCAATTTAGTGAGTTGGTTTCTAAGAAATTAGGTTATCGATTGGCTATCCGAATCAACAATGTTTGCTTTGCAGATCACCAGTTAATGCGTAACGTGAATTTTTCACGAGTTTTACGTCGATAGTTTCCTTTTACTGGCTTAAGATAGTGTGATATTTCGAATTTTTATCAGCAAGGACAGTGACAGGGATATTAACGAATGGTGATCACATAACAGTATTTCTATATTGTCAATTTTCTAAGACGTTTTTGAGTTCAAACACGACCAAATGTTTGGGAGACGTTGAAAACGTAACGTCAATCAAACGTCTACATATAAAAGATTGCTTTTGTTGTTTTTTTAATTTGAAAGATAGCCATTTACTAAAGATAAGATTTGCATAAATAGTTGTCAATCGAAATAAGGTGATTTTGAAACTCAAAGCCGAAAACTGGACAAAAAATTGACAGGCTGTGACTTATAAATCCGCCCGTCTTGCCGTATCTGATATATTTTAGAATTGAAGAGTAACCATGGGAAAAGTGAATGAGCATAAATCTTTTGCTTAGATATTCGACTCAGTATTTCACTTTGTTCGACTACAATATTTCTGACATAGAAAAATATATAGCCAAAAATATACAGTGTTGCAAAACTTTTTGACGAAGTTTATATTGATATTCGCTTAATCAAAACAACCTCACACCCTAAGAACTGTTACAACGGACAAATACCTCTGCATGAAAACATGTTAAGGATTCGCAATGAAAACAGTCACGGTTTCTGTACTTACGGAAAACAAAAACGCTACGCCTTTCAAAATAATGTCTTTTATCCATCGAATTTAAAAAAGACAAGTGTAGCTTTTACGGTCTAATACTCCGCATTATCATTTACTTTCATATCTTATCCTGCAAATAACTAGAACTTTGAAGATGAAAGGGAAATTAGAAGTAATGTGTGTCATTTTTCAAAGAAAATGCATTTAAAGCTTTTAGATTGCGTTTCATATTGGAAATTCATGCAATCTCAAACAATAATATCAATTGAAATAATTGGTAATATTTTCCTCCCTATAATCACATCTGAAAATAAGAAAATCGAAAAAATAAAATAAAATATATGTTACGGTGCATGACAGAGAGTGTTACAGTATAGTAACTACATCACTAATATAGGTTACAGATTCTTATGGAAAACATTTCTTATGTTTTCTTTAATTGAATGGGATTTATTAGCTACTCTAACCATGATTTCCTGTCTGTCCGTATGTCTTTCCGTCCGCCCGTCTGTTAACTTACACTTATTTTCCCAAAAGAGTCCACAATCTCTATCTGATTTACATCAAATTTTCCCATACTGATTACACCAACATCAGAATATTTTTGTTCGAAATTAGTACGAAAAACATCAAAGGAAAATGGAATTTAAGGAATTTTGATTACAATATACTTGTTGTAGCATTAGAGTAGGGGCGGTGAAGTATTAATGCAAAAAGGGCCTTATGATAATTGGTGAATTATCCCAACCCTTGAACTCAAATTAAAGAATTGGTTTAATATCTAGTACAAGAAGTTCAAGAACTAGTTCAAGAACTGGTTCAAGAGCTAGTTCGACTGTTCTTAAATTGCCATTCAAGTTCTAGAACCAGTTCTTGAACTTTTTCGCAGGGAAGAATGCATCAGAGCATCCCAGGATCTCGTGGACGTCCTGTGATTTCAAAAAACTTAAAAACTAAAAACTATAATCATCCAGTAATTCGGCGGGTCTATCCTCTCAGATCAGAGCACGGCTAGCTGTTTTGACCTTTTTAAACAAATCTCGGAGATAGTTCAGAAGGTTTGATTGGCTTTTTATAAAGACCGAATAAAGGTTCTTTTCCCTGCAATTCTCGTATTTACTTCAATGCAAATTAGTGTCCATTTTCAATAAAATGCGAAACAAGACCTTTTTGTGTTTAGATTTATATTTTTAGATAATTTCACCTCAGGGTTGTATTTTCCTTAGAATTTCAAAAGCAACTTTAACAACACACTTGGCTGATGCCATTTGTAAACATGTCTAGTTATAAAATAAGCGCCAAGGCCCCATTTATAACATTTTTAAAAATGGCAAATGTAGATTTATTTGAACAAAAGTTTCATATTTGAGAAAGACTGAGCGAACAATCGTAACAACGTCATTTGTAGAAGAGATTTAAACCGATGATTTTGAGAATGTTCAATCCATTTGGATTTGGAGATTTTAAGCTTACATTTTCTTGATCCCTTTCATTTAAAGCAGGTGAATGTTTTACGATGCTGATTAGACTACCATGGCATTCGTATAATTAACAATTGCGAGTGCTTTCTTATCCTGAAAGTAAGACAGATATAAATGAAAAGAAGGAAGACATACTGTTTTTCATAAATTAAAATGGAGATCAGGGTGTTATTTTTAGATATATCGCATTAAATGAAGTTTTGGGACTTTTCTCCCATCTACCTCGTATTTCGCAGAAAAGACTTAGATATAAGATAACTCGGATTTTGTTGCGCTTTCTTTTTGTGTTTTTTGAAAATCCTGGCGTCAAGAAAACTGGGATTTTTGTATGCAATATCATTGACAGAGTTTGTAACGCTGTGGCGAAGATACTGTAACATACCAAAAGAATTAGGCAGAGTTCGTAACATACGCATAAAATTGAAATAATGCATAAGTTTCGAAACAGAAGACATTCTTTTTAGATAACGGGTATAATAGAGGAGACTGGGGGGTTTTAACACCAAAAAGATAAAATGTTTCAATATTTCTTTTTTCTGTTCCAAAGATCCAAAAAGAAATAGACAAAACACTGTTTTTCGATCAAATTTCCCTCAAAACTCCTTTTTACCGAAATATCAATATCAGAAATATTTCGATCAAGATTATTCATTATCCAAAGAATGAAATAGGAATATTTAAAAAGTCTAACGTGTCTTCTGGTTGACAAATAATGTCGAAACCGACATGTATTCAAACAAATTAGCAGACGCTTTAACAGTTTTCATTGCGAATCTTTAACATGTTTTCATGCAGAGGTATTTGTCCGTTGTAACAGTTCTTAGGGTGTGAACCTGACATAATACGAATAGTCATTCTAAATTGATACTACAATTATTACTACTGCTACTACTTCTAATGGTGATGATGAATAGTTTAATTTTTATTTTGTGACGTCGGGGATAAAAAAAGATACAAAAATAAATACATGAATTCATCACTGCAATTTTTAATAAAAATGAAGTACACAAGTTCAAAAGGGTATGCAAAAGTGAATGTTATCTTAACAAACGATCAGTTGACAATACACTTGCAATGAAAACAATTAACTTATCTTAACGCTTTAGATCTTTTTAATGAATTTAAGATTCTACATGACCTGCGTACGAAACAAACACGTCGTTTCCATACAGTTAAAACATCGTGAAATTTAATAGATGGGTGATTTCGGATTGATAACCGAATGAAATGGAATGAGTGAGAGGGGCATGATTTAAAAGAAATTCAAGGGGGTTAGCTCATAATCAATAAGTTCGTCCAAATTTGAGGAAATTATTGATATTTTTACACCCCCACACCAAACCTAAATAAAATGAACCTGTGCGCGTCATTTCCAACAATTTGAAATGTTCGTGACGTACAAACATTGTGTAGCGTAGATAGCAAAATACTCTAAATATAAAGTAACCTGATGGTCTACAGACACTTTGAGACCTTATTAATCTACTTAACGCATAGCGAAGACTCTGGTCAGACTGTGCGGATGCACAGGCTGGTCAGAGTCGTTGCTTAGCGCATATCTAAAATTGTTGGAAATCTCACGCATAGGCTCAAATTTATTTAAATTTCTATTTCTGAGTCTTCACGAACCAATCAGACTAAAAGAATCAATACAAGCCATTAAGATAGTAGAATACTTAGATGGATTTGAATGCAATCTAAATTGTTTTAATCGACTTTGAAGCGTTTTTGAAAGATTTGGAGTGTTTTGAGTGGTGTGGATGACTGTTTGAAATGAATGGATGAAGCGATGAGCGAGTGATTTGGAATGTTTTTTGAATGAGATGAATGTTAATTTCACGATGTTACTAACTGAACTTTATCAGTAGGAAGATAGAAAGACTAATCGAAAGAATTGAAGAAATTTATTTTTCTTCAAGCATATTGACCAAAAAACCACAAGAGGTAGGCATAAGAATTCCAATCTGGAAGTCGTGGGTTCGATCCCCGGTGGCGGCAAATATCCTTTCCGACGTTTGTCTTTCACCAATGGGTAGATAATCGTAGACCTATGTGAAATAGCAGTCGGAGGCTAGGAAAGGGTGTAATGGTAGTACACGTGAAAGAAATACCAGGAAAGAATTGTTAGGTGCTCCGACCGCCGCGATTTAACTGCGAGATTGTTGAAAGCGTTATTAAACCCATTCAAACAAACAAACCAGCAGAAGCCGAATAACCAAAAATATGACCCAATATTACAACACTTACGCCCGAAGCACTTTCCAGTTTACCAAGAAGTCCGAACTATATTCTGAATGCATGATTTGTAGATATTCTACCAGATGCGCTATGCTGACGTGATGAGCGACAACTTTAAGATATCATTTACAGTATATGAGTCACGGTATGCTTGTCAATGCATGTTAAGTAAAAAATGTATCAAGTTTCAACGCTATATCTTTACAATTTGATTGCTCTCTTTTGGAAACATGATAGTTCGGTGCTAATTACACGAACATTTTAGTCTGTCTTCCAATTTTACTTACTTTGGAAATTATAGATAAGATACCTACGCCTCGTAACTAAAGCTTAGTCACAAAACCTGGATTAAGTCGCAAAAAAGGCTAATAAATGAGTTATAGATTACCTAAACTGCACTTGTGAACGCGAACTGAATGATCTTCATATCAAGTTTCAAAGTTATCCATTACATTGATGAATCTCATTTAGTACCTCTTTAGCAAAGAGCTAATTACCCCACCCTTTACAATACACTTTATCAAAGTCATACGCACTGCTCATAATTCTGGATTGGTTAAAACTTATTTTTTTATACAACTTCTTACAACTTAAGGTAGTGGACCCGTAATAGTTCCGCAACATTTTGGACCACCTATTCTTTCACAATGTTAACCGATGTTTCCTAATGAAACTCATTAGGAAACCTCTGTTAACACCGTTAAAGTTCATTACTTTTGAGATATTGCAAAACTATTACGGGTCCACTACCTTAAGTACACCATTCCCGATTCTCCTTCCTTGAAATGAGCCAGTACTTGCGCACAATGTGTAGGCAAATTATAGAACCCAGATTGATAGCCGCTCCCTCGAATCGAACTCAGGAACTATTGATCAAGAAGCCGACGCTCTACCTCTAGACCATAGACACCGCCAAAATTCCGGGAATGTCATATTTTGAATTCATAGAGGTTTACATGTAAAATATTATTCATATTGTGTGAATACGCGAAGCTTGCTCGTGCATAAACGGTTTGGGGTTTATTTTCATACTTCCATGGATAAATTATTTAATCTCTAAAACTCTTTTGATTTGATATAAAAAATAAACAAGAGGCCAAAGAGGGCCTGTATCGCTTCACTGGCTTAAACATGTCACGATTTGAGAGAGAGATATTGAAAATAAAAGGTAATGAAAGTCACCATCATTCATAAGGTAATCTGACTTATTCCAAATTGATTCTTGTTTACAAGCTATCAGAAGTGAACACATATTACTAATATCTAAAATTATGTGGAAGAAAACCATTTATATATCACTTCAAAATCACACTTATTAAACTCAAATTGTTAAATAAATTCTATTTCAGCCATAACCTGACAATTTTGACTTTGACTGATCTAAATTCCAAAAAAGTCTTAGCAGACTTCAAAGAAACCGCTCACCTGAATTTTATCGGTCCAGTTGATCTCAATCAAGTGGCTTTCTGACAAAGTTTCATTAACATATTTTTGAAGAGGGGATGCTAAAGTGAAAATAGACCCTGCCCACCCATTCCTTACTAACGAGACTCACAATAAGTCCCGCCCTGTCACACCCATATTCATGGGCCAATCAAAATTTTGAGAACTATTTTTGAAGGGGGGGGGGGGGTCATCAAAGGAACATTCAGGTAAATTTTCATTGAAATCGTCCCAGTGGTTAAGAGGGGATGTCGTTGAAAGATTTCAGGCCCATTCAGGCCCCACCCTACCATATCCATATATGTATATATATGGGCCATTCTAAATTTCGCGAACACTTTTAGAAAAGGGTCACCTAAGTAACATTCTGGTAACGTTTCGTTGAAATTGGCCCGGTGGTTCAGGAGGAGATGTCGTTCAAAGACTTTGGGCTCAACATAGGCCCCGCCATGCCACGCCCACATTCATGGGCCAATCAAAGTTTCGCAAACAATTCTTTAAAACAGTAAAGGAACAATCTGGTAAAGTTTCATTGAAGTCTGCCCAGTGGTTAATGAGGGGTTGTCGTTAAAAAATTTCAGGCCCAAGATATGCCCCACTCTGCCACATCCATATTTATGGGCCAATCAAAATTTCACGTTCAAATTTTTAAAAAAGGTCACACAAGGAACATTCAGAAAAAGTTTCATTGAAATCTGCCCACTAGTTTCAGAGAAGAACACGTTTAAAGAAAAAGTTAGCGGACAGACGGACGGACTGACGCAGGCAAGCACTCACAGCGAACACAGGCCACGACTACAGTCCCGCTGGAATTTGTCCAGTGGAGCTTAAAAGGAATAGATTTCTCCATAACGCTAGTGGAGCTTTATTGAGAACAAGCTTACATATAATCAAAATACTTGAAGCTTCATGGACACAATTAGAATAAAGTTGCGATTGTTTGTTTTAACCCTTGTCCCTTCTGAACCCATAATATTCCTGCTTTGGCAGGAGCTATAGACAAACATCAGCCTGCACATATGTGCAGTCTGATGTTAGTCTACACCACCTGTTTCTCATTTTCAAACCTGAATTTTCAACAGATTTAGTTTTTTCACAAATAAAAATTGACCTACAGTTGGTACTTTCAGTGCTTTGTGCCCTTTGATTTTGATGAAAATTTTTAGCCAAAATTTATTCAGCATGACAAGATACAAATATTTCAACTGCACATCATTTTTTCTGTGTTTAAATCGTCTCGACGACCTACACACACCGGTTCTGTTTAGAAATACAGATTTAAGGATAATCAAAATCATTCTCTCGACTAGGGGCTAAGAAACCAAAATTATAAATCTGTCAGTTGTCTTAAGTCAACCATGCATTAGTTACGAAGTTTTGGTCACTCACAGACGAACCTTCCCTACATTTTAGATATATCTAACCACGAATTTCAATCCCTCATGTTGCACTCAGATGCATTTTAACACATGAAACACGAAAACAAGATCTTGACCAGTTTATGTGATGTACCTCACACACTTTTCCTCTGAGGGTTTTCACGTTAAAGGTGGCGCTTCTCTGAAACGGCTCAGGCACCTGGGGGACTTGCTGTGATGACACGACCAATTCGGAACATCACTCGGACATTTCCGTAAACTGCAAAGTACCTCGGACGTAAGTGTAGTAATTTTTGGTCCATTTTTAGGTAATTCTGCTCCTCCTGGTACTTTGGTTAATACGCTTGAAGAAAAGCAAATTCCTTTAATGCTTTCAGATCGTCTATAGAGATTATTTTGGCATATCATGATTTGAAAGCAAAACGCAGTAAAACACTGCGTTTTGCTTTCAAATCATAGTATGCCCGGTTTTTACCTTACGTTGATTTTGTTTTGCGCAGCGTCATTCTCAGTTATATTTGTGACGTCATATAAACCCACGTGCGAAATGACGCGAGTGCGCCCGTATTATTCCCCATGTCTATTCCGTAGTATCACCGAGTGTTCCCGATTGGACACGACCCTGCCTCGACCCCTACTTCGCACTTTGTGAGGGACCAAGCCGGAGACAATACTGACAAGACATGGACTTATGTCAGTGCCGATTGGCGTTGATATTGAAGGGTTTTTTTTGTCTTCCGCCAAAATAAAAAGAAACACGTACCCTGTCGCTAACAATTTTATATAGCGTTTGTAGAAATTGAGAAAGCTTTTAATCGTATACCATGCAAGGTGATCTAGTTGGCTAATCGCATGTTTGAGGTGGAAGAATTAATTGTTCAGCTAGTTCAAGCCATATAATCCAAGGCTAGAAGCAAGGATCGGGTCGGCTACGGTAGGGAGATTGAAGTGAAGGTCGGTTTACACCAGGGCTTCGTGCTCAGTCCGCTGACGTTGAGTATTGCACTTGAAGCCCAATCGCAGGAGTACCGTGCGGTGAACATGTTAAGACATGTATGCGTATGATCTTGCCATCTTGATGAGCACACTGTTACTGTGGAAAGAAGGAATGGGAGCTAAGGGTCCCAGAGTCAATACCAAGAGCTAGATAGTGATATGTGGCCACGGTTTACACGTCCTCCATGATTCCGGCAAGTTCCCAGTCATAATTCGCAGATATCAACTTGGAAACAACAGTAGGCATATTGTCTGCCATGGTTGTCAGCCTTGAGGACATAAAAAGTGCACTGAACTGAAACGTATAACTTGGGTATCATTCTACAGATGCAAGCGATGCCGTGGCACAGCAAGGCTCATCGACGACGCACCAATGACAGAAATAAAAGCAGACCAGGACAAATTTGAAGTGGTTTCATCTTTCTGCTATTTGCGTGACACCTTGTCAGCTGGTGGTTGATGTGACCTTGCCACCACCACAAGAGTGCAGACATCTCTGTAGAAGTTCATGGGACTGTTGCCAGTTCTCACTTCACATCACCAGAGGTCGCTTGTATAGTTCACGCTTCAGCTCAGCGATGCGTCATGCCAGTAAGAAATCGCATTTGACCACCTCATGCTGCAGCGCCTTTTCCGTAGGGTAAGTTTGTACTACAAGAGCTTCGAAATTAGGCAATGTCTCCAATAACAACTTGTTCATCTAACTAGGACTGCTGGATCTGCCCTTTAATCTTATGGAAAGAATGCTGCGTTGATTGGAGCACGTTCAAGATATGCCATCAAACTTGCTTTTAAAATGGAAGTCTGCTTTAGACTATGCAAACTGGGACGGCTTAAAACAAAATGGAAGGGTATGACACCGAGAGACCAAGCGGGATGGAAGATAAGGGTTGATATCAATTAGATACTTGGAGAAGGTCGATGAATCAGTAAAGCGGGCGGGGCAGCCAGCCAGATTTCTGGAGCGAAGACACCTGTGAATGCTTCTTCTATCATTGCAAATCAAAAGACCGATAGTGATTATGATATGGAAGTCGGTTTCAGACTTTGCAAACTGGGGCGGTTTAAACAACCTTGAAGGATGAGACAGCGAGAGAGCGAGCGGAATGGAAGATACGGTTTGATATCAGATATATACTCGGAGAACGTCGATGAGATCAGCCAAGCGTGCAGTCAGCCAGATTTCTTGAGCAAGGACACCTATCACATCCTTTCCAAGACGCCAGCTGCTGTCTTACCTAGGTTTACGACTACTATCCTATCGGTGAAAGATAAATGTCAGAAAAGATATGTGCTGCGAGGATCGTTTACACAAGAGCGTGGAAACAAATTTTATATTCTTAAAAGAAACGTTTATCATTGAATTTGCCATGGCGCGCAGGGTTTTTGTGGGGTTGGCCATTGTATGGAAAATGGGATAACTTTCTGAAAAAAAAAAACTGTTCCTGAGAAGGTCTGTTTACTCATCAAGGGGATTTCCTTGAAGATTTATTTGCTGCTGGAGTTATAGGGAGGACTTGGTGCCTTCTGAAACGGTGTGCTTAGCAAATTCACCTGGGAGCAGTAGCCTAACTGCGGTCTCAACATCTTGGCTCGAGATGGTGGATCGCTTGGTGTATTGAGCAGGTCGTAATGCTTCAGTGGGGATTTTCTCGAAGACGTTATCAACAAAACTGTTTAAGATGGACAAGGCTTTGCTCGAGATTCCAGTATCAGGATACACCTGCTTCAAGACTTGAAGATGTAGAAGGTAAAGAAAAAAAACCCTCCTCTTCCTTTTTTCGTCACCGCACCTCTGGGCCTTAGACCTCGACATAGCCGCTTTGGTTCTTACTGTGGGCGGCATGTTTGATCAGTTCAAGTAGAATGTTTATCTTATCCACTAAGGAAAAGGTCGTTGACCTACTTTCGCTATTTATTTAGAAAAAGCGTACTCGTACAGAAGCATCCCTATCAAATTCAACAAACTTCAATTTTATGCTAAGGAGCGCTTTTGAAATTCAAAATTTGAATAATTGGGAAAAACAGCAACAAATTTTCACACGTTAATTTCAATTTTATGAAGGGACCTGTACTGCTTTAAAGGGACTTATTTTGAAGATTTTTCAGGACTAGTTATAATCATAGATAAAGGTATCTAACACGTTAGACATATCTCACCTACTGTGACTAGAATATTGACAAGAAAGTTTTCAATAAAGAACTATCTTTATCTCTGTCCATCATTTTGTTTAAGTGAAAATGGCTGCAGCTGTAAAGTCTAAAATTATTATAAAGCAAAGTAGAATAACCATTCTATAATATAGTATAGAAACGTTTTAGATACTGACATGTAGCCGTAGTAACACAATAACTATAGATCAAAATATATATTTCCATGTTTTATGCTATGAATTGAATTCCATGCTTGAACGGCCTTTTGGAATGACTTTTATTCTTTATCGAATCATTGTTGTCTATTGTTCGGAAGATACAGTAAAGAAAAATTTCGCTGCATCCGAGTATTTCTATCAACTCGGGTACCGCAATGTTACACACACAGAAGAAAATAACAGATCTTACCTGACATGGCGAACAAGGTCCAGTCCATGCTAAAGTACGAAGCACATTTGCCATTAGGTTGCACTATCTCAAAAAAGAAAATAACACGCACGTCTTTAAAAGATAAGTCGGATTTGACAGAAAATAAGCATCAACTTATTTTGACAGTTCAATTTGCAACATTCTGATTGTATTTCATCATTTTCAAAGCTGTACTTGCTTTTCCTTGGCGGCAAATTAGCATGAGTAAATATATTCCAAACCGAAACGTAAATCACAAAACTCATTTAATCTTACTGAGATTTTGATATTAAGTACAAACCGATTGAGAATGACTTTTGTTGCCTTTCCTTATGAGTTATTTTGAAAATGTTTCAATTTGATTCTGCCACGTTAAGTTCAAGTCAATGTTTTCAGGGAGTACGACTTGCAAAAGGTGCTTTCAAAGAAAACGGATGTGTTTGAATAAATGCAAAACATTCAATAATAAACTTCTGAACATAAATACACAAATCAGAAAAGTATCGGACACATAAATAAACGATAATAAGGGAATGGGTTTTATGATGGATTAGGCAGTTGAGTTAATGTCGGTTTTATGGTTTCTATATAGAACAATTACCCTGAAAATTAAAACCGTTGAAAAAATGTGAAAAATTACCCGTTACAAAAAAAAGCTCGTATTCCAAAACTCACTGTTAAATTGCTACTGTTAATCACGTTGTGAAGTTGACGCTCATTTCGATCAAAACCATTCACAATCACTCGCAAAACACTCCAATCATTCATTCCAAACACTCACTTCAATCACTCAAGAACTCTACGAATTTGTTAAAAATGATCTTCATTTTTATCAAGTAGAAAAATACAATTATTATTTTGGCTTTTGTTGATTTTAAAAGCGTCTGATTTTTCTGTGACGACGCAAAATAAGAAAATTACATAGATACCAAAAGGATTGAAGATACAGTTAAAAACATCGTGAAAATGACAAGGTGAATGATTTTGGAATGATTAAGGAATGAAATTGAATGAGTGTGTGGAGCGACTTTTGAGTGAATTTAATGGGAGGTAATCAAGTATTGCAAATTTTGTTCAGGATGAACAAAATTAACAATATTGATTACCTCCCTTTAATAAAATATGCATACAAATTAATTAGATAGGTCCCTATTTCTTCAAGAACCTATCAGACGCCTACAATTTCAATTAAATAAGTGAAATCCCGATCTTTTTTTCCTAGCTATTATTAGTTTGAACGAAGTTGTTGTTATATGTTTTTCAGTGAGTTTGGATCGTTTTTGATCGATTTGAGTGAGTGTTTGGAATGAATGAATTGAGCGCTGAGTGAATGATTTAGAATGATTTTGATCGGAATGATTGTCAATTTCACGATGTTATTAACTGTAGGTAAAGAAATAGCTAGTTTCGACAATTCGATGAAATTAGCGATAATATTTAACGCCCCTTGAAAATTATTCTAAACACGCTCATCACACTCATTCAATTTCATTCCAAAATCATTCCAAAATCATTCAACTTATCAATTTCACGATGCTCCTTACTGTACGACTTACATGTAAGCGGTATCCATCATAACGAATGGCGATGACAGGAAATCCGATCTAAGGCATTTCACAAATAAAAGTTAGTAACATATCGTGAAATTGACATTTTCCTCGATCAAAACACTCACTCAAACCATTCAAAAACGCCCCAATTTAAAAAAAAAAGCAACAAACTTTTCGTTCAAACCAATCTAAATTTCATCAAAATTTCCCCTAATTCAATTGGTGGGTGTGAGTTTCTAAGAAGTACATAAAGACACACTGACTGAAAAGTACGAAGTTTTTTTTAAAAGGGTTGTAATAAAAATCGCTAATTTTGTAAAACTCGCTTCTCCCACCATTCCTGTTCATTCTAAAATCATTCTAAAATCATTCAACTTGTCAATTCCATGATGTTGTTAACTGTAAGCGATAAGAGCAATTGAATTTAAGACACTTGTTCGAGAAAATATTCCGAAAGACAATATAGGGTGAGTAAGAAAGATATAAAAAGTATAGAAAACCGGTAAAGAGCTAGGGCTTTCGGTCCGTTAAAGATAAGAAGTCTGCCTTGTGTTGACTTAACTGTCTTTTCTGAATATCAATGAATTGATAAAATTGATAATAATGAATAATGGCAAAAAAGATAATATTAACAAAAGATCATAAAACAAATATCTGGGCGGCGTTTGTGGCGGAATTTCATGTCCAGATATGGGATAAATTCCATACCATAGTGAATTATTTTGACCTTAGTATATTTGAATTTTTTCCAACATTTGATCTTATTATGTACACGTGTATGTATTTTATGACATTTCATTAAAATACCCTATGTTCAATTTAGACTGTTTCTTTCTTGTCATTTATTCCATACGGAGTGCTTTGAGAGAGATTGCAAGTTACTAATAGTGACTATCCCAATTCAGTAACACAAAATTAAAGAGTTCGCTACATAGATCTATATTAGTGCATGGGAAAATGTACCCAACTTTGTTCAAGAAAAAAATGAGTTCGGGATACGTTATTTGGAAATATTACCAAATTTGTCTAAACTCTTGGACTAAATACTAGTTAAGGTTAATTTGATAGAAAAGGGTTTCAATTCAGTCTAATTTACAACATTCGGTACTTTCACCGAGAGAAATAAATCGCACTGTTCGATAAATAGTGGATCATTAATCTTAATAATCCAAGTTAATCGGTTAATTCAAAGATTGAAAACTTAACTTGATATATACTCATTACGACCTATCGTACTAAATGGGACACTTTTTGGAAATGCCGGAAAGAATCACCAGCTAAATTGCGCCAAATGTCTGCTATGACTTTGGTAAAACCTTTAATTACATTACATTACACTAAGTAAGTTACATCGTGAAATTGAAAATATGAATGATTTTGGAATGAAATTGAATGAGTGTGTGAAGCGAGTTTTGAGTGACTTTAAAGGGGAAGGGATATTCCAATATCGCCTACTTTGCTCAAGATGAACAAAATAAGAGATATTTATTTCCCCCTTTAAAACATTTCCATGCACGTTCAAAAATAGCTTCATTTATTTCAAGAACCAATCAGACGCTTAAAATTTCAATTACTTGAGTGAAATTCCTATTTTATCTAGCTTTTAATTTCACTTTGAATGTAAATGTTGATCTTTTCTTTTGACGTTATTTCAAAGCGTTTTTGAATGGTTTGAGTGAGTGTTTGGAATGAATGGAGCAATGAATAAACGATTTAGAATTCTTTAGATCGAGATAAATGTCAAGTTCACGATGTGTTTAGCTGTATTCCTATGTATTATCTATGCCAAAAGAAGGCAAAGAAGGTTACAGCACGAAACTATTGCTGAGATCATCATTGGTTCTTTATCGTGCTGGATGTAAGGCACCGATACACAGGGATTCGGTTTTATTTCATTTTCGAAAGTCGATTGTACGCCGGCCGGGTAATTTTTGAACTCGGTGTTTCGGAGTCGATCCAACTCCCGACGAAGCCCGTGGGACTGACATATTCCATTTTCTCCAAACGGGCCAAGGCAGGTACAATGTCTTTGTTCAGAATAACATTTTAAAAAAAGAATACAAAACAATGAAATATGTTATGGTAAAACTGGCGACCATTCTATGACAAGTATTTAGAGGATAATCGTTTGTTTCAGTGTAAGATCGATATATATTTCATTGAGTGGACAACAAAAGTTAGCCACTTGTGAAAATAAAGCTTTTGTTGTACACGAAATAAAATATCAATCGATCTTACTCGACAAACAAACGGTTATTTTATTTCTTTCAGGCAAAAAATGATACAAATGTGAAAAAATATGACACATTTTCTTTAAGCGCGTTATTTTGCACGTGATTGCTATGCAACGTTCATGTTGACATCACTTTTTGGGCTCCTATTGGATAACGTCAGATAGGGTGAAGTGAAGGAAAGCGGCGTAAACGTCTTTGATAATTTCACTGGTTATCTGATGAGTTTATCAAATGATAATCTACCGTTATTTCTTGATTATCCACCGAAAAGCAGTAAAAGAAGAATATTTTTTATAAGAATCTGTGTAAATTACACTAGTCAGTCATGTTAAAAACAAAACAAAAACAATAACAACAAAAAAAAGGCAAAAATTCTTTACAGAAAACCGAAGTCCAGTGTAGGATGCTCAAATTGCTTCTTAATAATTTTTTTTATCTAAATTAGAGAAAAGTGTCACAATGTATAAGTTGAAAGATATCACCGGCGAAAAGTAAGTCAATGACGTAATCCTGTATGTGAACACACATACAGATAAACGATCAGTAACGTCAAAGATAAAGACGATAACATTTTAACAACATGTGGAAGATAGTGGTTTTATGCGTGGTTTTAGGATCTCTTTGTGTAACTGTTTGTGATTCAGGTATATCATATTTTTACTCTTTTATTAAAAAAAGGTGGGATGGCCGTAATTGCAGCTCATTATTAAGTGTTAGTATCTTAATGATTTTGAAATGAATAATAACCTATATTTTCCCCCGAATAACCCAATTTCGAATTCGTCAGAGATCTCAAAGAGATAAATATTTCGAGTACGAGTTAAATAATGTTTACAATGTCTCGCAGTCTCATATGTTATAAATGAGATTTAGTTTTCATGATGAACTTCAAGAAACTTTCTCAGAAACTTTTTTTTAATTTATCTTATAACTATACAAATATCCGTGTGATAACATCCTATATGATATTTTTTATGATATCGCATAGTTATTTTTAGAAAAATGATATATTGCGGTTATTTTTAGCATCTTCCGTTAGAAACATCGACGAAAAGAAGACAAATAGAGGTTATAAGATAAATATAATACGTACTTAGTGTATTATATGAAAAAAATCTAACTCGGTTGAGAAAATTGATAAATGTCTCGGCAGAGCCTCGACAATTATCATTTCTCCCAACCTCGTTAGATATTTTTATTCATACAAAACACTAAGTACGTATTAGATATATACATAAGTGACAAATGTAAGTTTTTTCTTCAGACAGACTTTCCCGACAGAAGCGTGTTATAGGCGGTACACACACGTCAGAAGGGGACAGGCCATGGCTCGTATCAATACGCGGTAAAGTCGTGTCAAAACGGCTGTTCGGAGTGATACCTATAGCGTACAGGACGGTTTATTGTGGAGGCTCGTTGTTAAACAACCGCTGGGTTCTGACAGCTGCACATTGCTTTGATGGAGGGTTTGTAGGATTTCTTGATTGTTACTAAAAGCCTCCGCAAGTGTTTAGGGTAAAAAATCGCTCTTTCGTGATCATTCTAATTTTTTTTTCTTGATTTAGTCTTATTAAAAGATGAGATACATAGAAATACAAATCAATCGACAAACGCCGGCTTTTTTCTTTAATCTGTCGTATAGAGTTAAATATGTTATGAGATTTTGGTGTCGTGAAATACGCCCACGTGCAAGACCATAATGGAGCGGTATTCAATTTGGAATCCAAAATGTTGCGGGTCATAAATATTCATCAAGTTAGGCATATATTTAGATAATCGAGTCATAATCATTTGCATTAACGAATATCAGAATGGCATATCAAGCTTATCTTTGAGAACAAATGTCTAGTTTTTGTGTAAATGGTCGTATTAGATCATTATTTTGCGTTTCGGAAATTTTCACGAACACAGAAGAGTGCTTTAAATCTTTTTCTTCGTCGCCGTCGACCAGATTAGCACACAATTTATATCATTCCACACACTTACTCAAACCATTAAAAAAGCTACGATATCACTTAAACAATCAAAAACTTCATCCAAATACTTCACGATTTCATTGGGTGGCGTTACTATGGATTTTTGATATGACCGCCAAGACGCACTATTCTATTTATAGAATAGTCCGTAAAAACTTTTAAAGGAAGGTTATCGATTATTTTAAACTTTGTTCAATTTGAAATAAAATTCAAAAAATCATCAACTACACTTTTGGTGGGTTTATAATTGTACTTAGACATTTCACAGTATAATTTGGTTAATTTGACCCGAATTTGACCTCTTTGAAAAAAAAATGCTGAAAAACAATTACTGACATATTTTTCATTTGAAAAAAATACACATTACATGTATAGCAGGAATAATCCGATAGCAGGGGTCAGATTCGGGTCAAGAAAACCGCGCTATAAGCAATGTTTTGTTGTTTTTTTTTGGTTTTCTTTTTTTGGCCACACATTATTTTAATTATGAAATAACTTCATCTTTGTTGATGTGTCGGTGAATAAAGTCTGATGGGGGAGGAGTTATATGCAAAAGGTGAAATCCTAGGGCGGAGCATGAACTTTATTCATGGACAAATCAAATAGAAAATAAATTACATGTATATCCATTATAGCCCGATTACAACTATTAAATTAGTGTTATTACCCCTTATCTGTGCTTCAAACAGTTTTTAATCACCCAGTAGATGTAAAATTAATGAAAAAATAATGATATTGACGTGGGAAGAGTTTCTCTGAAACGGAAGCGCGTCATTTGGCACGTGGATTACATCACGTCAAAAGCAACAACAATGATGACATAGGTTAGAACGAATGGACGAAGAAATCTTTGTGCACAGTAAAAACTCTTGACTTATGAATTTTATTTATAAAGTTCTATGTAAATTCTTCTCGTTTCATATAATACGTTTTACACAGTCGTGTTATATAAGAGGATAAATAGTGGTTATGAAACACTATATTATATACTTTGTTTATTTATAAACAGATAAAAATGCGTTTTTGAATTTCCTATTTATCAATCAAAGTGCTGTCAGCACTGTAAATCGGACATCATTGAGAGGCTGGGATAGTGCAATAGTTTGCCAATCAAAAGGGCTCAAATTTGGACAATAAAAGTTGGTAAAATATTTGCCCAATTTGTCAGTTTTTTGTCTTAACACTCCATCTTTTTCCAGGACATCGCCAGCTCATGCAATCTCGTGGGTCCGATTTTGAAAGTTTGCCGATTCGATAGTCCTCTGCTAGTCTAAATTATTTCTTAGCAGATTTTTTTACGTTGTTATAATGAGCACACGCCAAGCTAAAAGCTTGTCTGTTAATATTATTCCTCTCTCTAGAGTTTAAAAGCCTGTTTAGCAACAAAATATTTTTCATTAAACTATTTACAATTTTGATTACCAACATGTTTGTTTTTCAAGCATTGGGTTTTCCCAAATACTATAAATGCATTTTGCCTCAAGAAACACGTGAAATCGGCAACTATGCTATTTATATCTTTGGTTTCTGACCAATCGATTAAATCTAGCAGCACTCTATGATTATTCATGAGTTATTCTAAAAATAGATCGCTCTTACTGCTATCCTATATCAGTTTATCGTATGTTTTTGTCGGTTTATTTGTTGTTGAATAATATTTCTTCATACTCAAATTTGAATTTATTGAAAATAGGATTGGAGCGTGATCAGAGTGCTCATTGAAATCAAATATTTCAAAATTACAAAATTATTTCTATTTGTTAACACATAGTCAACAGTACTCATTCCACCAGTAGACTTCCCACGCTCCCTGTCAGAGTGCAGACCAATGACAAACAACTTAATTGACACATTTCGAGCAGACGATGTCCATTTGCATCTACCACGTGGTCTGAATTTACGCGTGGGTTTTGACCGAGTGATAATCATAACAGAATTTGATTGGTTGTCAGCCCTACAACTGGTAAATGACCGTTCGAGAAAAAATCAGAGCAGTAATATTGTATAGTGCTACAAATTTATTATACAGTTAACCTATTGTACGTTTCAACTCCTTTACTCAACCGAAAATCTTGTTATAAACACTGAAAATACTAACTGGTAATTACTAAAAGCAAAAATTACATCAAATTTTGTATTAGCCTCTTCTCTATTTGTCGAAAAGTAAATAAGATAAAAACAAAGTTTGTAGATTGTGACTGAAAATGCCGTTTCTTCGGTGTTTGAAAACACATAATTTGGTTTGAACACATTGCTCAGAAGATAAAGGTAAAAATGTAGTGGGTCAAACAGACTGGATTTCTGGAGAACGGTATAAATCTCCGATTTAAAAAATTTCATCACGAATTTTTTATGATACATCCGAACATCGAGAGTGAACCAAAACTATTTTTAGAAAAGAATCATACAACTCGTAAATGGAGTAATCGAGTTTTTTTTTAATCTAGCTTCTTTATTGCTTTTCGGGGGGGTTATCGAGAAATAACGGTAGATTATCACTTGATAATCTCACCGCAAAAGCAGTGAAATTATCAAAAATTGTTACCCTGCTTTTGTGCATTTCATCCTATGTGACGTCATCTATGCGGGCGACGTCACAATGAACGTGCAAAATGACGCGCTTTACGAAAATATGTCCTAGGAATTTCACATTTTCTCTCATTTTTCCAATAAAGAAAAATAAATAATCGTTTGTTTTTCGAGTAAGATCGATTAATATTTCATTGAGTGAACAACAAAAGCTATACTTTCACCACTCGTGAAAATAAAGCTTTTGTTGTTCACTCAATGGAATATAAATCCATCTAACAATGAAACAAACGATTATCCTCTGTTTAATCAGCAATTTTACCAACATTAACAACAAAAAAGATGATGTTGTTTGATGCCATGTTGCGAAA
Organism: Fragum whitleyi; assembly: GCA_948146395.1. Taxonomy (NCBI): domain Eukaryota; kingdom Metazoa; phylum Mollusca; class Bivalvia; order Cardiida; family Cardiidae; genus Fragum; species Fragum whitleyi. The sequence goes on from OX411554.1 coordinate 48,386,463, forward strand.
TTTTCACGGTAACGAAAATCCCCCCCCCTCCCCCAAAAAAAGATACATGCCTTTTTAATGTTCTATATTATACGTAGGGCAGGTACGTGGGTCTATAACAAACAGCATAATTATATGCATACAAATATAAATTTAACTCAAGGGTAACGAGTTTACAGCGAAAACCTTTGTAGTTTGTAAAGGGCTATCATATGTACTTAAAACACACATTTTAGATATCGTTATCTTATCGTCCCCTTTCAGCTTTCTTATATCTAATGTTTCTCGTATGCATTTGAAATCTTGTGCGTGGGTTGTTGTTTTTCTTTCTACTTTTAAGGCTTTAGGTGTTATAAAAGCTAAATGTCTATATGATAAAATAAGTGATAAAAATGGATCCACAATTTGTACATGGACGTATAGTTTCTTTTTCTCCTGTTTTTCCCTTCCTTGTTTTCATAGTATCACAATGTTTCCTTAGATTCAATGTCCCCAAAAATGCAATTAATCACAATGGGAGAAAAATGGCTTAGCTACAATCTCATTCAAATTTTAGTAAGGGCATTTTTGCAAAATCACCAAAAGCGGAATACTTCAATTTTTCAGGTATGAAGCACGGAGAGTAAAGTCATGGGAGGTAAATTAATCACAGGGGGGAGAAAAATGGCTTAGCTACAATCTCATTCAAATTTTAGTAAGGGCATTTTTGCAAAATCACCAAAAGCAGAATACTTCAATATTTCAGGTATGAAGCACGGAGAGTAAAGTCATGGGAAGTAACTCTAGCATCAGTTCACCTAAAGGTATGGACTGTGTTACATAACTTTTAACTTTTATCAATTTTGGCCAACTGATTTCTGGTCCATATCTCTCAGACAGCGGAATATCTGTCAACTATCAATAAAGTTTTTTTTAAAGACGCCAAGGGACTGGTCCCAATGTCGACTTACAAATATAGTCCAGTCAAATTATGGTAGGACCCAAAACAAATTGCAACAAAAACAATGTTGTGTTTTTTGACATCAATAGACATACCCATTTAACATATATAAAGTAGGACAAAATCGGAAGATACGTATTTTGATTTTTTTCGCGATTTTTATAAAAGACTTTCCCGAAATGAACGTGTAAAGATTTGTTCACTGAAAACATGTTTAAGTATAAAGAAGAAGTTGTTGGTATATCAAAAGCCATGTAGTGGTTGGTAATAAGCTATTCGCTAATCGAAAATAGGATATTTTTTGTTATTTGGTCAGATTTAGTGAAAATTTGAAAAACATCTTACCCCACCCACTCATTTTAACATTGCGGAGTAGTAGAGAGTGTTCGCTTTGGCAAAAAAGGGGCATCGGTTTCAAGAGATAGGTCTGAAACATTTTTAACAGTCCAAAGTCTTTTCAATATCCAAGGTAAACCATTTTAGCCCCCCCCCTCCCCCATGTACAAAATTTTAGGTGAGCAAGTGTAACTAAGAATAGTTGTAGATATAATCACCAGTCTTATTAAGCACATTCGAAAAATCTTTCCAAAATTCAGATTTCAATTTATCATTTATTATTTTTAGATTGGTTTTTGGGTGACATGTTCTTTAGAATATATATAGATAGGTAGGGATAGGGATAATGCAAGTATTATGTGAAAACATGTTGCAAGAACAAACTATTTTGGCCTTACGTGTATAAGCAATTTGCTAGGTATAATCACGACATTATACGTTATTTGATATGCAGAAGCTTTAGGTCTAAATGTTTAGGATGAGATTCTTTTAAAATAATCTTAGTTCTTTTCACAGATTCTAAACTTCAACCTGTTTGTACTTTCAAAAGCAAATTCTCACAAATTTAATCTTTTTTTTTTTCAAAGCAGTCAGAAAATCACCTGTTTTGTTTGAAAAGGGTTTAACAATTCTATTAACAATTTCAAAACGCAGCACCTAACCATGGATTCCTGGTATTTTTCTCACCGATCTCGCTACAATCAGGGATCAAACCTTGAAACCCGTAATCTGCGCTTTGATGACACGGATTTATCTGGTACTGGTTCTTTCGAATGAAATGTGATTTTAGAACTATTGAATGATTACTTTAAAAGTAAATTGACTAACAAAAGAAAACTCTCAATGTCCAAATTTGCTTTTTAGATTTTGAGATTTTCACATTATGCGATAAGAACGTTTAAAATGAAAAGTTTTTAAAAAAGTGCATCACATCAATGACTTAGGAAACATATTTTGTTTGCCATTTGAAGAGTTTCGATAACATTTCTCATGAATAATGTGTTAAATTGAAGAATGGCAAAGGAATGAATTGGAAATACAGTGATCCAATTGCCAATTCGTTGGAAATTTTGAACTTTATTAAAAACAATACTCAATAAACTAAGTTTGATGTGGATAAAACATCAATTAAATCACTTATACAAAGCAAGTATGCTTTACTAGTAGCAAAAATATGAAATGATCCAGCCTTTCCTTCAAACTAGTAAGCCATGAATGGCTTGAGTCGCTCTACAGGCTTGAAATTTTTGTAATAGCAAATCATAGTTTTGACAAGATTTTTCAATATTTTTGTTTCTACTAATGTTGAAAATGATTTTCAAAGATTCTATTATAAAACATATAGAGAAATAGCCTCCGCCCATAAGACTCATTTTCCATCCAATCACAATAATGTTTGGCTGCATGATAATGGATCACAAAGGATTATAACAATGAAATTTGGTTTATATCCTTCACTTACATTCTGAGAAAACGATTTTCAAAGTTCCAACTATATAACATATAGAGAAATGACCTTTGCCAATAATAGACATATTTTTCATACAATCACAATATTTTTTTGTAGACTGACTCAAGAATCATTCCAGTAAAATTTGGTTGATATTCATCCATTAGATTCTGAGAAAATGATTCCACTATATAAAATAAAGAAAAATGACCTTCGTCCATATCATACATATTTTTCATCCAAACACAATATTTTTTGTAAACTGGTAAGGGGTCAGCAAAGGATCATTTGTGTAAAATTTAATTGGTATCCATCAATTAAAATCCGAGAAAACTCCCTTTTTACCATATTTGGAAATTAGCGACACCCATTTAATTAATGTTTTTCATTGGATCAAAATTTCTTGAACAACTTTGAAAGAGGGTCACCCAAGGATCATTCCTGTGAAGTTTGGTTGAAATTCATCAAGTAGTTTCTGATGAGAAGATTTTTAAAGAAAAAGTTTCCGACAAGGACGCATGGACGGACGCACGACGGACACTGCGCCATGACAATAGCACTAGTAGCCTTTGGCCAGTGGAGTTAAAAAATGAATGAAGAACAAATAATATCAAGCTTATACTTCAAAAATTTTCACTAAGTGAATGGTCACAAACAATTTATATCAAAATTATTAAAATAACAGAATATTGGAGGCATAAATATTAATTTGGAATGAAGTTGTCTATGGTATCTCTCCTAGTACCCTATTTAGATCGACCCCTATATTACGTGGCATATTTTTTGAAATTGGTAAAAACGCTATTATTAAAAAAAAAAAAAAAAAAAAAAAAAAAAAAGAAAAAATCAGGAAACCTGAATCTTAGATTTGAATAAGTTGACTAGATCATGGGCTAATAAATTACACAAAAATCTAGAAATGATTGAACAGATTTGCGAACTTGACCCTTTTGCAAATACGGTATGCGTAGGATATTTCCGCGAGATGAAAAAGAATAGGTTTTTTTTTTAATATTTGAAAAATATCAAGGATCCCAGCCTTAACAACGCTTGATAATCTACCAGCGTTGTTTATAAAGTTATATTAATTCCATATAATGTTCTTGAAATAACTAATGGGTTGATAATCGTAGACCTATGTTGAATAGGAGCTGGAGGCTTAGAAGGATGTTATGTTGGTCCTGGTGTGAAAAAAACTAGTAATCAATTGTTATGTGCTGCCCCCGCCCTATGTACCTGAAAGATTGTTGAAAACAGCATAAAATCATCATTCAAACAAACAAAACTTGAAATGACTTGTCTTGATATGAATAAGGTAATGCCAATTAGGTGTTATAAGAAACCATTTCAAATTTCTACCATATAAGACACTGATTTTAATTCATGTAAGAGAAAAGGGAGGATAATTTTGAAAATTTTAAAAGTTTAACCAAAAATCATTTACTTGGAGAACCTGGAGAAAAATTTAGGTTAAACTTTTTATAATGCCATCCAAGACACATAATCTAGAATCTTTTTGAAGCTTCAATAGGTTAATATTTAAGACATATTATTACGAAGGTTAAACAAGTTTGTAAAACCTAAAACTTTGGATTTTAAATGTATCTGAAATTGAAACAAAATTTTCTAAAAAAATGATCGTAATGCATCTGTGGTACCCCCCTTTAGGTTTATAAAATAACCAGGATTTTCAGTTGCGTATCTTACGTTTGCAAAGCCCCTTTTAATGTTTAGGTAAGGTAATTTCAGAATTTTAACAGTTTCTATGTGTCATTTTATTACTGAATTAAAAAGAAATGTAGCACTAGATTGGTGACCTATATACTGTACCTTCAATTTGAATTATTTGGAATTGACGTTTCAGAAAATTATTCTTAGACAGACATAGTAAAAACGATTCCATAAACAAATTTTTATCAAATACACAAATGTGCGTTATTATATAAAACAATGTGTCAAACTAGTTCAGGACCTCATCAACTCTCATCCTTTCCGACATATTTTACACAATCTGGTATCAAGAAAAGATAAGCTGATGACATTGTTGTCATAATAATAGGAAATAACAAAATTTAAATTCAATGACCACTGGGAGAGTCTACATGAGCCAAACTGGGATACATGGTCATGAAACAATTGCCTGTGGGATAGACAGACATTCAAAAAGATCAATCCAATAAAACAATATTGTTTTGAACTTGTTGATAAGGGTGTATTTGAAAATGTTTCAATACCAGAAACTATTTTTCTTTCAAAAGAAAGTTTCGCGGACAAAGGGTAAGGGATTCATCTTCTGAAGGTAAAAGATCCCAAGACTTTCAAATAGATAGTGTGTTTGTTTGTTTGAACGGGAGTTTACACCGCTTTCAGCAATCTTTAAGTTTTATCGCAGCGGCTGGAGCACTTAACACTGGATCCCTGGAATTTTTCACTCAAGTACTATCATTAAATCGTTTCCTAGCCTCTCACACATTAGTCTACGACTATCAGCCCTTTAGAGTAGGACAAGTTCCGCTGTCGGGTATCGAGCCCGGGACCTTTTGCATGATAAACCGACGCGCTATAACGGCGGCCAACAAATGGACAACTAGGAGTCCCGAAATAAGCTATTAAAGTAAAGAGGCGTATTACTTCCACGAGATTTGAGAACTAGAAAACCAACACATACAGAAGCAATCGGGAACCCTCGGCGATTACACGGAACAGACCTCGGGAATAATAAGGGCATAGATATAAATGCGCGTCATTTGGCACGTGGGTTCACATGACGTCATAATCATCAAACTGTCTTAAACAAAAACAAAAACAAAACAAAAAACAAAACAAAAAAAAATCAACGTAAGATTTAAACAGGGCATAATATACTTTGATAACAAAACGCAGTGTATATTGCGTTTTGTTATCAAATTATAATTAGTCCAAAAGATTTCCATAGACGGTCGGAAATAATGAATACATTCTTTTTTGACCAAACCACCGCCAGAAGCCGAATTTCTTAAAAATTGACCCGAAATTTTCACACTGAAGTCTGAGGTTCTATCAAGCTTACAGAAAAAAACGAGCGATGATCTGAATATTTCAGAAAATTCCGGGAAACCTGAAAATCAGATTAATTTTTACTTATGAATACATAAAGAAATGCTTTTCATTTGACCTTTAAATCTTATATTTAATCACAAAATTTTAATTCAAATATAAAGAGAAAATTTGTTGTTGTTTTTTTATAATGATATACTTAAAGAATATAAGCAATTGATCTACTAATTTTAATTTTTTAAATGAAATACTTCTTCTTTGTAAGTGCAACATAGATAATTTCTGTAAAAAATGAGTCCTGTCTTTTTCATGTTTGTAGCCGAAACTAGCGGACAGATTTATGAATATACTTGGTCATGTGCTGGGTAGAGAAGAATGGAGACTTTGGGAAATGGACGTGGAACGGATCGTGATTCATCCGGGATATTTGAGATCAGGTACGCCACTTATCTGTTTACTATGTGCTAGTGTTTTCCACTGCTTATGAACGACATTATTTATATTGAGTTTATAGCTATTTTGGATATATATATACACTTTAGGAGAGAGACGACATATGGAAATTGTAACGTTATATCGTCCACGAGTTTCTAAAGCCTCGAAAAACCAGCCTATGTGCTAAAATCGAATTAGTAGGATATAATGTTAAAAGCCGATGCAAACCCTAAAATTTAGTTTTGCAAATGTATTAAAGATACATTTTAACCGCTAGGATGATAATTTTAAACAAGTGTTGGACTAAAGCAAATCTATTGAGAAGTAAACCCCAAAACATGTTTCACCAACGCAACGCTCTGCCAGATCAACAATATCACAGAATACTTTTCTATATGTGTTTTCAAGAACCATTACAAAGGTTTTGGGCGTTTTTATAGTTACCGGAGCGATTTGATTGGTAAGATTGAGCATTTGAATTGCCATTCATGGAGCTTTGATCGAGCGATTTAGAACGGAGTCAATCAGTGCTTTTGATTTTACTTTGTTGTAACCGTAATAATCTCGATTCACTTCCATCTTTGAAATAACCAGACGTAAGGACAATTGAGCCTGTGCATGAGATTTCCATCGATTTCAAATGTGCGCCAAGAAAAGACTCTGGCCAGCCTGTGCATCTGCACAGTCTGACAAGGGTCTCTATTTTTGCGCTTTGGAGAAAGAAAGGGTTCATATTGTCTTTAGAAAGTCAGGCAATCTTCTAATTATACTACGTGATAGTAAGGTTGGGTTATGTTGGCCCTTCACGCACATGTCAAATTGTTCGAAATGTCACGCACAGGCTCAATTATTATACCTATTTTGCTTGTTAGTCTTAAGTTTAGTGTCGTATGACATCCCATTCTGTAAGAAAAATGTCTTTTGTGTCTCTCAAACAAATAATCGTTTAAACAATCTAGATTTATTATTACATCATATTTTTTCCATTCTAGCTTAATTCTTTTATCTTGTAAACAAATAATTGTTCAAACAATACTCGATTTATTATTACAGATATGTGGAGAAATGACATTGCCCTGGTGAAGCTAGAGAAGCCTGTGCCATCCGGTCCTGAGTTCGATCGGATCATGGAAATAACTTTACCAGAGCCAGGAGATGATAGCTTTCCCCAGATTGGTCAGCATTGTACATTCACTGGATGGGGCTGTACGTCCGTTGGTTAGTCTTTTGATCTAATTATTTTGTATAAGTCACACCGTTTCAAAGTGTTTTTTTTTACCCTGAATAATTTAATCTTATATGTTTACATCTATTTTTCTGATTTGGCTAAATATTGGTTTTATTTCAAAAACTTTTTTTATTCCGCAGATATTTTGAAGTTCTGTAACCAATCCCTTTCATTAGTGATGAATCTTACATTTTTGCTTCGTGATATTAAATTATAAGAGATGAAGAGAGTATTTGTAAATTTTATAGAGGTATGAAACTTGAACCCTTATCAGACTTATGTATTTATCTGCTTCGCGGATCCATACTATGTGTTAGGTTTTTTAGCTCCACTGGCAGAAGCAAGGTATTGTCATGGCGGGGTGTCCGTTGTGCTTCCGTCAGTCCGTGCGTACGTCCGTGCGTAGATTATTTCTTTAAACATCTTCTCCTCCCAAACCATTGGGCTTATTTTAATAAAACTTGGTAGAAATGATCCTTTGGTAGCCCTCTTCTTAAATTGTTCATGAAATTTTGATTAACCCCCAAATATGGGCGTGGCAGGGCGTGGCATTTTTTCACTTTGAAATCTTAAAAAATCTTCTTCTCCCAAACCATCGGGCCAATTTTAATGAAACTCGGCATGGATGTTCTTAGGATGACCCTTTAATCAAATTGTTCAAGAAATTTTGATAGGCCCATAGATATGGGCGTGGTAGGGCGGGGCTTATTTAGCCCGAAATCTTTAAACGATATCTCCTCCTGAGCCACTGGGCTGATTTCAATGAAACTTTACTAGAATGTTCCTTGGGTGACCTTTTACTTAAATTGTTAAAAAAAATTGATTGTCCCATAAATATGGGCGTGGCAGGGTGGTTTTATTTTGAGCCCGAAATCTTTGAAGGGCATCTCCTCTTGAACCACTGAGCAGATTTAAATGAAACTTTACCAGAATGTCTTAGCTGACCCTATACTGAAATTTATCTCAAAATTTAGTTTGGACCATAGATATAGGCGATGCAAGGTGGGGCTGATTAAGAGCCCGAAATCTTTGAAGAACATCTCCTCCTGACCTCTGATATCTTCCTTGGGTGACCTTTTCAAAAATTGTTCGCGAAATTTTGAGTGGCCAATGAATATGGTTGTGTTGTGATTGTGGGGTGGGGAGGGGGGGGGGGCTCATTTGAGCCCGAAATCTTTGAACGACATCTTCTTCTGAATCACTGGGCAGATAGCAATGAAACTTTACCTAGAATGTTCGTTGGGTGACCCTGTCCAAAAATTACTCGCGAAATATTTGATTGGCCGATAAATATGGGAAGGGGAGGGCTGATTTAGAGCCCGAAATCTTTGAATGACATCTCCTCCTGAATCTATTGTTTTAATAAGATGGGTGAGGGATTCCGGTTCATGGTGATTGAGTATTTTAATGTAATGTGGGCCAGACCCAGTTAATCATTATAAAATAGATCTTGTGAGTTTTGTTCTCATTAAAAGAAAGCTTTATTAAATGAAAGTCTAAAGATGTTAAAGCCAGTGGAGTAATACAGGCCCACTTGGGCCTCTTGTTTAGCAACATATCTCCATGAAATCAACAATAACTCTCCTCATCTTTTTTATATAATCCTTGGTAAAAGTGCACAGAGGTCACTGAATGTAAAAGATCAGCCCTGCGTTCAGGATCACAAAACTGTTCCAACAGTTTGCCGTTTTCCCCGCTTTGCACGTGCACTTGCGTGCAAAGCGGGAAATAATTGGCAACCTGTCCTACCGTCTTGCCATCCTGCACACAGGGCTGATCTTGTTATCCTTCTTTATGGTTTTAAGGTAACGTGTCGTGGCTTCAAATGACGCCATATGTTTACAGAGAACTTTTTAAAACGAGCTTATTCAGATTGTAGCTACGAAGTTTAGGATGCAATTTACGATAAAGTGTTCTGTTTTGTTTTCATTTTCTAGGAGGAGGGACCTCACAAAGAGCCATGTCTGTTCAATTACCAATCGAATCTAATTCCAACTGTAATCGTTATTTTCGTCCAAATTCAATGGACGGGCGTCTTTGTGCTGGGTTCAGAAGAAACAGGGGAAATATAGGCATATGTCCGGTTGGTTATAATTTCGAGGAATTGTGATCCGTCACGCAAAAAGGGCCTATCTTGGCGGTGCGAAAATTGCCGGCCCTAGTCAGTTTGCGAAGACTACACAAAATGACTTGGATCGAAACTTTTCACAGTTGTGTTATTTTCTGAATCTAGAGTGATCATTAATATACAAAAGAAATTTTGAATTGTTACCTCTGGTTGAGAACTGCTGGATTCGATCTTTTTCAATTTACACGATTCTGATATCGTCCCTATTCGCCTGACGGGTTACAATTGATAATTATCCGTATGAAACTTTCTTTTCAAATCTGATATGTGAGTTTGATTCCCGGCTTTGCAAATTTTCATTCGACATTTTACAAAAAGTCTTGTGGCAGGCGCAATAAGAATCCAAACCATCGGTAAACAAATTGAGCGTTATCTGCGCATGTCATATTCTCCGAAGATTGACATGTCTTCGGGACCGTATCACTTATCCAGACTGGGATTAATATTACTACCTCGTACGCATAACTCCGTATTCTATCGCCAAAAAGTAGTAAATGAAGAATTTCAATTAAAATTTCATTTTTGTGGAAATCAAACTTAATTTTGCCCCTTAAATTAGTTGACAAAAATATTGGTTTAAATTGCGAAAAAATATATTTTTTCAAAAAAGTTGTTTGCTTGAGATCTATTTATACTGTACACGTCCATTTGATGGCCGCTGACATTTTGAAAGTAGTTCGACGGAATCGGCCGAGTTGTCACGAATAACACTACCCAGAATCCTCAAATCAGATAGGCCAGTATTTGAAAAATGCCACCTATCGGAAGATAACGCAAATTGAGACCATGTCTTGTGGATTTGATGAAGTCATTTCGTTCTAATTGAAAAGACGACAGGAAACCAAGTAAACAGTCTCAGCGATTTAACTCAATACTGTTGAAAATTTCGTTAAACTCATTACAAATCAAGAAAATATAACAGTTTATCTTTTGTATATATTCTTGTAGAGTTTTGTGTGGATCAATATTGAAATAATAATAATGATAATAATGTTAATGATAATAATAATAATAATAATAATAATATTAATAATAATAATAATGATAATAATAATTTCAGTTGGGTTCATGAAATTTCGTGCACTCTGATTGGCTGAATAATTCGTTTGATTCCGCAATAAAATCAATTTTGAGTATGCAGCTGTTTTGTAAGCTTGCGCACAAAGTAGTTCCATTTGAAATCTGTCTGGAGAAATATTTACATTTTTGTTTCAAAATATCAAATGTGCCCGTGCGTGAGATTTCCAACAATTTCAAATATGCACAAAGCAAAGAGTCTTGCCAGTCTGTGCATCCGGGTTTATAAATAGATAAGGTATCAAAGTATCTGTATCTTGATTTTTACAGTTTGTGGCTTTCTACGATACTCAATGTTTGCACCTCACGAACATTTCAAATTGTTTGAAATGTTACGCAAAGGCTCAAATTTTAAGAGTTGGAGAGAGTACTTATTGATCTCGTAGATTAATTATGTGACGCTGGCTTGCTAGCTCAGCTTTAACACATTTGGCTGTCAATCCTGCATACTCAAAATTGATTTTATTGCGGAATCAAACGAATTATTCAGCAAATCAGAGTGAATGAATTTTATAATATAATCAAATGTTGTGGTTTTATTGATGTAAGAAATGACAGGAAACCTTTTGTTTTGTTTTCTTGTTTGAATGGGGTTTTATGCCGCTTTCAACAATCTTTCAGTTATATCGCGGTGGCTGGAGCATCTTACAATGGATTCCTGGTATTCATAAACCATTACTATCAATACATCCTTTCCTAGCCTCCAGATGAGAAACCTTTGGTAGGTGCACTGGCCGTCGAGATAAAACTGCAATAAGGTTGAAATTACTAGCAAAAAACATGTGAAATTGTGTCAAGCGAACTTATATAACTGAAGTGTTTACTTTTTTGATAAATTTCGTGTTTAACTGGCAACTTGCGTGACTTTTATGCACTCCTATTGATAACATGAGTAGACCTTTTCGAAATCTTCGAATCATGATAAAAAGGACACATTTCAAGAGACGGATTTGTTTTTTGATTTTTGCCGTAGAAAAAATTATGTGATCCGTCACGCGAATAAGTACCATCTGGGTGGTACGTAGAGTATTGAGGTCCTAGTCAGACTGAGCGGGTCGAAACTTTTCAAAATTGCATGATTTTCTGAATCTAAAATGACCACTCTAACTTTCTGTATTCGACCTTCAAAGCTGCGACATCAGGTTGACCGTTGAGGGACCATAACTCTTTTTTATATTGATTTTACAGAGTCCTCGGATTGTCCCTTTTCGCGTGACTGTTAATCATTTTATTATAAGTTTCGTCAGTGAATACGAACGGACTGATTGGTCGATTTAAGTTCTTTACCTCCATGAATGAAAACAAATATTCTCTTTGAATAGTACGCCAGATTAGGATCAATTCTTTTTGAAGTTTATATATACCCATTTTGGGATTAGTCCGAATAATTGAGATTAGTCCGAATAATTAAGATCCCTCTAACAAAATTACGTTTTTGACTCATATTACAGGGTGATTCTGGTGCCCCGCTAGTCTGTAAGAACAACAGGAACCAGTGGATCCAAGTGGGCGTGGCTAGTTTTACAAGCAAGGATAACCCCGATAAATTTCCAGGGGTTTTCTCAAGAGTTTCCGATTTTGTTGGCTGGATAAGAAATTTTGTTTAATCGATATATCGTTTATGCAGCTAGTTAAGGAAAAGCTTGCTATTAGTGAAAATTTAACTGGAAAATATTTGGATAGACAGTAAACAAGGTTATTTGGAAATATCGAATTAACAGCAAACCAGGGATTCGATCTTTTTAGTACCAATTAAATTGTTTTGGGTTTTTTTTTGTTTGTTCGACTTGGGTTTCAGGCCGCTTTCAACAAACGTGCATTTATGTCATGCGGCTGGAGCACATAGCATTGGAAGTCTGGCATCTCTCGCACCAGTACTAATATTATGACCCTTCCGAGCCTCCAGCTACTATCTGACATTGGCCAACGATTAATCCATCGGTAGGAGACAAATTGTCGGAAGGGATGAGTGCCGCTGTCGGGGATCGATCCTGTGACCTCGTGATTTGGAGGTCGACGCGCTACTAACTGCGATATGACGTCGGCAACCAATTAAATTGGACCAACAATCCTGTCATTCGGTATGGATCGCAAACCACTCTTGAAACTCTCTACGCATGTAGATACGGCTAATTCGATAAGGTTTCTGGGTGCTTCGCAGGTGTTTCCCCATTCTAAAAGATGGCATACAGTTAGTTACATTGTGAAATTGACATTCATCTCAATCAAAACCATTCTTAAACGATCACTCAGCGCTCCAATCATTCATTCCAAACACTCACTCAAACCATTCATAAACGCTCAAACCCATTGAAAATTATAGAATCAACAACTTCATTTAAAATTAACTTGGATAGAAAAAAATCGCGATTTCGGTGACATAATTCAAATTGTAAGCGTCTAATAGGTTCTTGAAGAAATAGAAAGTTATCTATAGAATTAGTTTGCATTTTTTATTAAAGGGAGGTAATCAATATCACTAATTTTGTTCATCCTGAACAAAATTTGTGATATAGGATTACCTCCCATCAAATTCACTCAAAACTCGCTCCACACACTCATTCAATTTCATTCCTTAATCATTCCAAAATCATTCACCTTGTCAATTTTACGATGTTTTTAACTGTATTAGCCGAAAACTCTTCAATGATTTTGGCGGTTTATCGGAATTAACTGTGTATCATCATTTAATAATCCCTAACATTTTCACTGTTCGTATCATTTTATGCCAAAAAGAAATAAAATAATCTTTTGTTTTTTTTGTTAAAATCGAATAATATCTCATTTTGTGAGCAATAAAAGCTATATTTTCACTTGTGTCTCTGCCACTCGTAAAATATAGTTTTTGCTGTTCACTAAATGAAATATCCTATTTATAGTTTATATGTAAAATTGTATCTGAGTTTTTCTTTTAAACAACTTGATCCTTCTGAAAAAAAAGAGTAATTGATTTATTTTTTCCCATACAGGTCGAAATGCTATGTACACAAAATAAAAAAAACCTTTTTGCATTATGTGTCAAAACTTTAAAAGAAATCTAGGCTTTTTAGCTTGCTCGAGCTCAATTTGATCAATGATATTTTGTATGATTTGATTGTATCAATACTTTATGTGCATCGTCATCATTATTTTTAGTCCAACATCTTTCAAAAATCGCTCACCTGATCAATTTCAAGATTTCATACAGTCCTGTATTAACCGCTCCCTTCTTGATTCGCCCCTGGGGCATACTAAGAACAGTAAATCAAACTACCATTTTGTACTGAAAGGCTTAAAGTCAAAGGATTATGTCTAAATTTATTTTTTAATATAAGACGATAATCATCAAACATATAAATTAATATACGTGACCCGTCACGCGAAAAGGGACCATCATAGTAGTGCGTAAAAAGTCGACTCTAGTCAGATTGCGCGGACTGCGCAAACTGACTAGGATCGAAACTTTTTGCACTTACCTTAGTTTCTGAATATAGAATGATCGATCAATCTATCTTCCCGTGAAAGAATTTTTGAAATTCGACCTCTGGTTGACATGTGCTGGACCGAATCTCTTTTTTCAAACATGAGTTCTCAGACGGTCCCCTTTCGCGTGACGGGTCACATATATAATTCAAAGTACGAATGCCAAAGGTTCCATCTATCTAGAGCATGTCCCTAGGTCCGAAACCATGGTAATATTTGGTGTCTTGCATTTCTCCTTTCGAAACTCGCACCTAAAATGAAAAGAGGATATTCAATGAGTTGTAAAATACAGAATTTATTGCATACAGGTAACCGTATCGTGAGATTGACACCCTCTCGGTCAAAACCATTCAAAATCGCTCATTCAGAGCTCCAATTATTCATTCGAAACACTCAGTCTAACACTCAAAACACTGCAAAGTCTTTCAACAACGCTTCGAAATCTTTAAGAATGACCCACATTTCATTTAAATATTGGCACGATTTATCTGGCCGAAGCTGATTTTAAGCACCTGGCTAGTCCGTGAAGAGACTGAATCAGAAAATGTTGTAGAATTTGTTAAAGGGAGTTAAAAAAAATCGTTAATTTTGTCCAATTCGGCGATATTATTGTTGTGTTTTATCCCCCTTAAAACTCATTCAAAACTTCTCTCACTCATTTAATTTCATTTCAAAATTATTCAAAAATCATTCATCTTGTCAATTTCACGATGTTATAAACATATTGTAGATATTTGCAAAGTTTTGTCTAATTTTTTGCTAGTTAAATAACGTTGCTTTTATGGGAAAATATGCTATTTATAGAAGAGCATACATTTATCGGAATTCTCAGTTATTTTGTTATCTTGCGCGCAAAGAAGTTCTATAAATTTTTAATCGGTATTAGAAATCTCCCCTTTTCCTGCTTCAAGATATTAAATCATAAGATATGACAATAGTTTTTTCTTTGTTATTTCATTGAGGTATGAAACTAAAAAACATTATCTCAGTCATGTATTAATCCGCTTCGCGTATTCATACATAAGTGGGATTGGGCTATTTATTAAAACTAAAGACATCACATGCATTATGACTAGGTAGTCTTAATTTCTTTTTTTTTTTCAAAAAATAATCATAAAGGAAGACAAACGATTAACTTTTGTTTCAAGCGTCGCCTTTAAAGCGCAGTTTGTAGCGCGTCGGACTGTTAATCATGTGGTCACGGGGTCGATAACGGTGGGACTCATCCTTTCTAACAGTTTGTTTCCAACAAAATGCTTGATAATCGGTAACCTATGTTGGCTAGCAGCTGGAGGCTAGGAAAGGATATAATGGAAGAGCTGGTGCGAGAAATACCAAAAATCAGTTGTTAGGTGCCCCACCACCGCGATATGACTGAAAAATAATCAAAAGCGGTGTTAAACCCCATTCAAGCAAGCAAAGTAGCAGTAAATAATTTAAGCACAAAAATCTTTGATCCAGGTTATTCTGGGTTATCCGCTTGATTTTCTGCATCTAGAATTATCATTCTTCCTTCCTTTTATAATCATATTTGATCCGTTACGCTAAAAGACCATCTTGGAACAATAAGAGCCTGGTTCCAGTAGGGAAGGGGCAATCGAATATCGCATTTGAAACTTCTTTAGACAAGATGATAGAAAGAACAATTAAAACATTCAGAGTACATGTTTCTGCCAAATGCGAAAAGCCTAGACTATACTCTAGTCAGCCTGCGCAAACTGCTATCGACACATCATGCAATACCGTGATCATCCGTGTTCGACTGATGGGGCACGTTTACATTTTGCATGATTTATAATTTATATCCTTAATTCAGGATGACACTTGACGATGAACATTGTTTACAAATTACTCGCGCTTTGCACGTTCACTTGCGTTCACGTGCAAAGCAAGATAAATTTACAAACAGTTAACAACGTTGTGTCATCCTGAACGCGGGTCTGGTTGGTCTTTTTCGGGATTCAAACATTTATTTTACGTAACATCAAGATGGTTTCAATCAGCGTGATAAGTCGGATTTACTTACTCGTTCGGATAGAAAGCTCCATCTGATCCGCAGATAATGTTAAATCCGGAACACACCAACATATCTGCGTTCTTACAGAATACATCCAGAGCAATGCCGTGAGCTGGATCGACGGTTGATGCCGCTGTTTGTGGCACGTTTGTTGAAGCAGCAACCTGGACAGTGGACGCTTGGATACCCTGCGTGGATTGAGTCAATAAAGCGCCTAACGTGCTCTCCGTTTTCGTGCCACCATATGTTGATTCGGTTTTTAGTCCACCGTAAGTTGATTGCGTCACAACCCCACCATAAGTTGATTCAGTTATGAGTCCGCCGTAAGTTGATTGAGTTTTGATTCCGCTATCAGTCGAATATGCAATTGGGATTTGTGTTGACTGCACAGGTGCGGTAGAATTTTGGGTGTCCGATGTTGCTGGTGATGTCATCGGTGTCGTAATAACACACGGTCCATGATTCTGTACCTTCAATGCAACAGGGTGGTTTCCGTGCAGGTTGTGTTCCGAACGACATCGTGCTTGTGTGAACAGACAACTGTAAATATGATTTAAAAACACAGTTATCGTTATTATTAATTAATTATAATTATAGAATAGGCATCATTAACGACAGTTCAGTAACGACTAATCGTTATGTAACGTTATTCTGCGTTATTAATGAACTGGCAGGGCGGGGCTTCGCAATGACGTAATTTCATGATTTGGCGAGTTAACTTTTAAATATTTTGGGTTCCATTGAAATAGCAATAATCGTGAACGCGTGCAAATAACTGTATAACTCTAACCAAAAATCAAAAGAATTCACGTGCTTATTTAGAGTGAACGCATTTCATTAGTTGGTTACCAAAGTCTCGAAACTTCAGTTTAGACAAGCTGAAGAAGTTACGAGGGTTTGGTTACCAACCTACTTTTTAAGTTCTCAAGTTATATATATCGACTCCCTGTAGAAGTAAGTAATTCTAAATAAAAGCTGATTTATCCTAACCTTAAGTGCAACGGCCCATTACTTAGGCTCCGCCCAGGGCATTTATCTTGGATAATATCTAGCTGCAATTTGTCATAAGACATTTGACAGTATCTAATGTCTCTTTCTTCAATCCTTTTCTGTTGATCATTGAAATTTTCTGATAGATTATCGCTAGGTCATTTCATCGAAAAATCAGTTTAATTACGATAAGATTTATTCCTGCTTTCGTTGAAATCACCAGCATGCTGTCATCTCAGACTGCACAGTAGACTATGTGAATGAAGAGACTTTAGCGAATATTCCTTAATGACATGCCATTTTATTTTACACTAGCATTAAAAGAATAAAATAACCGTTTGTTTTACATTAATGATCGACGAATTTTCAATCAAGTGAACAATAAAAGGTTTCTTGGTAACTGGTGCCTCCGTCTCTTTCACAAGATAAAACATTTAAAGATCTTCAAAAAAAAAAAAAAAAAAAAAAAAAAAAAACCACACACAACAACAAACATAAAAACAAAATCGAATAATCGGCGAAATTTACCAGTAATAACCTACTGATATTTCTCGATAATATACCGGAAAGAATAAGAGAAATAGAGGATAATCGTTTGTTTCAGTGTAAGATCGATTTATATTCATTGAGTGAAAAACAAAAGTTATATTTTCACGAGTGGCGGAGCCCCGAGTGAAAATATAGCTTTTGTTGTTCACGAAATGAAATATTAATCGATCTTACTCGAAAAACAAACGCTTATTCTATTTCCTTATTGCAAAAATGAGACAAAATGTGAAATTTCTAGGACATATTTTCGTGAAGCGCGTCATTTTGCGCGTGATTGCTATGCAACGTTCATTGTGAAGTCACTTATTTCGCCCCGCATAGATGACGTCAAATAGGATGAAATGTTCAAAAGCAGGGTATAAGTTTTTGATAATCTCACAGCTTTTGCGGTGAGTTTATCAAGTGATAATCTACCGTTATTTCTCGATAAACCACCGAAAAGCATTAAAGAAAAAGGTCGATTACCCTCGAAAGCAGAAACAAGCAAAGTGCACTTTTAGTCAAATTCGTTTGTTTGTCGATTTTGATTCCTTATGTTCCTTCAACCTTATGTCAAAGGCTCAGTTCTGTAGCTTTATTAGGTACAGTGAAAATATCGTGAAATTGCCATTCATCTCAGTCAAAACCATTTTAAAATACTGACTCAGTGCTCCTTTCATTCATCCTAAACACTCACTCAAACAATTTTGCAAAAAGCTTCAAAATTACTAAGAATGATAAGATTAACACCCTGATTCAATTGATTGATTAATTGAAGTTTTATGCTACTTTCAACATTCTTTTAGTTATATCGCTGCGGCTGGAGTACCTAACAATGGATTCCTGGTATTTCTTTCACCGGTACAACTACCACATCCTTTTTTAGCCTTCAGCTGCTATCTCACATAGGTCTACGATTATCAACCAATTGGTGAGAGACCAATAGACGGAGAAAATGAGTGTCGCCGTCGGGGATCGAACCCGGAACTTGATTCAAAATAAAAATTCAACATTTCAATAAAAATTTGAATTTTGTAAGGTATATTGGGTTCGTGAAGACAGAAAGCAGCTATTCATATAAGCTGTATGCATATCTTATTCAAGGGGTGTAATAAATTCGCTCATTTTGTTCATCCTGAATAAAATTAAAAAAATTGTTATCTCACTTGAATTTCACTCAAAACTCGCTCCACAAACTCATCGAATTTCACCAAATCATTCCGAAATCATTCATCCTATTAATTTCACGATGTTCTTGACTGTAAGCCAATGATCTTAGATGCATTGCCAAAAAACACAATCCGCCGCTATCGCCTTTGAATTTACGAGCTACGAATCACGAGTTCAGTGCGCTCATCGTAGAATTTTAAAGGCAAATCTTACTGATTATCATATGTAACTCCGTCCTCGCCACATATTTTCTCGTCCTGGTCCAAAAGGTGATCATTACAATCAAAGGCAAGAATGGTCTGACAGAACCGCACAGTAAATATCAGGTCAACGTTCTCGATGGCCGTGTCGATTTCACTTCCGGTACAAGTGTGGTGATGGTTACAAGCGTTGCCATGGACATATCCTGCGAATTTGTTAACGAAACGAAAACTATTAAAAAAACTTAAACGAAAAGGGGGCAATATGGGAAATACGTAAAAATTGTAAATAGATTGGGTCGAATCGAGGTACAACAGAAGTCCTGTACGGCAAATATATACATTTACGATTACCAGATGAGGTCAATGAACGACATTTGATATATTATGTCATGTCGTCCCTTATCCCGATCATTTTTTTGTTTTTGCTTGCAATGCCATGATATGTATATTTATCTTTTAACTATACAAATATCCGTGTGATAACATCCCGTATGATATTTTTCATGATACCACTTAGTGATTTAATGCGGTTTATTTTAGAAACTTACATTTATGTTAGAAACATCTACGAAAACAAGACAAAAAGAGATTATAAGATAAACATAATACATACTTAAAATGTATTGTATGAAAAAATATCTAACTCGGTTGTGGGAATCGATAACTGTCTCGGCAGAGCATCGACAATGATCAATTTTCCCAACATTATTAGATATTTTTCTCATACAAAACACTAAGTACGTATTATATATTTATCTGAAAGTAAAGAATATTTAAGACAAAAGAAACTTTACATTCTTCTTTGAATGTTTTGACTGACTTTCATTGATTGTTCGCCAAATTTATTGATAAGTGCTAACCGAGCTAACCAATATTCATTTTGAGTGCATTTCGTTGCTCAGTCCCACGTACTCGTTTACCCCGATAATGAGAAAACAAATTTATTTGCACAATTCAATTGAAACGGATAGACTAAAGCCATCGAATAAAGACAGAAATCAGACTGTGGATATGCGTAAAGCTTGCTATTCGTTATTTACATCGCCCTTCAATCTGGGGTCTCGACACATGCTATTCACAATCCAACAGCTCGTTTTAGAACTGCCAGACCCAAATAAAATGGTCTGACCGTACCGTAAGAAACGACAGGAAACTATGGATAGGTACAAGACTAATATAAGTTAAAGTGATTCAGTATTGTTAATAATGACGGGAAGACAAAAAAGTTTATTATTTGTATCGAAAGCATTGTACGGGGAGTTTACACTCGGTTAAGCAGGAAGTTAAAGTAAATTTCTTAGTCTAAACTAAAAGTAAATATTCATCTATTTAAGGCCTTATTCGCCTATGTAACGACATAATAAAATAATAATAAAAAATAAAAAAACACTCACAGGCCTAAACAGCACGATTTTACAAATGCTTAAATCCAAATTGTAAACACAATATGGCGGATTGCATAGAGTCGCATTGCTTTTTTCGAATGTGCGTAACCATGCGGGTAAAGTTCGCTAATTTCCAGATTGCTAGTTACCGAATATTTTACAAATGTGACCCGTCACACGAAAAGGGGCCATCTGGGAAGTGCGTAAATCTCCGACCCTTGTCAGACTGCGCTGATTTGCACAGACTGACCAGGGGCGAAATTTGTCTCACTTTGCTTATTTTCTGAATCTAAGATCAATCTCTCTTTTAGTGAAAGAACTTTGAAATGCGACCTCTGGTTGACCTGTACTAGAAACAATCCTTTTTCCAAATATCCGTTTAAGGTAGTTCCGAGATGGGACCTGTTCGCGTGACGGGTCACACGTATCTTGTACATAAGTTGTCTTTAATGTGATGAACGTTCTCTTTAAACCTAAATAGTATTACCAGCTGTAAGCCTAAATGTAATTTAGATAATTTTCCAACAGAGACTAATGGGGCATCAAGTTTTATTTAAAAAAGGGCGAAATTGCGATCTTCAGCGCTATGAATCATTCTATCAGAATGAATCGAACAACGAATTTATTCAATTCTTCTACTCTCATTTCTCGTTTAAAGATAAGAACCCTTGAAATCGTGCCGACAAACCGCGATCAAAATACTTTTCAAATAGCTCACCCACTCTATTTGAATTTACGCCACTACTCCTTGAACTCGTTCAAAACGCCATGATATCGCTCTAAACGCCCTTCATTCGAATCCCCTATTTAGCTGGGTTAAATTTTGAAGCTTCAGATTGGTCGACAAAGACACTCAAATCAATACAATTATATATATCTATATAAATCTATATCTATCTATAGTTATCTATCTATATATTTATATAGGCGTTCCTTATATATCGATGATTTCGTTTAAGGTGGCAATGGACAGCGGTCTCCCGACTCTATAAACCGGAAGTGGGTTTTCGTTTATTTTACGGCTCTTTTTGCGCGTTGTTTAATAAGACCGGTTTTCGTAAGAGTCTACTTATGGAAATAACGTAGAATAATGATGGTAAAACTTCATAATTTAGCTCTTTTTCAACATTTGATATTAATTGAATGACTGGATCATTAAATTTAACAATAGAAATGCGTATAAAACGTCATTCGATTAGGGGGGAACACTGAAAAATAACGAAAAACTTTCTTATTTGCATGGAAAGGTGTGCTGAATTTTTTACCAAATAAAGGAAAAATAGGGATTATAAACATATCGGAAAATAAGAAAAATTCATTGGGTAATTTCTTCAAAAAAAAGGTTTTTGTGGCATTTTTACCTAGTAAAATTACAAAAATTAGCGCATTTTAAACTTTTGAAAGCAAATTGTGCAAATGCAATTGATCAAAGAGAAATTTTCTTGTCGATAGCCATTGTGTACATGTATTAGGTCTATCAAAATGTATTTGTTTTATAGCTATAACTTAGGACAGGGTTTATACTAGACCTAAAACGAATATAACCGTTTTACTGAAAAATGACCTATACCACTCAAGGGCAAATAACTCTAGCATGAAAACGAGCGTGGAAAGGTACCTTCAAATTTTGATATAATGACTACACAATGTTAATCTACAACATATGTGACCAAGAAAATAATTCATTGGGCGGAAAAAAATGGCGCCATGTGTCCATTGCTACCTTAAGATGAACGAAATTAGCTATATTTTAGTCATTAAATGTTACCCTCCTTAAGTTTCATTCAAATCGCGATCGTACAAATCATGCAAATCGAATTTCAAAAGCACTAAGAAAACATTCTTCTTGTCATTTTTTACGATATTGTAAAATACAACCGTGGATAAATCAAATGAAAAAAAAAAATGATTACATTCAGTCCAGACAAACCTATCAAAATCCCACAGATAGTCGCAAATAAAATCATGATTGTTTCGACCGGATTATCTTTGATTCTATGTCTTATCTCTGTAAATTTCTTTTCTTTAAACTGTCATGTAAGATGCCCTCCTTTTATCCCTTATTTGTTGTGAACAGTATGATTTCGGAAATACATCCCTGTGTGTTAAGATTGAAAACGTTCGTGGAACCAGGGGTGTTGAATTTCCATGCCCCACTTGCCCGACACGGGTTTTTTAAATCGGGCTGTGAAGCCCGCCCGAATTTATATATACCGTTTTCCATACATCCAATCTGTTGGACACACTACATTTTTACCTTTATCTTCTAAGCAATGTGTTCGAGCCAAACTATGTGTTTTCAAACACAGAAGAAATGGCCTTTTCAGTCATAATCTACCAACTTTTTTTTTATCTTATTTACTTTTGCGACTAATAAGGAAGAGGCAAATAGAAAATTTGATGTAATTTTCGCTTTTAATAATTACCAGTTAGTATTTTCAGTGTTTATAACAAGATATTCGGTTGAGTAAAGGAGTTGAAACGTACAATTGGTTAATTGTAAAATAAATTTGTAGCACTTACAATATTACTGTGCTGATTTTTTTCTAGAACGGTCATTTACCAGTTGTAGGGCTGACAACCAATCAAATTCTGTTATGATTATCACGTGGTCAAAACCCACGCTTACCGAGGCTGGACACTTACATTTTGCGTGTTATCCACTGAGCTTTTTGTTCAAGACAAACACCGCAGAAACGGCCTTTTCAGTTACAATCTGCATTTTTTTTAATCTCTTTTACTTTTGCGACAACAAAGGAAGAGGCTTATACATAATTT
Organism: Fragum whitleyi; assembly: GCA_948146395.1. Lineage (NCBI taxonomy): Eukaryota > Metazoa > Mollusca > Bivalvia > Cardiida > Cardiidae > Fragum > Fragum whitleyi. The sequence continues at coordinate 48,409,605 of OX411554.1, forward strand.
GATGTAATTTTCGTTTTTAGTAGTTACCAATTAGTATTTCAGCGTTTCTTACAAGCTGAAATAATCGCTGTGCTGTTCTAATTTGTTGTTCTAAAAACTGTTTAATGTGATCAATGTCTATCCCTGCGGAGGGGATACATTGTGAAAAAGTGGAAACAACTTCTTATATTTCATTAAAGAACAACAACAACAATTCCTTACTCCTCCTTCCTCTCCGTTTTCCTTCGCCTCGAGTTCTTTCTTCATTTGTCGTCTGTTGGAATCGTCCGCTTCTATAGTTGACATGGTTTAATCCTAGTCTATTTTTAGCATAGATTCCTTTTCCATTGCGTTGATTTTGATCGGATTATTACGGTTTACGCCGATTTCGACTGATGTGGTCATAATGAATGGCTGGAGCACCTAACCATGGATTCCTATTGTTTCTTATACCAGTACTACCACAACACCCTTACCCAGCCTCCAGCTGCTCCATCACATAGGTTCGCGATATCAAACCATTGATGGACAATATTTGCCGCGGCCGAGTTTCATACCCGGGACCTCTCGAACGAGAGGCAGGTGCGTTACAAACCGCGCTAAGGCCTAGGATTACCGTTACGTTTTGATAAGCCGTCGGTACTGTTTACTCAAGCCGTAGTTACGAGAAATATTATTTGTCCGATATTGCGTCATTGTTAACTGGATAAAATCGTTCCCCATTGTGTTCTAACTTTAAGCTCTCTGCGCGAAAAAGGGCTTTTCCAGTCCACTGAGCCAAGGCTAAATAATTTTGTTGAAATTTCATATGCAATTTGACATCTCTACTGTTACTGTGCCTTTACACTGAAGCTATGGTCACATTTACGGCAATTTCGTAGTAAGTCGTACTTCATTCTACCGTAGGCAAGCCGTGTCCCTAATACGATTAACTAAGTTGAAGTAAGACAAAGTACATTTAACAAAGGTACTATCGAACATTTTCCGTAGAAAGAAGTACGTGCGAACAACTACGAAGAACTACGTAAAAATAAGAAGTTTAATTAGATTAATTATTAATCTTTAGTAATAGAAATTGGCAATTTATGTGTTTCCCATGCCCTGATATCTCTTGTTTGTCATTCTATAGATAAGAATCACGATCTTTAACACAGTGTATAACCGTACAGGCGAGTAAACCGGAAGTGATATCTAATAGTCAGGGGTGACACCACAAATATTGAAGCAAATTGGTAATTTAAAGTAATTATGTAAAATCCACGTTCTCTTTTCAAAAGTGTTTTACGGTGTCGCAAACGCTGTTCGACCTAATTTTCGTATATGCGTTTTGTTTGATCATGCAGTGGATATTTCCCCTAAATTTTCATGTCAATCATTGAGTTGAGACCGATCCTACACGTAGAATTGACTTTACTAACATTGTAATGCATAAATGAAAAACATTGTCTTTACTTAATTACATTCGGAAGGTTAGAAAATCTATATTCTTGATTACCTCGTAAACCTATGTGGAATAGCAACTGGAGGCTAGGAAAGGGATGTGGTGGTAGTACCGGTGTGAGGAATCCATCGTTAGGTGCTCCAGTCGTCGCGATATAACTGAAAGATTGTTGAAAGCGACGTAAAACCCCAATTCAAATCAAATCTTGATTACCTGTATCAAACAATTTCAATTAAACACCGAACTTTCCTAGAATTGGTCTTTGAACTGAGGACCTTCTTTATTTGACTGTACGTGATAGTTACGACCGTACGGTATCAATAGTTACCAACACAAGTAAAATTAATGTGAGAATAGTTCGTTTCCAATACTGTCTTTTGCATAATTACATGTGTGCCTTTTCAAAAGCACATTATTGAACTGATGTCGACCAAAACCAGAAATGGAAACTACACGGAATTTCAATTTAATCCATAGTATAAGTTGAAAAGAATATCTTATTATCAATAGCAATCATGAATTCGAAAGAAAATGACAAAATTGCCATACCTACGAAAAAACGGGCGTCAGCAGCAATGACAGAAAGTAAATCCGACAGCCAAAGTCAGCATAAAATATAGAATGCATGTTTAAAAGTTCCCTGATGTGCATCTAACGGTCACGTGGTTTAAGGAACATGAGGTCAACAAAAGCTCACTTTTATGTTATTCAAACTGTAGTTACGAGTATGCGGTCACGGAAAGACGCAACGCAGAAACATTGTTAAATCTATGCAGTCCTTTTCTGAAACAAGGTTTTTCAATAAAAATATCATCATCAAAAATGATATATATACTAGTATATATAAAACAAAACACTCGAATAAAGTCCCAACTTCATCGTAAGAATTCACCAAAAATCGTTAAGAAATTGCAATTTACACTTTAACTGGCGAAAAACAGTTATCGTTCGAACCTAAATGATGTTTAAATAACTCTTGAAAGTTTGCATTTTCCAGATTTGTCCAAAACAACTTAGATAGAATCGTGGAAGTTTACCGTGAATATATCGTAACATCCCGGAATTAAACGTGAATACACGCAAATTAATTGTAATACATGCGTTAAATATATGAGAATCCGCAAAGTTTTACGGAAAATACAAACCCGTTAGAAACTTTCGTAGGTGAGAACCTTCCTTTAACAATTACAGTTCGGATTGTTACGACAATTTAGATACTTGCGAGTAAATATCGACATGTTAATGTTATATACTACTCAAAGTTTGCTAAGCACCAAACATTCTTCGCTGTCCTGCGGGAGCTGATTTAAAAGAAAAACATTCGTGTTCGTGTTTAAAATTCTACAATTATGTATTGACAAGATATCTAATTTATTCATTACCAAATTTGACACGCAATTTTCTCACGAGACTCGTGCAAAATGAGGAACCCCGGTTTTTTACCTGTCCTTTCTCATTTTCTACATGCACTGGTTTCGAGCAGATGCTTGGTTTCTGTTTTTCAGTACTTTATTGACTTTTAAGTCGTTACTCATGGCTAATCCAAATGTCAGGGTGACATCTGTCGGTCGATCAATTGTGGCGCGCTGTAGGTATGGTGTAGCAAGGGGCTTCCCACCGTGATGTTGGCATGGTACTGGGGGTACACCATACTGTTGTAGCCAAAGCTTGGGCACGATACCAACAGTAAGGAGACACGGTGGGGGTAGGAGTAGAGCTACCTCCGTAGCAGAAGACCGTTTTTTTTTGGTAATTCAAGCCCGAAGGAACAGAAGGAACGCAGCTACCTTCCAACCTGGAGTGCGAGCTTCGACTCAAACCATACGAACACGGCTGCATGGGCATGACCTGAGGTCTGGAAGACCATGTATTCGTATTCCGCTGTCCCGCGTTCATTGTCGGCGTTGGTTAACATTGGAATTGGACAACGTTGGCTGGCGCATAAGACGCTGGCGCCCCGTGCTATTCATGGATGAGTCCAGGTATTGCCTGAACTACACTGATAGGCGGCCTAGGGTGTGGCAAAGGGGGGGGGGTGGAGGGTCATGCAGCAAACATTTCTATGACAGCTCGAAGGTACATTAATGGTATCCTAAATACCCAAGTGAGATTTTACAATGGTGTATTGGGGATGGATTCATTTTAATGGATGATAATGCCCGTATAGTCCAAGAGTATTGCTAAGAAGAGGGTTTTCCACGTCTGGACTGGCGGGCTCGCTCACCGGACTTAAATCCGATAGAGCATATGTGGATTTAGCTACAGGTCCGAGTTTCGGTTCGCTAGGTCAAGCCAAGGACACTCCAGGAGCTCGGCCAGATCCTGAGAGAAGAATGGTCTGTTATTCCCCAAAGAGTAATCCAGAACTTAATCAGGAGTATGCAGAGGCGCTGTCAGGCTGTTATTGACAGTTCCGGCTCTCATACTTGTTATTGAATAAAATGCAATTGAACGAATTTTAGTTAAATTCGATTTTTTTCAATTTTCAAGGAAACAGACCAATTCCTAGGGTCCCCCTGTTTGGTCTACATTTAAAGTCTTCTTACCATTATAAAGCTTTAATTTCTTCTTAAAGTTTGATAAACTGATAACAATTGACCATTTTCCAACTTTCTTATAATCAATTTTCATTTTTTCCTGAAGTTATAGTATAAAAAAGTTTTGGTGCTTAGCAAACTTTGAGTAGTATATTTCGAATTTCTATGATTTAGGTATGAATATTTACGACTTCTGTAGTATTGCTTTCTTTCGTTTCAAAAAAGCACAACAAAAAAGAGCGAGTTTCTGAGTATCATCATTTGAAGAACTCGACAATCTAGCATCTAGCAAAATGCCTTATGACAGAAATCGAGGCAGTAATAAATTTACTGCTGGGGCTAAATAAAACCTTGTGACAACAGCTTGGATGTACCTGTGGATATGAGGTTTTGGTCTCGAAACGACGATTTTTGTTCACCGGACGGCAGGTGGACAAACTTCTTCAGTTGGTACTGGTTCAGTTACGAGGCCGACCACCCTGAGGATAATAGGTCTATACGAATACACGTTTCCTGGTCGCAACAATTCTTATATTCATTGGTCCATGAAAAATGCGACCTGCGTTCAAAAAGAAATTTTGGCGAACCGTTAAATCAGTGATTTCGTGCTCTAAATGTGCACATTAATTTAAAGCAATGACTCATTTTGAAATGGCTGTGCTTTTTCCATCTTGACCACATGATTATTTTTGGGCAGAAAAGCATGAACATCAAAGAAATTGTTTTCTGCATTACACATAGAAGGTTACCTTGTACGTATGCACTTACCTAGATCGGGGGCGCTCGCGAGCATTTTATTGTAATGAACGAAGGGTTAGTCTACAACATCATATCATCTACATGTATATCGTTTTACGGTATTAAAGATCGACATTCTATAATGACAGATGTGTGTGATAGAGTTTATGTAAAGTGAATAACAGCGAATGAAGTATATGTAACCCGTAAAGTGATTGTAAACGGTCACTAATCAAATCAGCAGTAGTCCTAAACTTTGCGTAACATACTGTTAAGTAAGCGTTTAAAATTTAACCACCGGGTTCAAACCAATACAAAATTTATGAATCCTTAAAGATTCCTGCTTCGTTTACATGTTTAAGTTTTCGTGAACATCCGTAAATTACTACTACATTTACTCGTTTGGATCTCTGGATACAGAATAAACGAGTTAGTCAAAAGTTGTCCTACAACAACTGTGAAGATATAAACGTGAAAACCTATAACAATACGCAGGTGTCGCACACCTTTCTTTGACATAAGTAAAAAAATCACAAATATGACTCACATTTCTTTTCTCGATCGAAAACAAACAGCCATTTTCTTATTTTCCAGTCAAAGAGAAAGTCCGATCGATGCTCCATATTTCGGAACCTGGTTGTAAACTGAGTTCAAACGGAAAATCAGCACTTCTCTTCATAGTAGAGTCGGTTAGGTAAAAAATCGTGACAAGTCGGACGAAAGTGTAATTTTTTGTTCATTAATAGAGGGTTCGATTAGCAATATTTTGCACTAAGGGTGCCCGGATTTAAGTGCCTATGAGACTGGAAATCGTTGCGTAAATATTCGGATATTAGGCTATCCGAATACTGTTCCTTTTAAACGAGAAATCTTCAATTTTGTCTAACTCCGACCTAAATTTTGCCTTAAAAGGACATTTACATATATTTTACATTAAATATCAAATCTTGAAGCATAATTCTTTGGAAAATTATAGTTACATTCAATATTTAAGACAAATGTATTATTTTTGTATTTTCTGTATTCGGCATTTTATTAATTAGAAATGCAAGAGATCCTGGCATGCAAAGAAACAGAAAAGTAGCCTAAATCTTAGAGAATAATATCAGCTTGAATTCTCACTGGGAGTGCCCGATTTCAAAAGCCTCTGGACCTTAATATTGATAATTAAATATTCGGATAACGTGTTATCCGAATACTCTTCCTTTTGAACATTAACAATTTAACATCGGACTACATTTTGAATTCAATTGGGTAACCGATTGACGGATAATAAATCTGAGCTTACTTGAGACTTATGTAAATGTTTGAATTTAATTCTCTCTTTTTTTGAACCTATATCTGCAGCGAATCAAGGATTTCTATAAGGGGGTTCAAATATTCAAATGATGAGGGGAATTCGTTTTCGTTTCACCTGAAATGATTTATTTCTACAATGAAATTGAAATATTACAACTACAGAGGAATATTCGTTTAAACCCCCTAACACCTAACGAAATCCGCCACTGCTATATGATAAATAACTAATGGTTTCAATAATCTTGCTCCGTGAACTCGGTGGTTCATATCTGCACATTACCAAACTGACATATTTTATCACATGTATCGCGTATTACGCAGCTTGAAACTGTGATGCGACTGGTCGTCAATATTCCCATGACTAAATAGTTCGTAAATTTTGAAATCTGACCGTGTTTTTAGTCTAAATAAAGATGCAACACTAGGCATAGTTTATTACATATCAATTACCGATGAATTTTTGACGATTCGGTTATTGTTTTTGTCTTAGTCTAGCAGACTTATTTTGGCTTTTCGACAAATTGCCGAAGATGTCGGCGAATATTATCAATTCGTCGTTGATTAGCAAAAATATTGAGGATGCGTGATTATTACATGGATTGGTCATTAATCGCTTACAATCAATCTGATTCGACAACAAATTGATGTACCTTCGATATCAATAAATATCCAATCAACTGCTGCAAGGTCGGTTGATAATCGCTATAAATGACCGACTTGTAGTGGAAAAAATATGTCTTTATTGTAGAATGATCGCCGACAGACTAGACGTAGCTATCAACTATCCATCACTGTAGCTAACAGAAGTTTACTATAGTACTATTAAATAAAGGATATCACTTCCCGAGACCTACGGTATCAGTGAGATATATATCTGATTTTGATATAATGTGCTTCACTGAGACACATCTAAATAACAGCATCCCCGATTCAGATCTTGTGGTAGATAACCATAACAGTTCTTTATACAGAAAAGACCTTACGTCTCACTCTGGTGGGCTTCTTGTATACGTTACGAACTCAGTCTTTTCAAAACGCAGGGCCGACCTTGAACACGCTTCTATTCACTGCCTATGGATTGAGGTTGAATACCATACGAAATCGTTCTTACTTTGTACCTCATACAGATCTCCGAGTACCCCTATTGCATTCTGGGAAAGTTTTAATGTGTCCTTAGAAAAAGCTGCAGAGTCAAATACAAATATTGTTATCGTTGGAGATCTAAATCAGAATCTGCTAGACAATAACGAGACTCATCTCTCAAACATTATTTATATCAATGATTTGACAAATGTAATAACCAAACCAACTGGAATTACCAACCATGATGTATATATTAGCATGTATACAACCATCTATATTTTGATAATTTACTATACGACAGTCAGGATTTCTTCGCGGCCATTCTACAGTTCATCAATTGCTAGAGATATACCACCAAATTGTTTCGTCACTTGATTCTAAGCAAAACCTCTGCATGGTCTTTTGTGATATCTCCAAAGCTTTTGATAGGGTCTGGCACAAAGGGCTAATATTCAAACTTCGACAATACGGAATAAATGGACCCCTTCTTAACTGGTTCACAAATCATCTGTCAAGCCGAAAGCAGTCAGTTGTAGTCAATGCAGTTGGGTCAAAGTCAAGGTCAATAAATGCTGGAGTTCCTCAAGACTCGGTACTTGGTCCCTTACTCTTTTTAGTATACGTAAATGATATCTCCGAACATTTGTTAAGTATAACCCGCCTTTTTGCAGACGATACATCATTGGCCTGTTCAGCAACAAATATATCTGATATCCAAGGTATTTTAATTCACGACCTCTACATGATCTCAAAATGGGCAGACCAATGGTTATTAGATTTTAATCCTTTAAAAACAGTGGCAATGTTATTCTCAAATACACCCGTAGAAAATCCGAATCTGTCATTCGACATGGTAAATGTACAATTTGTAGATAATCACAAGCATCTTGGATTAACTTTAAGTAATAATGGAAAATGGAAAATACATATCGATAACTTAATTAGATCAGCCTCTAAATTATTAGGAATTATTAGGAAATTGCCGAAGATGTCGGCGAATATTATCAATTCGTCGTTGATTAGCAAAAATATTGAGGATGCGTGATTATTACATGGATTGGTCATTAATCGCTTACAATCAATCTGATTCGACAACAAATTGATGTACCTTCGATATCAATAAATATCCAATCAACTGCTGCAAGGTCGGTTGATAATCGCTATAAATGACCGACTTGTAGTGGAAAAAATATGTCTTTATTGTAGAATGATCGCCGACAGACTAGACGTAGCTATCAACTATCCATCACTGTAGCTAACAGAAGTTTACTATAGTACTATTAAATAAAGGATATCACTTCCCGAGACCTACGGTATCAGTGAGATATATAGAACGACACTTTAAGTCATGAAATAGTCTCAATGTTCGTTCTCTTGGGCAATTTTTTAAAGGGTTTCTTACCGAGATATCTCCAGCAACTCAACAAATATTCATCGGTGTTGCCCAAAATTAACACTCTTACAGGTTTTATAAAGCATAAATAAAAAAACAGACATCATGATACAATCATGTATATTCTAGCGTGGTTTCGTGAAAACGCACCGCTTTAATCGAAAACGATCGTTAATTAGTTCATGATAGATATAGAATATATGTACTGGCATGTTTCTTCTTTGCAAAGAGAGAGAGAGAGAGAGAAAGAGAGAAACACGGGTCATGTTTCATTATTCTCATTTATATATTTTCCACATACATTCTTTTTAATTGAATAATCTATATAAAATCTTAATCAGATTAATAAATCTCTTCAATTGAAATTGCATTAAATTGGGAGACGTTTCAGAACAGGTCTTTCTGTGTGTTTATTATCAGTCGGAGTTCACAGGTATCGATTGTTGTTTCACACGTATGTGATGTATTCGTTCCGATAGTTGTGCGTCAGAACACGTGTAAGTTGTATGACCCACCATAGGGAATGATATTGTCTCCTGGCGTGCTTCTATCGGAAACTTTTATATATGCACTCATAGCTGCGTTAGACGTTGTCGTTACTCGATAAACCTAATCAATCTATTATTTCAATATTTTCTTAAACTTTGCAATCATGCGATAATGCATGGGCTCACTACCTCTAAAGAAATGCTGACCTTATACGCTGTATTTAACTTGTTAATCTTACTCTTAAAGTCAGGTGATATTGAATTAAATCCAGGGCCAGTACAAAATATATCCTCCTCTCATAATGACAAACTTTCTATTGTCCATCTTAATATACGCAGTTTACGCAATAAAGTGTCCTTTATCACAGACCACCTATCTGATTTTGATATAATGTGCTTCACTGAGACACATCTAAATAACAGCATCCCCGATTCAGATCTTGTGGTAGATAACCATAACAGTTCTTTATACAGAAAAGACCTTACGTCTCACTCTGGTGGGCTTCTTGTATACGTTACGAACTCAGTCTTTTCAAAACGCAGGGCCGACCTTGAACACGCTTCTATTCACTGCCTATGGATTGAGGTTGAATACCATACGAAATCGTTCTTACTTTGTACCTCATACAGATCTCCGAGTACCCCTATTGCATTCTGGGAAAGTTTTAATGTGTCCTTAGAAAAAGCTGCAGAGTCAAATACAAATATTGTTATCGTTGGAGATCTAAATCAGAATCTGCTAGACAATAACGAGACTCATCTCTCAAACATTATTTATATCAATGATTTGACAAATGTAATAACCAAACCAACTGGAATTACCAACCATGATGTATATATTAGCATGTATACAACCATCTATATTTTGATAATTTACTATACGACAGTCAGGATTTCTTCGCGGCCATTCTACAGTTCATCAATTGCTAGAGATATACCACCAAATTGTTTCGTCACTTGATTCTAAGCAAAACCTCTGCATGGTCTTTTGTGATATCTCCAAAGCTTTTGATAGGGTCTGGCACAAAGGGCTAATATTCAAACTTCGACAATACGGAATAAATGGACCCCTTCTTAACTGGTTCACAAATCATCTGTCAAGCCGAAAGCAGTCAGTTGTAGTCAATGCAGTTGGGTCAAAGTCAAGGTCAATAAATGCTGGAGTTCCTCAAGACTCGGTACTTGGTCCCTTACTCTTTTTAGTATACGTAAATGATATCTCCGAACATTTGTTAAGTATAACCCGCCTTTTTGCAGACGATACATCATTGGCCTGTTCAGCAACAAATATATCTGATATCCAAGGTATTTTAATTCACGACCTCTACATGATCTCAAAATGGGCAGACCAATGGTTATTAGATTTTAATCCTTTAAAAACAGTGGCAATGTTATTCTCAAATACACCCGTAGAAAATCCGAATCTGTCATTCGACATGGTAAATGTACAATTTGTAGATAATCACAAGCATCTTGGATTAACTTTAAGTAATAATGGAAAATGGAAAATACATATCGATAACTTAATTAGATCAGCCTCTAAATTATTAGGAATGATGAGAAATGTTAAGTTCAAACTCAGACGGGAATCACTGAACCAAATTTATATTTCGTTCTTGCGTCCAACTCTTGAATATGCGGCAGTAGTTTGGGATAACTGTTGCATGCGCGAAAAAGACTCTCTTGAAAAAATACAAATAGAAGCAGCCAGAATTGTAACCGGTCTAACTAGATCTACATCATTGGACAACATTTATCGAGAAATCGGCTGGCTAAGTCTGGAAAATAGGCGTAAATACCAAAAACTCGTCCTTGTTTATAAAATAGTTAATGGTCTTACACCAAATTATCTTTCTGACCTATTCCCACAACAAGTAAACAATAGAACAAGTTAATCCCTGCGAAATGCTAATGATATTGATGTAATCGCTTGTAGAACAGAATTATCTAAAAAGTCTTTCTTTCCATCAGCTGTTACCTTATGGAACGAACTTCCAATTTCTATAAAACATGTCGATTCCTTATCTTTATTCAAGTCCTCATTGTTGCGAACGTTTCCTAATCACGAGGTACCGCGTCATTATTTCGTTGGAGAAAGAAAATTCTGTGTCTATCACACGAGATTACACAATAAATGTAGCAATCTTAACTCTGACCTTTTTATCAACCATTTATCTCCTGACCCGAAATGTATTTGTGGATATCCAAATGAGAATGTGGAACATTATCTTTTTCAATGTCCACGCTTTACACCAGAAAGAGTTAAAATGCTCCACAAATTACGCCGCTTCCATCCTCTAAGTTCGGGCCTCTTACTTTATGGTTCATCACAACTTCGTTTAGAAGAAAATTCAAAAATATTTCTATATGTTCAAAATTTTATCAAAGAAACTGAAAGGTTTAAATGATAACGTCGTGCAGTAGTACTTGCTTAAATTTCGTGTGATCCGTGATCGCGACCCGTACCCCGACTGACTGATATACATTCTAAACACCTCCCACAATTTCCTGAACATTCCCATAATAAGCGATTTTCTTCTTTCTTCAAACATTTAATTAACTAGTATGAAATTTTCACCTTTGGCTATTTACTTCCATAATTGAACATATTGTTTTCTCATTCTTATTCCATATTTATTATGTCATTTCTCATATTGAACAAATTCAGAAAACATTAATTATGTATATACCTCCAAAGGGGAATGGCCGAATCTAAGTTGGAAGAACTTGTGATTGTATATTTGTACATAGATGGCAATAAAATATGTTTAAACTGTAATAATTACCTAAATGATACATCTACTCCTGACAATTAATAAAGGCAAATACTCTTGTCAAACAATAAAGAAAGACAGCCAGACAGTTTTGCGGATCGACATATATAATAAGCCCACAACCTTTTGACTTACAATGATGCTGGTAATATATAGATATGACTATTCAAACCGATGAAATCTCTTTTGTCTGAACGAGAATTAGTTACCTTCGAACATTGCTAAAATGTTTTCTCTGTTGTGTTTTTTTGGGGGGCTTTTATGAAGATCACCAAGTACGAGGCATTTACATTTTAAATTTTAATTAGCATAGCAATAGATTAATTCTATTTTACCTCGTCAATACATGATAATATTTACATATTTATGCATTTCCCGAATGTCTGTCGTATGATCCTATTGTTTTTTGCAAAGGTAAAACGAAACAGAACTCCTTTCCAAATATGCGTATCAAGCAGTTAACAGATAAAAAAAAGATAATAATACATGTAAATGAAATAATCAAAAATCGGAGAAGCCCACGATATGGATATAACCTCCGCGACTTCATAGTCGTCATCGTGTTACTGGCATCGTGCGATAATTTTGTTGTTGTTCCTGAGTGTGTTTTATTTCGGCCCCGCGTTTACGATAAAGAGCGTCTATAACACTTTTCTTGGTAATGTAGGGTGTCATGACTTCAGCCCCCACTTATTATTTTTCTATCCGGAACGCAGAGCTTGTATGACTAAAATATTCGCTTATTAGTTTGAATATTTGTTCAGTATGCTTAAAGAGCAATCTATGCTTTCAAGGGGGTACTGTAACTACACGCATCATTGAATTTGTTATGCCCGTTTATTATGAATTTCATTTTTCAAATACTCTATAGCACCGAACAGCTTAGCATTGGCAGTCACATGCACTGCTCATGTAGTATTTTTAATGGTATCATCAGAATATATAGTGTTATTAATATAATTACATGTATCATTTTCATATGCTGTAATCTGTAACCCTTGAACAGCAATGCAAGTCTTTTGCAATTCTTCGATAGATGCGCTATCTTTTGAAAAAAAAAAAAAAAACCAAAACCAAAAAAGTGTATAACAGTTGTATTACAAATACATAACTTTCAGGAAGATAGCTGCTAATAGAAATCAATATTTCCTTTGTTTATCACATAACTTAACAAAAATACAAAATTTTGACTAGAAATATGAACAGTATCCGATGAAATAACGTCAAATCACGGCTGCTGGAACACCAAACCCTTCTGTGTTTATATCATTCACAAAAGTATTACCGTCATTTGTTTGAGTGGAAGATTGATATAGGTTTTAAAAGCTTTTCAGGTACATCGCGGCTCCTAAAGCTACTAACCATTGATTTCCGTCTTTTTTCTCACCCAAAATCATTTCCTAGTCTCTAGCTGTCGATTCCTAATAGAAATGTTAAAACCCTTCCATCAATGGGAAATTAAATCGGAAAGGACATGCGGCACCGTCGAAGATCGAATTTGGGACCTCATAATTGGGAGATGGACGCGCTACCAACTGCAATAAGTCGGCATCAGTACCACTATTCAAGCCTCGAGCAGCTAATTATTGAGAAACAATTCTGAGAACGACTCTCACTGTGGCGGAGGATCAAATCCCAGACCGGCCTCGAATCCGTCCGAGACCGGTCTCGTGATTCAGAGAGCTCAGTGCGCAACCTGGCAACATCGCAATGGCTGTGAACAGATATGCCAGATAATTTTAATTTCGTCATCAAGTGATTCTAATCAATAGGAAATAACTTAGATCCAGTAATACGCAATCTGCCGCAACTACGATTGTCAGATTACATATATAATGCAGTTTAGCTATTTAAGAACACACAGAGGGATCGACAAACACACGTACTGTGTTGAAATTATAATTATAATTAATGTGAGGCATTAAACTATTGAAGTTGAGACAAAAACGGCACTATTGTGTCATGTTTAAGCGTTTAGGGAAGATAAATTTCGAATTTGAAAATAAAAAGGAAGAGTATCCGGATAGACATCTATCCGAAATTTGAAATCTCTCTTATGTTGCTTCTAGACACGTCAAGTCGGACACCCCTAGTGCAATAGTTATCTTATGATAGTAGCTTACTATCAACAAAAATTGGCACTTTCGTCCGACGTGTCACGATCGACCCAATATTTTTTACATAAGAGCCTAGACTATCACCCCAAAAAAGCTATTGGCTAATATTGATTTGAGAGTTAAATAGGTATTCTTAGATATTTAAATAGATGATTAAGTAACATTGTATCCTAGCAGAAGGACGAAGCTGTTGTAACTTGTGCGTCAACAAGTCTGCTAGACAAGTAACGTGTCGTTGAACGATGCCACGATTTTCTTCAATATATTGTATTGCCTAAAAAGGTCCACTTATTAAATTTAGTTCGAGGTTTATTGGAATGTTAATCGGCTAAATAATTTTATTTTGAAGTTTTAATTCATAAGGTTCCATTTTGCTCACCTAGTTAATTGTAATTTCATATACGCACGTGTTTTACCTTATGTATAGAGAAGTCGCAACAGATTGAATATAGATTTGAGAAAAAAATACGTAGCACGTATTGCACTTGCAAAACACACAAATATGTATCCATCTTGTTACTTTTGTGACACTGAACAAACATGCCGATGCTCAATGTCTTCAGTAGAAACAGAGTATGAACAGGATACACATGTATAAGTTTGCCGCACTAGAAACACCCACTCAAACACCTACACCGCAGAGTCCTTTTTCTTATAAAGCTGAGTTAACAGATTAATGAAAAAGAAGAATTCCGTATTGTTCGTAAATTAGGATTTTCAACAGATAATGATTTGATATAAGAGGTTCTTGACTGTGTAAAGTTTGTAAACAAAATTCTTCAAGTGAATCATTGTAATGAACTATTCGTACTGTGAAAAAACCAACATAAGGCACTATCCCGTACAGTTGGTATGAGAGGGTCGGTGTTTTCTGAACGCGATTATTCAAAGATTATAGCATCTTTTGGCAAAGTGGTTGCAATAATTTGATGAAAATTGGATAAAGAGTCTTTTTAACAATTGAAATTCCATCTCAATTGTTCGAAACATTTTTAAAAGAAGAAAATCGCCCACGTCTTGAAGAAAAAATCAGCTCAATCGGATGCTCCGCGTATTAAAATGCAAATTTAAGATAGAAATAGACAGGCCTTCCCTTGGGCAATATTACAGAGAAATAACCACTTCTTCCACTTTACATGAGCAAAAATCGGATCTCAAGAAGTTGTGCCGATTTTTAGATATTTTGATTTGAAAATTTAAATTTATCTTTAAAGCGAGGATAACTCACTGAACTTCCGGTTAAGACAACTGTACGGTTATACATAGTGTTTAAGTGAATCATAAGGTTTAAAACTTAGCATTTCGATCAGTCACCTTCGGGTATTATAATCAATTTGTTGTAAAAACACACGAGTTTCAAACCATTGATTTCACGTGCATTTCGTGATTATATTTTATCAATTTCACCAAATTTATTCGTATTCTGAACGTAGTCCAACCCCACTGTTTCCCTGCTTGGTCGTAGTATTAACTTGGACAGATGTTTATTAAACGGTTTTTGCGGTAGACTAGGGTAAACGGTACGTTCTAATTCGGCAAGAGTACGATTCAACAAGATCTTAATACGTTGAGCTACATTCAAACTACGACAGAAAGTCCTTTTTCACCGTAGGGATTTTGAACATGCCCAAGATTTGCGCGGTCACTACGATATAATTATACGGTAGAAGAACGTCCAGTCCACGTTCGGCTAGGTGAAACTACGCAGTCTACGGTAGGGTACGTTGTAGTACGGCATTCTTTCACTACGTCGAGATTAAGTTTACAACGTGAAATGTGACCGTGATTTTTTACAACTTTTTCCCTACCTTACCGTGGACAAAAATCGGATATACGTACTGCAAGAGTAGTGAATCGCTACTTTAACCTAGATTAACCGTAGTAACGGGGAGAAACGTTTACGATATCAAAGCGTGCTACTACGGTTAGGTTACGGTAAGCAGGGATCAACTACTGTGACAGTACGGCCACATTAGGGACAAAGTAACGTACTATACCGTGGTTAGAGTTTTGAACATTTTTTACAATATCCAAGACACTACGGTCAAACTCACGAGTTTGCACTACGTTATCCACTACGCGTAAGCACGACGTACTTCGACTTACTTCGCAGTATACGTTTAGCTACGTAAATTTTACAGCTGACTACATTAATGCGTAACTACGACAAACCACGTTAATTTACGTAAATGTAGCCAAGCCTTGAAGAGACATGACCGGGATTTGCCATTATCTGCCTCTATATAAATGCTTCCCTCAGGCTTCAAATGATGCCGGTTCTACTCCCTTGACGTCTGATCGTATAGCGAAGTTGGTAGCATGTTGGATAATCAATCTTAGTTGAACTTGGTTCAGTCCCAAGTTGAATGGAAATGTTTTGTGACATATCGCTCAAGTTGAGTGGATATAATTCTGTAAACTCCATTTGGATGAGCTGGCGATGTCCTCGAAAAGATGGAGTGTTAGGACAAAAAAACAAACAACAACAACAACAACAACAACAACAACAAAACCCTCACAAATTAGACAAATATTTTACCAACAATTATTGTCCAAATTTGAGTCCTTTTGATTGACGAACTATTGCACTATCCCAGCCTCTCAATGATACCCGTTATACAGTGCTGACAGCACTTTGATTTCCACCTGCGAACAAGTACTTATTCTATGCAACTTGTCCATGGACAATAAAAACATGAAAAAAATCATAATGGTAATAAACAGATTTAAGAGATTGATTAGAGATTATCATAATGTTAATTCAAAAGTAGAAAGCATTGTCCTTAATGAAGAAAATGCTAGAGTCCAGCATTTTCTTCTCTAAAAAACATTTTTTTTAAACAAACTTGATTGACTTTCTTTTTTACATACGAGCTCTTGTTGATCCTTGACAAGTAGAATATCTATTTTACTTGTCCAGGGACAAGTGAAGAAATTCTATATATCCACAACACTGAGAACGTTTTAGAAATAGTACTCCGCTTTGTACGTGTTTTCACGTGCAAAGCAAGGTGCCATTTCTAATCGTTCGGAAAAAAATTGTATCACGGACGCAGGATAGATTGCCCCTTAATAGCATAGGGTGATGCCAAGATGGTTAACATGAGCTACAAAGTGAATGCATTTTTTAAATAGAAGAGAAATCACAGAATGCAAGTTTCTGCAGCAACGCCGATGTGGACGTTATGTTTAAATAGCCGAGTAGAATTAGTATAAATGATATGATGTCGAGCAAATGTTCACAAGGCAAATGTGTTGAACATGTTTAGCCTTCGCGGACTGTGCAGGCCGAGCAGAATCAATACTAGTTCCTAGATAGTCAGAAGAAGCGTAACGGATCCTAGATTTCTTTACTGTGATATATATGTGACCCGTCACGCGAAAATGGACCAACTGGGAAGTGCGATCTGCGAAGAATGACCAGGTACGAGACTTTTCGCAAATCAAATATTAAGTTTCTTAATCTAGAATGATTTATTTTACCTTCCTACGAAATCCTTTCCGAAATACGCCTTCTGGTTGACCTAAGCTTGACTCATTCAATTTCTTTAGATATTCATTGCACGGAGTTACCATATGGTCCATTTTCGCGTGACAGGTCACATTTACTATTGACTTCAAGTTAATTGCATTGTTCAACCAAAATGTTGAGAATTTTGAACACCTTCGGCTTCAGAAGAAGGCATTCGTAATTCTCATGTGTTACACACATGAAACTCGTGTCTTTAACGGTCAAAAGGTGCTGAGCCGCCGTTCAAAAAAGGAAAGGCGATGCACGGTTTAAACCGGATTTTGACAGTAGACAAAGACTCCCAAGTTATAATATCTTGCATGATTCTGAGAGTGTTAACAAACATAAAAAATACAATAAAATAAAATAAAGAATTTTGATTGGTTTAAATAGCATTACGTGAAATCCAATGCACTTTATTTTTGTATGAAATGCAATATCCTAGGTCTTTCGGGAACCACCCCCGACCTTCGATCTGTGAGTTCTGTGTTGTAGAAAATCGAAAACCCTCGCCCCTTTCCACACCGTAGCAATGCTATTCAATGTATTAGAAATTCGGATATTTTCGAAAGAATTGATGGTTGAAAGCATGCAGTTCTGATTCTGAGTTTACAGCAAGTCGACGAAGACCATCAAGCAACCCTCTCAACTACGCCCGATCCCGATAGTTTGGTTTTTAAATTTAGAATAACTCACCAAAAAATTTTTTGGTCATAAGTATCTTTACTAATGTCAAAATTGTCGTTTATTTGTGTACAATTTGTTTAACTTTATGTCATATAACTTCGAAAGCGAGAAAGAAAATACACTATCTAAAAATAGATTGTGTAATCTATACGCGCAGAACTTTGAAATTAAGCCGAGTCTTTTAATAGTTTTTCAGATCTAGAGGATTGCAATTATTCGGGCCGAGTGTCTTTTTAACCGCGTTTATTGGAGTATAAGTGCACTTTATACTACATTAAACGCAGTGAAAAAGATACTCATCCCTATAATACATTTTGAAGCTTTATAATGTTGTGGTGTTTTTTTAAGAGATTTTGCGCTTTTTGGCCACAAAGATATTTTTCTCAGAATTTTGAAATTAGAGGTCAACTTTCAAATACGCATACGCATTGCATATGTAAGTATAACTGTCAATTAGTCAACGCCTTGAAACAAATTGAATTTAAAGTATAATCATATTAGATTGGTTTCATTTTTTCAGTCCTACACACATCATTTGTCGTTCTATTTACGATGTACTTAACTTCATGCCAACTATTTTAACTATTTTAAGTAATACCAAATGCACGTACAAAGCGGGATATGAGATGCACCATTTTTGTCATTCTGAATGTAGGGAGGTTAGGCGTTAAAACAACATAAAAAGACCTAAATGACTTTCTATAAAACATTCGTTTATTTAAAAGATACTGTTTACATGAAAATATTTTTTGTATTAATAGTCAAACTGACTGAACAACAAAAATAATTCACAAAATAAAACAAATCATTATACAACATAATATTCACTATATAAAAGATATAAAATTTACTGACATCAATATCATCGAAAATAAATTGATCGAACATATGTAAAAAAGCATGCTTCCATTAAATCAGTCCTGCTTTCCAGTGTCTTGCAATTCAAATTTAAATCAGCATATTTTAGATAAAGAATCTTCTAATACCGTCTCAATGAACTAGTTATTGTTACGAAATTTTAATGACTTGGTGCTAAAAGCTCTCTGTCAGTCACTCACGCGACACAAATTACCGCAAATTTGAACTCATACTCCTACGCTTTGAGATATAGAATTTCGATGATATTATTTACCTTGAAAGCACAGCTGTATTTGCGAGATTTCATTTCTTCCTTATTGCGCTGCGCATCAGCGCTGCGCCATTTGTGATGAGTTTGGGATGTTGATTTAAGTGTTCATGTGAATTGGTTTATCACTGATATAAGCAAATTGTCCTGGTCAAAAAATTAAGTCTTTGCTAGAAAAAAAATACTTTTTTTCAATTCTCTTAATTTGAAAATGCGATAGATTTTACATGGTTGCTGATATTTTTGCTAATTACTCCTTTTTCTGGGAAAAAAAAAACATTATAAATGACGAACTCTCTTTTATCTCGAAAAAAATGACCAACAATCTAAAGGATCGGTCGTAGCCGACGCTGCATTAACATATTAACGTTACTTTGAGCTTTTTGATCTAAAAATGAAATAAAATTTATCGTTATTCTTTTTTTTCAATTGCGGATTTTTCTGAAATGTTTAAATTTATGTTCGGTTTATGTTATTGTCTTTTTTTTTATTATATCTTCTGTTAGTAAAATTTAGTTTTTCATTGATATAAGCGCATAATTAAATTACGTTTTTGACTTAGTCCTTTCGATTTAATGTGTTGTTTGGTTTGTGTACGGTTGGTATTTTCATTAAAATCGAAAGGAGTTGATCATCGATACAAGAAGCAATAATCATTGAAATAATGTTTAGATTATTTATTTATTCGATCAAAAGTCTGATTTTCAATAAAATTTAATTTAATGCGAATGAGTAAAGAAATAATTATACATTAGTAAATAGATGAGAAATGATTTATTTGGTGTTTTATCTCGGTGTTTGTTCTTGACTTTTCCTTTCGATTTTTTGCCTCTTTACCCGCGTATTGATTTAGCGTGTCTGGGGACTACTTATTTACATAACCACATTTTCACAGACAACAAAGGCGATCGAAGAGGAAAACGACTAGACGTTCGAAGACAATGCATTTTTTTCAGTAGCTTCATCTAGACCGTATTAAACTGAAAGTGTAATCTACTTTGTAACAAGTCATCTATTTGTTTTTACAAAATGCATTGTATTCATTAATAAAAGAAATTGTTGTTTAAAATTTAACCCCAAAATCTAATTAATGCCAATAAACAACAGACAATGACTCCCTTCAAGGAATTTAATCTTAAAAGAGCTTTTGCCGATGCTTTCACAAAACAAGAGGCCCAAGAGGGCCTGTATCGCTCCACTGGCTTAAAATCTCAAGATTTGAAAGAGAGATATTGCAAATTGAAGGTAATGAAAGTGAACAACATTCAGAAGGAATTCAGACTTTTTCTAGGTTGAAACTGACTTATGAAGGAATGAACTTAATTAACTTATATGTAAAATTACAAGAAAGAAAACTATTTAGATGTAGATTGAAACAAGAGGACCAGAATGGCCGTAAACAGCTCACCTGAATTCTATTGATCCAGTGGATCTCATCCAATCCAAATTTCTTGAACAATTTTAGATGAGGGTCACCAAAGGAACATTCTGGTAAAGTTTCATTAAAATTGGCATAATGGTTCAGGAGGAGATGTCATTCAAAAATTTCATGGTCAAAATAAGCCCCGCCCTACCAAGCCTACATAAATTTGGGGGTCAATCCAAATTTCTTGAACAACTTTAGATGAGGGTCACCCAAGGAACATCCTAATAAAGTTTCATTGAAATTGGCCCAATGGTTTACGAGAAGATGAGGTTCAAAGATTTCGGGGTCAAAACAAGCCCCGCCCTGCCGCGCCCATATTTGGGGTTCAATCCAAATTTCTTGAACAACTTTAGAAGAGGGTTACCCAAGGAACATTCTAGTAAAGTTTCATTGTAATTGGCCCAATGGTTTGGGAGGAGATGTCGTTCAAAGATTTCGGGTCAAAATAAGCCCCACCCTTCCACGCCCATATTTGGGGGTCAATCCAAATTTCTTGAACAACTTTAGAAGAGGGTCACCAAAGGAACATTCTGGTAAAGTTTCATTGAAATTGGCCCAATGGTTTGGGAGGAGATGTGGTTCAAAGATTTCGGGGTCAAAATAAGCCCCGCCCTGCCACGCCCATATTTGGGGGTCAATCCAAATTTCTTGAACAACTTTAGAAGAGGGTCACCCAAAGAACATTCTGGTAAAGTTTCATTGAAATTGGCCCAATGGTTTGGGAGGAGATGTGGTTCAAAGATTTCGGGGTCAAAATAAGCCCCGTCCTGCCACGCCCATATTTGGGGGTCAATCCAAATTTCTTGAACAACTTTAGAAGAGGGTCACCCAAGGAACATTCTGGTAAAGTTTCATTGAAATTGGCCCAATGGTTTGGGAGGAGATGGTGTTCAAAGATTTCGGGGTCAAAATAAGCCCCGCCCTGCCACGCCCATATTTGGGGGTCAATCCAAATTTCTTGAACAACTTTAGAAGAGGGTCACCCAAGGAACATTCTGGTAAAGTTTCATTGAAATTGGCCCAATGGTTTGGGAGGAGATGTCGTTCAAAGATTTTGGGGTCAAAATAAGCCCCGCCCTGCCACGCCCATATTTGGGGGTCAATCCAAATTTCTTGAACAACTTTAGAAGAGGGTCACCCAAGGAACATTCTGGCCAAGTTTCGTCAAAATCCACCCATTGGTTTAGGAGGAGAAGATGTTTAAAGAAAAGTTTACGCACGCACGCACGCACGGACGGACGGACGGACGGACGGACGCACGACGGACACCTCGCCATGACAATAGCTCGCTGGCCTTCGGCCAGTGGAGCTAAAAACTGTCAGTCATATATTGTAAGAAAAGAATAGTTCACATTCAAGAATGGATTGGTTGATTTTGCGTTGTACGTCCTACTCAACAGTTAAGGTCATAATTAAGCCGCGACGTCAGAAAACCAACAATGTGGTTTTCGACCAGGTCCGAAAAAAAACGGGCAGTGAAGCGACAGAAGATAACTAGAAGCTTAATTTCGTATTAAGAAAATAGAGGGATTGCACTATCGGAGTAGCAAAAACAAGGGCGCTGATCAGCTTCGGGGCTACCGCAAAGCTGATCTATGCCTTTCTTTTCGCATATGCAGATTGTTGCTTTTCCCATGAGGCGGCTCAATTTATGGAGACTGGATTTTGGTTTAAAGTCTAATCAAAAAGACTGCAGAAACCTATCTCAACCCATCTAGTGATGTAATGATCATCCAGTGGTATTGAGTAGTGAGTTACGATAATCGATTACACTTTGTCATAATCGATCATAGGAAAACATGGATAAACAGTAGAAAAAATCAATTTGAATAAACAACATTTCATTTCCGCAGCGCTTTCTCCTTTGCTCCAAACTGGAGCAATTTTTTACTTGTTAATAATTGTTTGATGCTATTTGTGGATGTGTACATTAAAGTTACAAATAACACTTAGCACATTATAAGCTTCTTTTATACTTAGAGAGTGCTTTTCAGATTATATATGAAGTTAACAGTTCTATGAAAAAAGAGGGTTGGATACCCCGATTATATGTGACCCGCCATTCAAAAAGGAACGATCTGGGTATTTGAGATTATGAAAATGCGACCTCTGATTGACCGGTGTTGGAACCAATCTATTTTTCAAATTATTTTTCCAGGGTCTTTTTTTGCGTGACAGGTCACGAATGTTTCTTAAAAAGCTCAAGTATTAATGCCATATTCCATTCGTATAATGAACCTTAAACATAGGCTTTAAAGCAAAAAATTAGTTTATTTCCTTTACAGTTTGCATGAACTTTGTAAGTCGCCGAACTTGAGTCGAAACAACCAAATCACATTTTATGAAAACGCGAATATAATAAACCGCACAAACAACTGGTTCGTTCTGAAATTTCTATTATACAACAGAATCTACAATTGAAATGATACATTTTCATTTGATTTACACACACTTTTTAGACATTAGCTACATTCTTCTTCTTTTCAACCAGTTTATCAAAATCACTAAGAGCCTGTTTCTTATTTGCAGATGACAAATTAATTAGTGAGGTCAAATATGGTAAAACAATTGTTTATGTAAACCCCCAAAACATAAACATATTCTGGCTATTTTAACTAAAAATTGACATTCTCTTCAGTACATCTTTTATCAGTCTGGCATTATTTTCATCGGCATTTTTGGGAAAACAAGCTTACTTAATAAAGAATGAAAAAATATATACAGACAATTTGGTCTCAAAATGAAGTGGAAGGAAGAAGACGATAAAGAAATAGTTTTTGTCAAAGATAATGAAAATAAAACGCATTTCAGATTGATTACTGTATGTCATAAGAGAAAAGGGAATTCGATAATTTATACACAACAATGAACTTTCATTGGGGACTTCAAAGAGTGCAAACTTTATGATAGGGTCACATTTTGTCAACACCTTGGTATATGGAATAAGAATCGTTATAAAATCAAATGTAGCTAAGTAGGTAAGAGGCTGTCGCCTCTTACCTATACTAAAATAGTTTTTGAATATCCTTACAACTATTTAAATAACATAACTTAAAAATACGAAATAATATAAACTAACGAATACTTTCTATTAACGGGGAAATAACAAATAAAATTTAAATATTTAACAACAACAGCTAAAACAAACAAGATGACCATGATGGTCCAGATTATGCAAGTTCAAAATTTGAAAGACGTTCACCCTTTTGTCTTTGACCTCTTCGGGAGGACAATAATTTCAATGTATGATAGACATTTAAAAAGAATCATATGGACAAATCATATGGATAAATCATATGGATAAATCAACACAATTTACATCATGATCTTCATCTATGATAAATAATCACAAGAATATAGGCCTGGTAGCAAAGTAAAATTTTAATGAGACCCGAGCTTCCCACCAAATTTTTCTTATGCAATAAGGTCAATCAGTTTATTTTAATCTAAGAGCAATTTAAAGGGTTTTGGCCAGTGTTACAGATAAAACTTAAATGCTGTAAGTATTGTTGTTTGGAAAAGGAAGATAGCTATAGCCCGTTTAACTAAACTTCTTACGAAAAAAAAAAATCGTAAGTCAAAATCACAAATAGATTCTGCTTTGCAATATCACATCGGAATCATCTTTAGAAGATGATTCCAATGATATGATGCATGGCAAAATGATATATTTAATTACTACGGTAGAAGCAGCTTTAATTTGTGACTTACGCAAAAATCGATCGTAAGATGATTTAGTAAAACAGGCCCCTTGTGCTGCATTATCTATCTTCATTCATGACACGATTCTATCAGAGACTGTTCAATCCCACAAAACTGACATTTAAGAAAAACATTTTTTTTATGATTTATTTGAAATATTTTGAAATAGGACCAACAGTCGGTGTCACATGCCAAAAAATCAAGGCTCCTAAGATTATGGGCGGGGAATAGAAGATTTAATCTTTTTTTCCGTTGTCAAAGTTACAAGAATTCTTCATAAATTTCTAATCTTTCAAGTATTTTGAAAACCTTTTATAAAATATGTATACAAGCTTTATATATAGCTTCATATTTCTTAAAGAACCAGTCAGACGCTTGCAATTTTAATTCTATCAGTGAAATCGCGTTTTTTTTTCTATTTATATTTACTTTGAATGAAACTGTTGATTTTATCTTTTTTTAGTCATTTTGGAGCGTTTTTTATCGTTTTGAGTCCAAAGGATCATTTGTAAGATGTTTGTTTAAGCTCCGATTAGAAGATTGTTTTTTCTAATTGTTGACAGACGGACAGACGCCGTACAATGATTGACAGCGAAATCTCACTTGGGGGACTTTGTGCTCAGGCGAGCAAAAAAAAAAAAAAAACAACACCACACATCTCTAAATTATGAGTCCTAGAAAACATCCACACTTGGCTTCGAGGCTTACCGATGAGATCAAACTAAGGCACCATGTGATAAAAGCAGCACCTTTTATTATATACATGTAAAAATTTATTCATTCATATTGGGTTTTGTTGTTTATTTGTGTGAATGCGGTTTTGCGCAGCTTTTAACGATTCTTACGTCATAACAAAAGACTAAGCACTAGGACTATATGACAGTCTAGGTGGTTCACCATAATATCAGCAAGATATGACCTACGTTGCTGGAGAGCATTAACACTGTTGAATATTTTTGAATCACACGGGTGTTATTACAATAGTGGAGTAACTATGCAAATTAGCTAAGAACGAAGAACTACGCTATATTTTTGTAAGGAAAATGACGTCATTATGGATCTGCTGACGTCATTTCGCAAACGGCGTAATATGTTTCGCGTATTAACAAGAATCGATAAATACCGTAATTTTATCGTTTTTACTATTATTCGGGTCATTATAAATAGAAAATCAATTTTGTCCTTACAAATACCGTATTTTTTAAACTCTGTTCTATAACCAGATAAAACTCGGCGCAGCCTTGTTTTTATCTGCTTATAGATGACTCGTTTAATAAAATTGGTGTGCATTGACCACTCATTCAACATCCTCTATTTCTTAGAATACCAGTGGATGATTATGACGTAGAAATTGCGTAAAGTAAATGACGTTACAGAGCTTTGATGTCGTTATTCTCATCTATTTTCAAGGTACTACGACATTCCAGTACCGCTACGGCGATGACGTAAAAGGGAAATATTTGGTTTAAACCAAAATGATACTTTTTGAAAGCCTTCCAGTACCGAAACGATGTGACAATTTCTTATATGGGTCAACCATATCAAACAAGAAATACGTATTTAAAAGTTTCGTGGGAAGAAGACACTAAAGCTTCAACAAAAAATAGAGGATATTTAACGAGTGGTCATGAAATACTACACTTATTAAACGAATCGCCTATAAACAGAAAAAAAAGGCTTGTCCAAGTTGTTATCTGTTTTAGATGACGAGTGTAATAAATTTTGTATTTCATGGACACACATTTTGAATTCTTTTAATCATATAACATTATAATTTTGGTGATTAATCTAAAGAACTTTATAAATTCGTTGATTAACCTTTTACGCGCAACAAGTAGCGGCTTTTGTGAAATGACGTCATTCCAACCGTTACATCGCAATTTTCACTGCAAGACAAGAAAGTTGCTATTTGCTCGAATGCCATTTGCATAATTATCCACTAGTGTAATATTACCCATGTAATATCAAAATATTTCAGCGAGGTTATTTCACTCCTGCGCTGTATGCCATGTTATAAATTTCGTTAACACATTCATTTGACATATACATAATGTTCAACACGTATTTGTATTTCTTTTTTAATTAATTGATATAAAGATATTTTCCTGACATATTAAATTCGATTTAAAGAATAACGAGTATAAACAACTATACAAAAGAAATGAAAATGATATGTATGTATAAATAGTATGATATAAAATAAACACTCACACACACTCACAAATACCGTCAAAGCTAAAAGGTATAAAAATTCTTATGCTTAAAAGGCGTTTTGGCACTTCAAAATATTCTTTTCTGTCAATATACCAGGGATATTCCGAAACTTTGAGACTGTGCTTATAATTTGAATTATAAGTCGAAGAATAACGAGACCTAGTTTAACCTTAAGCCGACGTCATTTCAGTAAACAAGCTGCTGAAAAAGTCCGTGAGAGATGGTATTTTTTACAAAATTATACTTCTAATGACATGCTAGTTGAGCGCTGCGGCGCATTGTAAAATTTCAATATTATCGAAAATTAGTTTCCGCAAAGTTTGAAACATCTGACGAGAAAAATAAGGCTAAGTACCACAAGCCAATGTCATTTTGTCACCAGAAAACATGTGAAATGTCAAGAAAAAATGACATTATTGAGTGAGTACGTGCTACACAAACAGAAAAATGGTGTAGGGGATGTTTGAAATGGCCAAAGAAATGCCGACGTCGACATTACAAACAGAGTACCGTACTGTGGATAGCCGAATTCTATGGGACACATATTAATCAAGGCCTTAAATATCCCGAAATTGATTTTCAATTTGGTTAGCTTAAAGGATCGATCAAAAAGCAGTCAATTTATCAACTTCCACTTACAATACATCGATATCATTTTATGCTGCAAAAAATACCCTTAAATTGATTTGTTATTTCTTATCTATGCATGCAACTAAGGGGAATCGCGCCGTCAGTCCACGGCTTTGTTAAAAGTTTAAAACTATCAACTTTTATTTACGACAAAACTTCAAGCAACAAAATATATAAGGGATATTGGGCAATTGTAAAAAGAATGGTACAAAATCAACAACAGTTTTGATACATAAAGGTCAATTCAAAATTCTCGTTATTTTTTTTCTCAAAAATATATTTCTCTTGTTTACCCTTAACATCTCCCTAATCTTCGAAATGTTTATTGATACTTTTATGAACTGATATGAAGCTAAATATTTAGCTATAACTGTTTATATTGTATTTGAAATAATTTACTTTTACATGTTATAAATGAAATAACTGTTTTGTAAACTAACAATACCCCCCCCCCCCCCCCCCCACAATTTAAGGAAATTATCTATAATTATAATATAAATAGGACCATGGTGTAAGTTTGTCCCTGCACAAAAATCGACTCGCTTGAACTAAAAAGGCGATTGACTTCTAATTACGTCAATGTCTGAAGTTTTATCTTCGCAATTGCCCGATTTCAACAATCATTTCTAATTTGTGGACTCAACTTACCACACAAGCAACTTTATTCTGTACAGGCCCTTCACAGCTACTTTAAATTTTCCATATATTGGTCTTGAGTTGGTTCGTAACCCATTTCCATGGCGTACAGGTTAGAAGAACAGGTTATTTCGTTGTTCTCGTAGTTCTCGGTCTTGTATGAACAGCTGCTTTTAGAATTATTTTTCATCTTTTCAGTTGTTAAATCCTTCTCAATATGCAATCCGGTTCTGCCATCAGTTGCTTGTGCAATAAGGTTCCCAGTACCTTCTGTGATCCCTAATTTGTCTCCAGAAGTTTTTTCTTTTCCTCTACCAATACCTAATTCTTGATCACTACTTTGTTCCAAACGGACACGTCTTCCTCTTCTCTAATCTTTGAGTTATCATGACTAGCATAACTCATGCTCGTTTGATCATCAATTTCAATGTCCATATCCATAAACGACACATCGTTGACAGAGTCTGGCGAAGGAACTGCTGTTTGCTTACTAGAATCTCTTATCTCTGTCTCAATGTCAAAATTGTTGTTTGAACGACCTTCTATTACTGTTCCATTTAAACACGCACGACCTTGAGCACCCACATCTCCATTATGACCTTCAGTGTAATCCCCGACAAAAGCACCATTTTGTATCTGAAACATGATTGAAAGAAAATTCTAAGGATTTTTTTTTAGCAGAACTAAGCGTTCAGTTCTAACAAAAACTCCTCGGGACTTTGCCAAACTTGAAGTTTTAATGGTTGTACATTTTATAATGAATGAATGGTACATAAGTAATCGTTTTGCTGTGAGAACAGGGATAAAACAAGGGTTATTGTGAACCACACTTGATCACCGTCATCTTTCTAGAAAAGGGTCTATCGCTTTGTCAATAAATTGAGAATTTGATTTGTCCGTGAATATTGGCCTGAATGACTTATTCCTCACAAAGTTCTCTTTTCAATGAAACTTTCGCATTGCACTTAACCTTCGACGTTGAAGAAAATTTGATGTGTGAAAAATTTATTGACATATTATAAGTATTTGCGTGTCAAAGTATTTATTCATCATTTTCTTTACATTCTCTTCTCGGAAATGGGCAGCAGTTGGTTGATGCCAATTTCACCTTCTTGAGGACAGAGCATATGGTTTATTTGAAATTAGGGGCCTTCAGTCCAAAATAAAAGATATCCAGATGATAAATAGTTTACTGGTTGAAAACGAAGTTGTGAAAGATATAATGAACAGACAATGTAAATAAGAATAGAAAAATAGAAATATTACATTTCATATACATGTAATTTTTATATAGTTCCAAAGTTCTGCAGTTGTTGTTGTTTTTTTTAATCCAAGGATTACTATTACGGAATTCACCCAAAGATAAGCGCAAGTAGCATTTTGGTTGACTTTCCGAGACCGATTCTATAAGCTCAAATCTTTCTTTGTAATTAAAACTAAAAATTGTCACCCGTCCTGCGATAAGGGATCATCTGGGAATTATGTAAAATAAGTCTTTAAAAGAGAGATTGGGTCCAGCATAGATTAATTTGAGGTCGCATTTAAAAAGTTCTTTCATAGGAAGGTAGATTGGTCATTGTAGATTGTGAAAATAACATAACATAACATAATCTTTATTTCACCTAGTAATACATACATTATACATGGGGATATTAAACAAAAATAGATAGATAGATATAGTAAGTAGGGTAAGTTCTGGATATATAATGGTAAGTTAAATCAAAGATAGTTTAAAGTTTGGTTGGGATTGGAGAGATGCGGGGAACGTCCTAATAAGTCAAAATAGAGATCATACTATAAGTATCATTTAAAAGACAGTTTCCTGATCTGTGTTACATTGAGATTGAGAAAATAACTAAGAGCGAAAAGATTCGACCTAGTCAGACTGCGCAATACTCGCAGTCTGCGAGGGTCGAAACTTTACGCACAACCAAGATAGTTGCTTTCGCGAGACGGGTCAATAAAATATATGACTCGTCACGCAAATAGGGAACATCTTGGAACTCTGGAAGACGGATATTTGGAGAAGAGATTGAGTCCAGCATGGGTCAGCAAGAGGTCGAATTTAAAAATTCTTTTACTGGAAGGTAGAAAATAAGCACATTGCGAAAAGTTTAGATCCCAGTCAGTCTGCTAAATCTGCGCAGACTGACTATGGTCGACACTTTACGCACTACAAAGATGCTCCCTTTTCGCGTGACGGGTCACATATGTAAAACTATTTAAAATATTCTGATAAGAAAGGTAGCTCTTACCTCGATGCTTTTATCATCACTGTGTCTCGAATTTCGATCACTGAAATTAATTAGATGGTTACATAAATGTGACCCGTCATGCAATAAGGGTACATCTCGGTAGAAAGTAAAGTGTCGAACCTAGTCAGACTGCGCGGGTTGCGCAGACTGACTAGAATCGAACCTTTTCGCTTTTTTCTGAATCTAAAATTATCAGTCTACATTCCTGTACAAGAATTTTCGATACTTGACCACCGGCTGACAACTTCTGGAACAAATCTCTTTTTTGAGATTTCATTTTACGGAGTTTCGAGATGGTCCCTTTTCGCGTGATGGGTCACATATGTTTTCAATACTGACGACTCACAGTTTTTCGTAAAACTTGAAAAACTTATGTTCTGTTGCTTGTTTTGAACTGTGTTTGTACTCGGTTCATTGTTTTGTACATGTGTAGTTCATGTATTTAAGAAAAGACAAAAAGAAATTATACAGAAAGTGTCTGATTTAACTTAAATATGTTTTTCAGAAAAATAGAAAATCAGGTACATAATGACAAGAACGAATATAACTAATGCCAATATGTCTTATGTTCAGGATTAAAACACGATACAATCTGTTTTAAAATCATACCCGATTTGTACGCAAGTGCACGTGCAAATCGGGATATAATTTGCAAACAGTTTGTACCGTTTTTTATCTTGAACACGCATGTTTGGATTACAATATCGTTCTTGCTACAATTAGTATCATCGTGAAATTGACATTCGGTCAAAATCATAAAAAAATCAGTATCTCAGGGTTCCATATATTCATTCCAAACACCAACTTAAATCCGAAATCGTTAAAAACCATTCAAAATCATTCATAACGACAAACGTTCAAATCGTTCAACGTTTCTATTGTACAGTAGTTCTTAAAGTGCCTGATGTGTCCGTGAAATCCCAATAAAGAATTGATAGGAAGGATTTGAATGTTGTTCTGAATTTTTTTTGATGATTTCGTATGATTTCGGATCGTTTTGAGGGGGCGGATGTCGATTTGTCGATGTTCGTAACTGCATTATTAGGTTATAAAGTTATCTTACCGAGTTCTGTGCATGCATCTTCTAATCGCGACTATAGTTAAACCTACACAAAGGACAAATACAACCCCACCAGCAGAAATACCAATAGTCTGACCAACTGTGATGGCATCTGCTGAGTCTTTGTCTTTGACTGACGCATCTGTAAGAAGAAATGACTCAAGATTTCACTCTGAATCAGTCCTTATCAATCTTAATGTACAAATAAGACTAAAAATACTTAATTCTCTGTAAAGGTTAAAGAGTTTTAAAACAAGTTTGAGCTCGTCCCGATTTACAATGTAAACAAGACAAAAGATGGACATTTGAGAATAATAAATTACTTTTAACAAGAGCCATGTCGGAAATGGTCCGCCGTGAAACTTGATAGTAAACTGAAGCCTCATAGATAAAGGATTCTCTTGTACTTTTAGAGATTGACCCCAACAAAATCGAAGTCTTTAAAATAACAAGGACAAAAACTGGAAAATAATGCAAACAAGAGTTATAGTTAAAGATTCAAGTTAATAGCTCCAGACAAAATCTAAGTGTTCAAAATAACAAAGGGCAATAACTCCAAAATTATGCAAACAAGAGTTGAAGTTCTTGTGCAATGCACTTCTCCTCCGTGAGATCTATCCACCCATAAAGTTTCAAGTTGATAGCTTTTTTTTTCGAGATATGCTCGAAGTTTAGTCACGGAACCTCGGAATGACGGAATCTCGGAATGACGGACGGAGACCATTACTATATCCCTTCGCCGAAAACGGCGTGGGATAAAAAATACCAAACATTATTGAACAAACCAACAAAATTTACCGGTTGTCTCTTGCAGATCACACTCTGCATCTGATGAACTCGTGCACCGCTTCTTGTAAAGCTTGCATTTCTTACATGTTTGACAGCGGTCAAAAGAACTCTCCGGTGAGAACGTTTCTCCTTCCTTACATGGTTGGCATCTTGTATCTTCCTTGTGGTTGCCTGTAAAATGAAGAGTTTATTTCCCTTTGAAATCATTTGTACTATCTGACTTCTTCAGGGTATCCACAAATTCACGAGAAACTAATATTCAGGACAACTACCTTCCTTTGCATTACCTTCACCTCATTTAGTTGACCAAAATATGTTTGCCCCACCTCTAAGTCTCGTTTATTATATAAAAGCAACACTGTTTGTTTTAAGGTGGCAATGGACAGCGGCCTCCCGCCTCTATTAACCGGAAGCGAGTTTCGTTTATTTTACGGCTCTTTTTGCGCGTTGATTAACCCTTTCCTGTCCAATCCCTGGTTTTTACGTCCCTTAGATTTTGTAATTGAGAAAACATTGTAGAAAAAGAAGAAATTGTTTGTTTTCTACAAATATTTCTACTCTACAGAATGGTTATTATTCAAATTAAATCCCCTTTAAATTTTCGTCTGCAAAACCTTTGAATTTTGACAGGTCCCAAATTTTGTAAAACAGGAAATTGTTAAAAAGATCGATTTTTATAAGATTCTTCTAATGGAAATAACGTAGAATAATACTGGTATAATTTCATAACTTATCTTCTCGTCAGTATTTGACATCAATTGAATGACTGTGTCATTGATTTTAACAATAAAATTATATATAAATAACGAAAAACTTTCTTATTTGCATGGAAAGGTTTGGTAAATTTTTGACCAAATTAAAAAAAAAAAAGATATGTTTTTGAACATATCGGAAAATAAGAAAAAATCATTGGGTAATTTCTGCAAAAAATAGTTTCTTGTGACATTTTCCCCCCTTAAAATTGCAAAAAAAGTGCATTTTTAACTCTTAAAGACTCATTATAAAAAATAATTGATCGAAGAGAATTTTCCACGGCAAAAGCCATTGTGCACATCTAAAAGGTCTATCAACATGTATGTGTTTATAGCTCTCAGCTAGTACTAAGTTAACACTAGACCTAAAACGAAAATAAAAGTTTTACTGAAAAAAACGTCAATACCACTCAAGGGCAGATAACTCTAGCATGAAAATGAGCATGGAAAGGTACCTTCAAATTTTGATATAATTACTATACAATGTTAATCTAAAACATATGTGAATAAGAAAAAAAATAATTGGGCGGAAAAAATGACGTCATGTGTCCATTGCCACCTTAAGAGAAATAGATCTATCAAGTTTTACCTTATGATTTTAAAGAACTAGGTTTTCTTATATATTAAGACTTTACCCTACAAATCTTTACAGCACAAATTGAAATATTGGATGTACAAAAATTTCTAAGAACTTATTTGGCCATTTCTAAGCTCAGAAAACACAAAGAATTCCCACTGAAGACGCCTTTCCCCTTAGGAATGAGTTTAAACTATATAAATAAGGTTTTGATGTCTGTTAAAATGCAATATATTTGCTTTGAACTTTCTATCTGACTTTTCAAGATTGTCTCCTTGACTTGGGTGGTGGTTTTGTATATATAAATGAAAAGTCAAAACTAAGCTTTCTAAAATCTGACCCCATGACCAAGTTTTTAACCCCACTTGACCCAATTACAAAATTGTCCGAGATTTCATGAAGATAATCATTCTGACCAATTTTTATGTTGGTTTGCCTCTAGAATGTCCACAAGGATTTTCTAAGATTTGACCTTGTTACCTAGTTTCTGAACCCACTCGACTTAATTTTGAACTCGACTGAGATTTTATGGAGAAAACCAAGATGACCAATTTTCAGGTTGATTGAGCTAAAAATATGGCCTCTATACTGTCTAAAATGTGTCCTAAGATTTGACCTTGTGATCTTTTTTTTCGACCCCACTTAACCAACTTTCGAACTTGACTTAAATCTTATCAAGACAATCAGTCTGATCTATTTTCATGTTGATGGAGCAAAAATATGGCCCCAAGAGTGTCTACAAATGTTTTTTTTTTTTAAATTGACCTAATGCCCCCACTTGACCTAATTTTGAACTCATTCGAGATTTTACCAAACAATTTAACCTGAACAATTTTCAGGTTGATCAAGCAAAAAACATGGCCTCAAGTGTCTCCACAAGCTAAATTTTGACGACGGACATCACGCGACTACAAAAGCTCACCTTGCTCAGGTGAGAAACAATGAACACATACCGACATCCAGTAATCCTTGACCAACAGGACATTTCGAATGTGCAAGACAAACGCCGTCAGAATCTGTCTCTATCTTCCAGTATCTACCTTCAATACAGCGGCACTGAATATCTTCAAACATAGAACAAGCCGCCACTTTAAAGGTATATGGTTCCTTACAGTTTGGACTACATTCTGCGCAAGATGCAGCTATATTACAATCCTTTTGGTAGTGGTTTCTATCACAAGCTTTACATAATGCACTCTCACCAGAACGCTCACAATCTCCGGATCTGTAGGTCCCAGGCGTACAGTAAAAGCATATCTTCCCGTCAGACGTTGAATAGGTCTGATTACAGTGAAAACTTGTAGCAGATGTTAATACTAATAATAGATTAATGCCAAATAGTAATGAAACTAAAACTGTAAGGTTGCCCATGTCTGAAAAAACAAGAGCACTGCGAACTAGAGCTACGCGCTGTCACAAGATTATGAAAAATGTCATACAGTTATCAACATCGTGAAATTGACCAGATAAATGAGTTTCGAATTAAAATTGAATGAGTGCTATGAGCGATTTATGAATGGAATTAAAAGGGTATTACAAGTCGCTATTTGTTTTTCAAGGGGAATAATATATAAGCGATATTTAATACCTCCCATTAATGAAATATACATAAAAAATTATATAAATATTTTCTTGTGTCTTAATGAACCAATCAGGCGCTTTGATTAGTTGAGATAAGTTATGGTTATTTGTGCTCATTTTCGTCCATTTGACCATCCCTGAGTTCTTAATGACAAAGCGATGTCAACTGTTTGCAAATTATTTCCTCGCTTTGCAAAGCTCTAACGTGCAAAGATGATATAATTTGCAAACAGTTGACATCGCTTTGTTATCCTGAACACAGGGCTGATATAGATAAAAAGCAGCAGACAGTCATAATTAATTTACAAATCAAGTTAGTTCACCCCTAATGGAGTGTTAATATCGGCAATAATTTTGTTTTCTCGCATGATGCTTTTTCGTTTGAGATTGCTAGCGGAATTCGCTTACGATATTTCAGTACTACGTCGATGACGTAAAACCGGAGATATAACTACGTTTTCCGATACTTACCGAAAGCGAGCCGACTTTATTTTTTTTTTTCTCATTGGGCGTGTTCCACATTAGAATGACTTTATACCGTTTTCTGTCACTTGTTAATCTTGGCATCTTTAAGAAAGGAAACAAACTGTTTTCATTCATTTAAATATCGCGTTTTTTTTAACCAAAGTTTCATAACATCTAAAACAAATATTATTCCAATTTAGAATGGTAAAATCTTATTCTTTTCCTTTTCGTTAGAGTACTAAATGAGCCTATGCGTTACATTTCCAACAATTTCGGTTGTGCGCAAATCAGAGACCCTAGCCAGCATGTGCAACCGCTCAGTCTGACTGAGTATTCAGTTTTTATTAGTGCCAGGTAATCTTCAAACTGCAAAATGCGACTATCTATGCTGATCAATATTTGTGCGTTGCTCACATAACAAATTGCTGGATATGTCACGCACAAGCTCAAATAGTACTCATTAACAAGTGAAATTAAACTACTTTCTGATTAGGGAAATCCATGTTATATTTTTTATCATGCGTCCTAGATTTTACATGAAAACTACTTACCGTCTTCTAGAATGTAATAGTGAATTGCATTTTGGTTTAATCCGAATATCCATACCGGCATTTAAAAAAAGAGGATGATAATGATAATTCAAAACAATTTGTTTAAAAGTGTCTACTATTGGTTTCGGAATTTTTAACGAACCAAAGCATACACATTAATCATTTAAAGAAATAAATTATGACCCTTAAGTTGGTTTACCAAAATGTCTATTTTTAAAAGATTACGCATTAATAATCTTTGATATTATTATTGTATTGGCCTAGTGACTTGATATGGACATGTGATTGAGTAACGAGACACAGCGAAGACAGATACGAGATACCAGAAAGACTAGATGATTTGCATATCTTTAAAGCATAATTATGTATTAGTAAGAGGTTAACGGGCATTGAAAATCGGCTAGCGAAAATATGTGTCTGTTGACTTGAAAAAAGAATTCTGCAATATGACAGTTTACATTAAGGATATGTTAATAATTGGAATAGCGTGTAACAATAATAATGACAGATAAAACATTCTCTCAAAAACTTGAGTTCACCAATTAAAAGAACGAAAGTTCGCCAGCATGTTGTCCGAGGATCAACATGCTGGCGAACTCTCGTTCTTTTGATTGGTGAAAGTCGGTTACCGAGGATGAATACATCTTTGGTAATGGATGAAAAGGTCACGATATCTTATTATTTAAGGTAGTGGAACCGTAATAGTTCCGCAACGCTTTAGAAGTGATGAACCTTTACATTGTTAACCGAGGTTTCCTAATGATTTTCAAATCAAAATGCAATTCACTATTACATTCTAGAAGACGGTAAGTAG
This sequence comes from Fragum whitleyi, assembly GCA_948146395.1. Classification (NCBI taxonomy): domain Eukaryota; kingdom Metazoa; phylum Mollusca; class Bivalvia; order Cardiida; family Cardiidae; genus Fragum; species Fragum whitleyi. Next base: position 48,446,230 of record OX411554.1, read on the forward strand.
TTTTCGTGTAAAATCTAGGACGCATGATTAAAAATATAACATGGATTTCCCTAATCAGAAAGTAGTTTAATTCCACTTGTTAATGAGTACTATTTGAGCTTGTGCGTGACATATCCAGCAATTTTTTATGTGAGCAATGCCAACATTGTGAAAGATCATGTGGTCCGAGATGTTGCGGAACTATTACGGATGCACTACCTTAAGGAGGTCGAACCGTAATAGTTCCGAAACAACTCAGAACTCATGATCTTTCGCAATTTTGACCGAGGTTTCCAAATGAAACATCACTGTTGAGGTTCATTACTTCCGGTATGCACCGGACTTAAAGAGTCCAGTACCTTAAAGAAAAATGTTAACATTTGAAAACACAGTTCTGATCAAAAAGTTTATAGCAGAAAAATATTTGAAGAAAATGTGCTTTTCGAAAAGCCTAAGCGAAGCTGGTTCTAATTTAAAAAGTGATGGGAATGCTACAATTAACAAAATATATTCACCCTCTGTATGTTGTTAAGCAAATTAGATTATGAAATCAGGATGCCCATTATCTTTCAAAATCTTATTCTTTCTTAACCTTCAAATTTGCATCACATTTGATAATTATGAGATATCATCATAGAATCGGAGAGGTTCGCGAATATTAGAAATTGGCTCTTTAAAATCGGCATATTTCAATTTTTATGTACACAATCGAACCTACTTTTTTCTATTGAACGCACACAGTCTCTTAAATAATGTAAAGAATATTTTTCACAGTTTCCTGAAATAAGGCAAAAAAGTAGCCGAATTTCTCAAAAATGCCTAATTCCTCCCCCCCCCCCTAATAGTTATTTGAAATTATTGATTGAGTGAATGGAGTTTAACACCGCTTTCAAGATTTTTTGAGTTATATCTATGCGGCTGCAACACCTAACAATGGATTCCTGGTATTTCTCTCACCAGTTCAACCATCACATCCTTTCCTAGCCTCCAGCTGCTATCTCACATAGATCTACGATAATTAACCCGTTGGTGAGAGACAATAAGTCGGAAAGAATGAGTACAATTAAATACAAAAGCACCGCCTACGGGTGCAACGCCCGGCTGCAGGTGCTTGGTGGTAGCCAAAAATCTGAGTAAAAATGGGCAAAACTCTTACAAAAATGTTCTACCCCTTCATAGTCAAGATAGGTCTTGTAATTATAAACACATATACCAAGTTTCAATATATCTTAAATAAAAGATATGTTTGTCATGCCTAGGCCAACACTAATGTAAAAACCAACGCGAACGACAACAAGGTGATAATTATACATTGGATTTTGATCGTTTCATTTAAATCTTGTTTGAATGATGAAGGCCCTATCACTAAACTTCGTTAAAAATTGCTTGAAGAAAACCTTTCTTTTTCAGAATTTCTTTTATTTATGTTTTTTTCAAATTAAAAGAATCATTTTTTATCGATTAAATCATAAAAAATGCAATTTTTACACGTTTTGATAGTATTGAGGTAATATTTCGTCATATGATACAATCTGAAGAGGTAATATTCTTTTCCAAAAAATCGGGCCTTTTCACCATATTGGTCAAACCCCACCCGATTTTGGCCTTCTTTATTCTATATAAAACTGCTCAACTTCAGGTGCTGCAGTGCATTCCATAATACTTTTTGTTTACATATGTTATTCATATCTACCTCTTGAGACTAAAAAAACTGGGTCAATAAGGGTCTAGTTTTGGGCTATTCAAGCTACAGTAGAGGCATCATCGTTTTCCCACAGGTCGGAGAGTTAGTTTTGGTACGCCCCCATCCCTTATGAGTCCCCCGGAAAGGAAATCGTGCTAAAAAAAGACCGAAACAAGCGTTATATTAAAAAAGAGATGCGAAACTAGCAAGGAATCAAATAAATATGCACGTCGCCCACTGTTCTACACTTCAAAATACCATTTTATTAAGCCGTATTATTTTTTGTTTTAAGATCTACTTATATGATTTACTTATTTTTTAATTCTAGTGAGCTCACTCCAGTGGTCCTAATTAGTGTTTACCTTGGGTTTTTATCCGTGGTTCCTTTGCACTATATTATTAAAAAAGATAATCTCTAGATCAATTATTGCGCAATTTATAAGATTCATTTGATGTAGAATAAGTGATCATCAAAACTTCATCATACAAAATGCAAAAATTAATACCGGGGTCGATTGGTATTCGACACCGGCTTGAGGTTATGTGGATTTGTGCAATCAAGCATGGCGATTTCAATTATTTGTGATTTTGTCAGTTATTTTTAGCCTCGTTTTAGAGCAATGCTGCAATTTCGGTGTGCTTCGCTCTACCCTTTATTGTTGAGTATAGACCAACCCACTGCGAATCCTTGGCATGGCAAAAAACGCCGTCGTTGACATTTGTTTGGTTGGGAAGGCGCTGACTCGAAAAAAGATGTGATTTTAACCCCTTATACTTTAGAAAACAAGGTCATATATCTTGAACTAGCAAAACGAGATAATACTGTTATAAATTGGGTACTTAACCATTAGGCGAGCAAATGCTCGTCTTGTCATGAGATTCAGTGGCGGTATTCACCAACGCATTGTTTATTGACTTCGTTCCTTTAATCTCTAGAAAAGACTGATTAAATAAATCGTAATATACTGCTAGAAAATTGGCAAATTTGGCCCAATCCAGAAAAATAAAATTACCATAGACTAAAAATTACAAGTCCTTTCATTCAAACGTTTTCGGCAGGCATTTTCCGAAGACACAACTGTCGTTTTTTTTATATATTTAATTGCAACACGAAATCTTGATTTTATTTATTTTTAGCTCACCTCAGCACAACGTGCGCAATGAGAGCTTTTAGGATCACCCTGAGTCCGTCGTGCGTCGTCAACAATCTTTAAAACATCTTATTCTTCTCCTGAACCACTGGCCCGATTTCAATGATACTTTGCTTAATTGTTCCTTGGTTGGCCCTCTTTAAAAAATGGTTCGTAAAATTGTGTTAGGCCCATAGAGATGGGCGTGGCAGGGCGTTGCATTTTTTCACATTGTTATCTTTGAACTGCATCTCCTCCTGAACAGCTGGGCCGATTTCAATGAAACTTTTCCACAAAGCTCCTTTGGTGACCCTTTTCAAAAAATGTTCGAGAAATTTTGTTTGGCCTATTATTTTCGGCATAGCAGGGCGAAGCTTATTTTGAGTCCGAAATCTTTGAACGACACCTCTCCTGAACCACTGGGCAGATTTCAATGAAACCCTTTTACTGTATAATGTTTCTTTGGTGATTCTATTAAAAAATTGTTCTGAATGGCCCATGAATATGGGCGTTTCAGACCGATGCTTTTTTTTAAACTTTCACTTTAATTCTTTGAATAACATCTTCTCTTCAACAATAAGGCAAAAATGTAAATGAAACGTTGATAGAAAGTTACTTGGATGAGATTTACTGGACCAATAAAATTGAGGTGAGCGGTTATGTGCCATATTGGCCCTCTTGTTGAAATAAAAGAGGTATTTCCCTATGAAAAATGATCACATAAGCGTATTTACGATCTATTGCGATTGTTTACTAGCTGTTTTTTCACATTTTTGTCCTTTCTCGGAAAAAAGATCGTAGCGACCGAAAAGCATAACCGGTCGATCTCAATTAAAACCCTAAAGAGTATTAGAATCGACGGAGAGAAATATTTGCGTTGTTATTCTTTTATTTTTTACATTTCAACTTGCATTGTTTCGTTAATTTCCCTGAAATTACAAAAAAAACTTCGTTAAAAAATTAACGTGAGTACAGATTTGTAATCACCTTCTTGTCTATGAATTCTAGTTGTTTGTTTTTTATTGACAAATATCATTTATATTATATTGTTTTGTCACGTAAACTGTTAATTTGCCGAGGCCGAGTGGTCTAGTACGCAATCCCTTTTTTATCTTCTGTTTTGCCAATATCTCATATGTTCGATTCCCAGCGAAACCTTTTTTTTTTGAGCACAACAAAAAAATCGTTGTTCTAGTCGGGCGTCTCGTGGTACAAAGAGAAGTTTAATAAATAAATAACATAATTAAGTAATGATAACGAAACTTTTATACTACTTATAAATTTATTTCGGACCAGGGCCTTTACATTTTTTTTCATTGTGATAGATTTACACAAAGTAAAGCGAGGGCATATTGAATTGAACCTGACCTTAATGGAGAATACATATTAAGCCTCATGAATACGATTCCGAGGATATGTTGGCACATGGTGATAAAGCATCGACATTCCGTTATACCATACGAATGACTGTGTGTGTGGACTGATAGCGTAGGTGATATATGGGGAAACTATACTGGACAAAACAAACAGGGATAAAAACTTCAAAATTCATTTTATGGGCTGGAAATTATTTGTGAATTTCGTCTGCGTATCTTAATGCTGTGTCTTCTTCCAATTAAAGGCAAAAATGCACATGCGATTCAACACCAACCAGGACTAAGGATAATTGTAATCTAACCACCCTAAAATAAAATGAATACAGATTTTCTTATCTTTTTTTCTTTTATGTGGGAACCATGCGATTTTTTTGTTTACTTTCTTCATATTTTGTTTTACCTTTCTATTCGAAAAACACTCCAGGAAGCGTCATTTTTCCTGCATGACAAGCTCACAGTGTATTTGGCAATTTTCAGTCGAATCAACCTAAAGCAATGTGGTCTGTTAGTTAGATATTGAAAAGGGTTTGTTCTAGAACCTTGAATTCTTCAACCGTACTGAATCTGTGCGCCAAAGGCAACAATCGTGTTTATAGGCGGGATTTCTGATGGTAATGGTCATGGCAATGATAACTTCGGAAGGTTCAACATGTTTCAGACGGCTGTAATACTTCAGTCATTTAACCTGGAAGGCAAGTGCCGATCCAGACATTCAAGAATATGCCCTTGAATTTTCATATGCGTAATTAGACTGGCAGTACCACCAGTTTTGGCGAGACATATGAAATTACAAGTCTGCTCTGAGCAAGGACCCATGTGGATTTGGGTATCTTACAGCTGTTCTTTTCATAGACCAGTCCAGCTTTGGTAGTAATTTTAAACGTGTTAAGAGAAGAGTGTGTACTAGCATTTGAAAGAAATTCCCTTTCAGCGTGACAAGTATTTGATTTATGTCTTTCGATATTTTTGTAGATATCGAATGGAATAATCAAAAATCTAAATTCCGAGCATTCAGTTGACGTCGTCTAGAACGTTCCGAAAAACTTATCCCGCCACATTTTAAACGAACCTTATCGAAAATTCTACGTTCAAATTACTTCAAATTTAGACAAGGCATTTATAATACTAACTCCAGCAGCTCAATTGATTTTCAAGTTTTTCAACAGCTAGAAAAGAAAGAATATTTACAAACGAAGACCAAATATAAGGTTTATTTTATCTGCTGCACCGGGTACCCGTTACCATTGCATTCTATATGGCAGATGCGCGAGCGTTATGTTCGATAACTACACCAATTTTACATAACCATATGTGGATTGAATTCCGACAGCGAATGATACCAAATTTAGTTTGATTGCTTCAAAAATAAAATTTTGCGAGGCAAAATCCGGTTAATTTTTTAACAATCCTCGAAACATACCAAGTGTTTACTTTCTTAATACTATGTTTCCAAGAATTGGCCAATCTTTCAATTGCATTATTGAAGGTTTTGTCCAGCATCAACATCATTTGCCAATGAGACCTCTTCCAATGTTAAGGCCTTTTGCAACTGCTATTGTGGACGGATTCGTTTAAATGCATGAAAAATTAGCGCACTAATATGAATTTTGTTGCCATTCAATACCGTGCAATCGGAAATCTTATAGGAACAGTCTGGACCCAAAAGAGCATACATAAGGCTTATTACTAACAAAAGATCTAAGACCTCAAACGCATATCTGAATCACAAGATATGCTTGTCTTGTTCATATGATAACAGAAGAATTGAGAGGAAGTCCTTTAATGTGTCACAAACAGTGGAAAAGAAGGACATAGAGGCACTGTAAAGCGATTATTTTTGCAAGTGAAAGTCGCTCTTGGAACTGTAAGTCGCTTTACACACTCAGTGCAAGAATTCTTTTATTTCAGGGTTACTGGTGAAACCGATTTACAATTTGTTTTAGGGGTATGTTAGATTTTCTTTTGACGCAGTTGTATCTTTTGACAAAATTTCGTTACTATTCAAAAAATTATACCTAGGGAAGGTGGACGCATATAACAGAATAAAAACAGGTTTGAAAATGAAGTATATCCTTGAGTAGAAAATAAAAAAAAAAATGATCCCAAACCTTTGTTTTGCCCAGTATACTCTAAAGCAGACGAGTCAATTTCCAAAACAATTCATAATTTCCGCTATTGCGCGCCAGTTTTTTGAGTGTTGATTGCATTTTATTCCAATCAAAAACATTAATTGCATTGAATAAAAAAAAAAAAAAAAAAAAAAAAGAAGAAGAAGAAGAAAATTGTCAACGCGAGTACCCGCGTAAAATAGTTTTATGGAGCAGACACATTATAGGTGTGTGTATCGATGCAGAATTTTAAATGGATGACCATATATCACCGTTACCATAAAAATCAAAGTACTGATAGTACTGAATGCCAGGAAATGTTTAAATTTGTAAGATGAGAACTTTAAGAAGTGCTCAATTTAAGCCCGTGAAAAGAAATATATTCTTGTTTCTGTAAAAACATTATTGAAAGAAGGATTTGAATTATTATTATCAAGTCATAACTTCTTTCCAACATTGATTTGTACAAAACTAACATAGTCCTGTTTCGTAATGAAAAAAGGCAATCCAGTGTGTGTCCCAGGAAGATATATATGTGAAAAGGCCGGTTCTACGATATATAATCTAATTTTCAAGTCGAAACTGGGTTTAGACCGCAAAAAAATGAATATCCCCCGACAATACTACAATAAAAGTATATCGCAGTATCCGGGGTTTGTTTATATCGTTGAAAAAATAACTATTCGATTATTATTTTATTCAATCTTGCAATCTCTTGCCTCCACGGTTTAATCACGTTTATATAATCATGTTTTAATCGAACTTCTTGCCCACCACATTGAATGCAGATTTGATGTTTTGATGATGTGCCTTTACCACATCTTAAACATGGGACTGTTTTGCTTTTATTATGTTTAATGATATAGTTATGAACTTTACAGTAAATAGAATTCTTCACTGACTTATTTTTACATGGCTTGTTTGACCCTCTAGGTAGCATAGAACATTCCATTTTATTGTTTTTATATACTATTTATTTTTTTATTTTAAAAAAAATAAAATAGTATATAAAAAAGAAACAAAATGAGTACCAATGTAGAGAAACTATTAAAATTGCATAGTGAAGGGAGAATTGATGATGCGGCTTTGAACAAGGCTTTAAATGCTTTGAATGAACCAGAGTCGTCTAAAGCCAAGGAAAGTAAAAAGAGGAGACGTAAAAAGAGATCTCAACTGACTGATACAACATTTGAGTCAAATGAATTAAAACTTGTTGATAAACCATTATGCAACTACTTCAAAACATATGAGGTGGATGCACGAAAATACAAAGACCCCAGCATCTTGTTTAATGATAAAAAGTCTATGATAACAAATCAAATACAAAAAGATGTTAAAGAGTATAATGGCATCAAGTTCTCTGTCGGTTTGTCTATAAAATTCTATCACGATGAACTTGATGGTGAACGAAAAGAAGTCATAGGTCAAAAACACGGAGACCAGAGTGCTGTATTAGATGATGCTAAAGTGAATGAATTTTATGATGAACAAGTAGCATATCTACAAACATGGATTGAGAAGTTCACCAATACAGTTACTGGTTTGGAGGTTGACTATTGCATCAACCTTTATCTGAATATTGCAAAGTACGAACCACTAAAGGGTTCATCTTACTTACCATTGCCTAAAGCTATTGCCAAGAAGAAAGCCATAATAAACGTGAAGAATAAAGATGACAGATGCTTGGAATGGGCATTAAAATCAGCCTTATATCCAGCCAATACCAACATGAATTACATATCCAGTTACACCAAATGCCCTGATTTGAACATGACAGGAATAGATTTTCCGACACCCATCTCACAAATATCAAAAGTGGAACGACAAAACAATCTTGCAATCAATGTTTACGGGTATACACTATCGAAGAAATTAGAGAAACTTACAGTCTTTCCATACTTCATATCTGAACAACCAAAAGAACTCCAAAGAATTAATTTACTCCTTATAACAAAAGATATTAAAGTTAGTAATGATTATTCAGATGAAGAACCAGAGGAAATAACACAATATCACTACTGTTGGATTAAAAACCTTAATAGATTA